>CAMXCT020002783.1:0-86967 GCA_947184155.2 Cladocopium goreaui
CCAGGCTCTGGTTAAACCGATATCCAAATTTCAAAGTCTGAAGATTGCTTGGCAGGGTCACTCGTTCCAGGCTCTGGTTAAAGCACTCTCCAAATGTCAAGGTCTGAAGACTGCTTGGCAGGATCACTCCTTCCAGGCTCTGGTTAAACCGATATCCATATGTCAAAGTCTGAAGATTGCTTGGCAGAGTCGCTCGTTCCAGGCTCTGGTTAAAGCACTCGCCAAATGTAAAGGTCTGAAGACAGCTTGGCAGAGTCACTCGTTCCAGGCTCTGGTTAAACCGATATCCAAATTTCAAAGTCTGAAGATTGCTTGGCAGGGTCAAATGTTCCAGGCTCTGGTTAAAGTCATGGCCAAATGTCAAGGTCTGAAGACTGCTTGGCAGGGTCACTCGTTCCAGGCTCTGGGTAAACCGCTCTCCAAATGTCAAGGTCTGAAGACTGCTTGGCAGGGTCACATGTTCCAGGCTCTGGTTAAAGCACTCGCCAAATGTCAAGGTCTGAAGATTGCTTGGCAGGGTCACCCCTTCCAGGCTCTGGTTAAACCAATGTCCAAATGTCAAGGTCTGAAGACTGCTTGGCAGGGTCACATGTTCCAGGCTCTGGTCAAAATCGCTGCCAAATGTCAAGGTCTGAAGACTGCTTGGCAGGGTCACATGTTCCAGGCTCCGGTCAAAATCGCTGCCAAATGTCAAGGTCTGAAGACTGCTTGGCAGGGTCACATGTTCCAGGCTCTGGTCAAAATCGCTGCCAAATGTCAAGGTCTGAAGACTGCTTGGCAGGGTCACCCCTTCCAGGCACTGGTTAAACTCATTGCCAAATGTCAAGTGTTCAAGGCTTTCTGGGAGATGGTGCAAATACTTTGTAGTTGTTGCACCGGCTATTTGTGTCACTCCCTGCAATGCAAGCTCTTTCTGAGAGACTGGCAGACTTTGGACAGTACACCACGCAGCATACAGATCTGTTGGAACATAGGTGCACGAGAGTGTTGCAGCCTTGCCCATGATGCCTTGCGCCTGCAGTTCTTTGTGCAGTATCAGAGATGAGTCAAGGTGATGCAGGGTGAGTTGCGCACCTTTTTTCTGAGGAAGCTGCTTTGAAACCATTCGGTAAACTTCCCAACCAGTACAGGAACCATTGAGCTTCAACATGCATCCTTCCCCATTCAGGCATTGTACAGAAAGATCGAATAAATCTGAGCCACGACTTGGCTCTACACAAGCACCAGCATCACTGGTTGACATTGACCCGCTTTTGCTCAGGGCCACCGGGCTTTGCCGGCTGCACCGTCGTCGAGGTGAGCTTGAGTCGAATGACTGCGTTGAATGCAGGCGAGAGATGTGAGGTCTGGAGGTTTCCACGTGTCAAACGTGAAACATAGGGGATGGGTCAATATCTATTACCTTCTTGTAAACTAACAAAAAACTATGGAAAATCACCATAGAAATAGTGAGTTTTCCCATGAAAAATGGTGGATCTTTCCATAGTCATGTTAAAGTACTAGAGGGTTACAACTATAGAAAAAAGTGGGATGATATCTATAGTTAGTTGGGATAATATAGGAAAAACACTGGGGAACACATTTTCAGCATCTACAAAAAGCGCTATTTTGGGCTGACCGAAAACCGGACCAAAAAAAAAACATGGTGAACTGACCCACTAAAGCCATGGCAAACTGTACGAATCTATGTTAAATATAGCAATATATGTCATATATAGAAATGTAATTACTGAATAAATGATATGTATCTATACATATATATAATATATAGTACATATATAATACATATATAGTACATATATAGTTATATATATATATATAGTTACTTATATATATATGTTATATATATATGTTATATATATATATATATATATGTTATATATATATGTTGTATATATGTTGTATATAGTTATATATATATAGTTAGATATAGTTAGATATAGTTATATATATAGTTATATATAGTTATATATAGTTATACATATAGTTATACATAGTTCTATATAGTTGTATATATATATAGTTATATATAGTTATATTTAGTTTCATATAGTTTCATATAGTTAATTAACATGTTTCATGCCATGTTTGCTACATATCTTACGGTTGGTATCGAGTGTGCAGAAGGAAAAAGCTTCAGGGTGCCTGATCCACCGGACCCCCCGCCTCAAAAGGCTCTCCGAGTGACCATCTTTGCCTCACTGATGGCACCAACAGGACGCAAGGTTCAGATAGGTTCAGGAACATGTTGTGTTAAGCCATGGTAAACCTAATGTTCAGCCACTAAGCATTCCAACATGCCAATGCCCCAAGGGTGCGAGATTTATCATTGGGTCTAACACTACCACATTGGATACCGGCCATCTTCTGGGGAAGCTGTAGGACTGGAGTGAGCAACATCACCCCAGCAGTGACATCAATGATGGTAAAGTCGCCACAATACGTCGAGCATTTGAAACTTTTTTTCTGGCCCAAATGGAATTGCTTGCCATTTTCTTCAAATCATGAGGATATGAATGGAATGATGTTTGAAAACACCAAGAAGTGAATTTCACCATGTACCAACACCTCATGTCGTAAACGGCTCAATTTGCTTTTGTCTTTTATTGGTGCATCTCCCCACCCTGTAAGCCATCGCGCGGCTATGCACGGCTCATCTTATAGATAACCTGCCATTCCCCAGATTTACTCACATGTTCACCTACTGACAGTAGTTTGCTGATCCGCTGCTGAAAGTTTACTGTAACTTTCAGCAGTTTTTGTGGTCAACCCCAAAAGAAGGAAACATCTGAATGTATGGCCACAATCAATTCACTTACTTAATTACTGACCATGACTTACCTATACCCATGATTACCCATGTTCAACTGTAGACTTGTAATGTTTCTCTATTTCATGGCAAACATGTCCGAGCAAACGGGCACCGAGGTGCTGGGCTTCCAATGACGAAAGGCACCCAACTCCTTCAGCAAGGACTCGATGGTGGCGCATTTGCCTTGAGGTGCTAGGTGGTGCCCGGAGTTTCGCTTCATTTGATGTATCATTGTTTATATGTGTTTATATGTGCTTTTATGTGTTTATATGTGTTTATATGTGTTTATAAGATTTTATAAGTAGATTAATTCTTGGGTTTTTCGTGACTATAATCAGAACTGCAGTTCATAGGGTTTAGAACAATAATGTCCTTTTGGTAAAAATAGAGGGGCCGATTTGGTATACCATCTATCATCATTTACCTGTTGTTAAAGAGGTAGTTTCAAACCCCTCTATTAATCAACCAACCAATGGGAAAAGGACATCTATGGTTTAGAAAGGAATTTGAAATGGTTTGAAGGAGCTGTGGTCATGGGAAGAATCTGACATATGGATACATATGAGCCCAGAAGTGACCATTAAATAATGGGGATCATAATGGATCGTAATGGTAGATTGGATTTTGGGTGCCCAAAACTCACGATAAAATGGTGATGGGATAAAATGTCGGATTGATATGGCATACACTTCGGAAACAGAAAGCGTGTGTTTCCCTTCTTGCCCTTCTAGCGGGGGTTTCAATCGCAAATTTCAACGAAACTATTTCTGGAAAGGTGATTTGGAGATGAAGAGGTGGTGATGCACAAAACTGGTTCAGTGATGTTCAGTGTAAAAAAATGTTTTCCTGCATGGTTTTCTTTACCATTTCAACTGGTTTTTCTGTCAACCCATCCTCAAAACAGTCAACTTCGGTCATCATCCCAAAATAGGGTGTGTAAACGTGTTCTTGTTGTTCCAACACAAATGCACCATCAGCCAGCCATTTGGACTCAAAGCAAAACAGAGATTACGATTCGGCATGATCACAACGTGACACGCAGTAGCTAAGCTGGTTACCATGGCGAACCATAAAAAATCAAGAGTTAATCCTGGGAACTATGGAAATGGCGTGGTATAATTCAGTTCGAAAACAACATATCGTAACATATCCCTTAAAAGTCGCACCAATTGGTCATGGTGAATTTTCGTAATGCAGGCACTATGATCAGGTTATCATGGTACTGAGTAAATTATAGTATTTCACTAACCTGAATCTTGCGGCCATTTGGGGATGATTTCCCTAAAATAAACCCATGATTCCAGGCTTCGGTCGCGACGTGAGGTCCAAGTTGCTCAGCAAGTGCTTCCAACGTTCGTCTGTGTGATACACCTCGCCAGCTCCAAGTACTGGGATGAAGTTGCACTTAGTTGGGAAACCATGCCTTTCCCATAGGATCCATGGTGCTGGCATATATGCTAACATGACTGGGGTATGTTGATGGTAAATGTTAGCATATAAAACCACTTAATAACGTGTGATGTGAGAAATTTGCAGAAAAAGGGCAGGATCCTCTGTGCACCCTCAACCGGGGACTGCAAATATGATGCAACACTTTTCAATTATCTTCGTTCTTAAGTCCCCAGTTTTTCCAAAGACCTCCTCAACAGCAAAAGGCTTCATTGCACCCCTTCTTGAACATGGAATGTCTCAAATTGAGACAAACCAAGAATCTTTGACATTCGAAAGAATAATATTGAAGAGTCCGGGAAAAGAACTGTCCACTCAGCCATTACTACAATTACACGAGCACAAATTGCATCGAATTATGCACAGTTGCACAACCGTAATTAAATCCTACATTATGGAGAAATAGTTGCAAGGCGGTGCCGTTCGTTTAGCAGTTGGTCTAAGAAAATCGTCAACTATATCGCTACATCTACCAGCAACTCTATCATATCTAGATTATCTATATATATATATATATTATATATACTTATGTTAGTCAAAACTATAAACCTTAGCTAACCATGGGGCACCACTTTGTACCAAATATCTCGAAATGTAACGAAACTCCTCACACCACAATGGATCCACCCACGAACTGGTGAGTGTATATATCCCGGTTCATAGCAAACGATTACCATAACTCTGTCAATGATTTTCAGTTTAAGATCTCCATCTATGATTAAACTAACGCGACATTTAAGTTCACCAAACCACCGTTAATTCTTATTTTTTAAAACTTGAAAAAAAAACACGAAAAATGCAAAAACAAATGGAAAAACCAAAAAGCAAATCAGCAAAATCCAAAAAACACAAAAGCAAAATAAAAGGGAAAAAAAAAAAAAGGAAATACAAAAAGGGGAACACATGAGGAAAAAATGGACTTGTCCATTTGCATTTTTTTTGTTTTTTCGTTTTGCTTTTTGTTTGCTTAATTTTTTGCTTTTTATTTTGTTTTTTTCCAGGCAAAAAGCATGTTTTTTCCAGGCAAAAAGCAAAAAAAACAAAATAAAAGCAAAACAAAAGCAAACAAAAAGCAAATCGAAAAAGCAAAAAAAAACAACAAAAATGCAAATGGACAAGTCCATTTTTTCCCATGTTTTCACCCTTTTTGACGTTCCTTTGTTTTCCCATTTATTTTGCTTCCTGTTTTTTTCGGTTTTGAAGTTTTGCTGTTTGATGTTCCATGTGTTTTCCATTTTTTTTTGCTTTTTTTTCAAGTTTAAAAAACATGAGAACTAAGGGGAGAGGTGAACACAACGCTACATCAGGCTTTTAAGAAACCATTATATTATAAATACCCTCGATATGCCCATCCCGGATTTCCCCAGCCACCCTACACCAGCGCTGCTACCAGCGCTTTCACCAGACCTCCAGCTGAACTGTGTCTACCACCAATCGTAGGCGGCCGATACGTTCGCAGCCCTTGTCTGCGAAGACGCGTGACAGCGCTTGTTTGTCGCCACTCACCTAGGGTCATGGTAGGTCATGGTGCCCCACAGCTAGCTAAGTTAGTGAACATAACTCCAATAACTAGGGGTTAAGGTAGATATATCTCTAGTTACTGTGGTTTAGAAAGCTACTTATAACTGGGGGGCACCATTTTTGTAAACTATTAACAATTGGGATTCAACAACTGAAAATAGGGATTCATAGGGATTCTAATACCAACAATCGGATATTTTAGGTATATTATAGCTAAGTACAAGTTGATTTATTTGAGAAGGCCAGCTATTGGATTCAAGGTATAGATATGACTGGGTGTTTTTTTCACGGGTCTTCGGTTTCCACAATGGATGAGAGTTCTAACAATGAACAATGGCACTTAATCAGCAAACAAAACAATAAATCAACAAACAGTGGTTTGCTGGTATGAATGATGACCAATCGGGGTCGTCAGTTCTATGGCGGCAAGCCCATTTTTACAACAGACAAGAAACACACGACGAGCAACACGTCGGAATTGAAACAACCACAATGTTCAGTAAACGTTGATTCCGATTCACTTTCGAGTCAGGATGACTCATTGCAGATCAAGGGTCGGCACAAAAATTGCATGTTTCTCAATTTTTACCCCAGAAATGTAGATTTTGCTCATTTCCTTTTGGAGCAGGATTAGGCTATGATTGCCACAATAAAGTGGATTTGTAATGGTTTATAGTTTATACATCCCATTCACTATGGGGATATTCCTGAATGCCTCTATGTCCATTATAAATCTTACTTAACCTAAGACTTAACCTAGTTAAGCTTGTTGCACCACTTTGTACTTTCCACAAACCTCCACCATCCCGGCCATCCCTTGCGCAAAGGACCGCTTGATCCAGGCCATCGCGAAGACATTCCACTTTCTTCATGAGATCCGCCTCCTGGTTCCGACGTTCCGACGCCACCAGGGCCACATCTCTTGGAACTTGAGGAATACATGATGATTTTTGCGGTTTATGTTTGTTTTATGTGGAGTATTGTGGAGTTATCTTTGTGAAATGAGGCCATGATTCTTCAACAACTGTATTTCAAATGTATTTCAATTACCCGTTTCCTTATAGATGTGAACAGCAATGCTTTTCGTCAAGTGGGCTTAGGGATGAGCCTCAATTTTGCTAGACACTTCCCAACCCCAACATCCAATTCCAAATAGCATGTTTTCCCATCGACAAACAAAATCATGATCAACAAAACCCATAGTAAACGTCTACGTCATGCCCTTTTTTTATCAAATCAATGTTGGTTCTTCATCCCATTTTTTACTGGTTGGTGGTTTCAACCACTCTGAAAAATATTAGTCAGTTCGGATTATTATTCCCAATATATGGAAAAATAAAACATGTTCCAAACCACCAACCAGTTTAACATGCTTTTCCTCCACTTTGCCAACAGTTCCTTGACCTTCCTAAAGTTATTCACCAATATTCACCATGTTTTTCCCCAAACCCACAGCCCTTGGCTAATCTTACATGTTTCCCCTATCTAAACTCTCATCTGATGATCCAGAAGTAACATGTCATTCTTTGACACTCTTATAATATCACAAATATAATATATATATAATTATATATATATATATACATATGTATGTATCCGCCTACATAGGGACTTCACCAATAGTTTAGTGTGAAAATTAGGGGCCACCAACCACATGGCAAGCATCAGCCACGGGTTGTCTTCCTTGGCCGCATATGTCATTTTCAAACACCCGGAATCATATGAAGTTGATGATACCAAAGTTGATTATACCAAAGATTATACACTGGGATATGTTGTTGATATCAATATCATGTTTTTTTCCAACTGTACTTATGTTCCAACAGCATATCCCAACATATCCCAGCCATAGGCCATATCCATTGTGTTCACTCGGCTCCTTGGGAACATCAAAAATACAGATTTCACCAACAAACACTAGGGTTAACTAGGATTCGTGATGGACATATGTCAACAAAACTGGGGGCAGCACGTTGTGGATCCAGCACTCCTTGGCCTCTCAAAATCCGAAAAAACACCATTTATTTCTCCATTAGTATCTCCCAAAAAATCGACCAAACCAATCACGAAAAGTGGGAATCCAGATCTTACACTTCTATCTTTTTGTTGGTGTGTTACTTAATATCCCATCCTCATATTAGGGTTTCCTAAAATGGGGGTACCTCCAAATCATCCATTTGTTTTTCTGATTCTCCATTATGAACAAGCCAGCTATTGGGGTACCCCTATGTTAGGAAACCCCCATATATTGATATATGATGATATATGTGTAGATTATCCATGATATTTTGGCTCCTATATCCAGTTAGCATCTCATAATATATATCTATCTATCTATCTATCTATCTATCTATATATATATACCCTCCGGTAAACTCATATATAGCTATAGAAAATCCCCCATTGATAGTTGAATTACCAAACTGAAAAATGGTGATCAAAAAAAAAACAGCATCTCCCATCCCGTCCAGTCGTCCTTGGCCTTTTTCTGCACGGACCCAGGCGCCGTCTCATCCACGCGGTCCGCCGCGTCCTCGATGCCCTTCAGCGCCCCGTCGAAGTCGCGCTCCTCCAGCACCTGGACCGCTGACGCGGCGGAGTTTCAATCGGGAAAAAGCTGGAAACTGCTGGAAATCATGGATTTAATTTAAGATGGTTTAATATGGTTTAGTATGGTTTCATCTCTTGGAAAGTCAGGAAAATCATGGTTTTTGCAAATTTCTTCGGAGGAAAACAATAGGGAGTCCCAAGAAAAGAGGATTGATAATTGGTTTTATGGAGAAAACTGGGAATTGATGTATCCTGATGTATCCTGATCTACTGAAATTCTGAAATGATATGAAACTTCATTGTGATTTGTGAAGGGTTGCTTTAACGTTTTGTGAAGGGCCCGGAAAAATGTGATTTTCGCAAACAAATTTCACCGATCCTTCAACCAATTCACCGATAAAAACGACGAATAAAACTGATCATTTCACCAACCCCACCGGGGTCCATCCAGCTTTGAAAGCCTGGCCCTGCAACACATGTTGCCGCCAAGAAACTGCTATGGGCTTGTGTTTCTTCAGATACCTGAGCTTCCAAATGCTTTCCTTTACACTCCAACAATAGTCAGCAAAGAACAACATATATCAAAATATGGGAAATCCTGTGACGAAACGTGTGCGTACAGAGGGAAACAGTATGTGTTTTCTCCAAGATGTTGCGCATGATATTTTTCCTATACCGTTCAAGTCTCCGAATATATGTCTATTTCTTATATCTGCCTGGGGGTTGCTACGTGTTACGGGTCAGAAGTTCGAAGATCTTTGACCACATAGTGCTGAAACTAGCGGCTGGGTCCTCCAACACCACAACACGATTACCCTCTGGTAAACAAACATAGCTATTGAAAATCGTTATTTATAGTTGGTTTGCCCATTAAAAATGGTGGTTTTCCATAGTTATGTTAGTTTACCAGAGGGTAAACATGAACAAACATAAACAAACATATATAATTGTGAGCCCAAAACATCATGCTAAATGTGCAAAAACATCCTTAAAACTTAAAACCAAGAAACACCTAATAACACACAACTGGTCCATCATCAAATTTGTGTTGCTCTCGTGTTGCCGCCTTTTATTCGTGGTTTCCATCCCAAACTCTAAATCTTCATCAGACCCCCCAACGGTAATTGAAACTCCCAGGTGGTGCAAAACCAAGTCACACTCCGCAGTTCTGTTCCAAATACCTCCTGATTTGGTCAGTTCCGGGGGTTGGATCCAGTTGGCATGAAATCTCGGTCAATGTGATGCACAATGGTGCTTTGGCTTACTGGACGGTTGCAACAGCGTGCCCATGAATCATGAATTTGGATGGTTTATTTGTATTCTCAGTCTAGTTTAATGCCATGCCGCACAAGAAAAATATTTGTAAGACAGCTCCCGCTATACAAGGTGGGACGCCCTAGATAGATTGGATAGCAAAATTGTGTTATACGATATATAGATTAGGATATATTTAAGGACCAGCCAGAATTTGAGCAGGCCGCGTCGACAGACACCATGGGCTAGAGGAAAAACAAATATAATATAATATATAATTATATACATAATATATGTATATTATATATATATATATAAATATGAACATTATATAGCTGCAATGCTGGCCATTTCAGGTACTGTTTCCCTAAATATTGAAGGTTCCATCAGCAAAATCCAAGGCTCCACAGGGGATCAAAGTCGGTGGCCTGAAAGTTGTCCAACTTCAAGACCTGACCCATCAGCAGGGCCATGGGAAATTGCTGGTGAATCAGCAGGGCCAATGGTTGACCACTTTCAGTAGTGATACCCTCTGGTAAACTAACATAGCTATTGAAAATCACCATCTATAGTGGATTTACCCATTAAAAATAGTGATTTTCCATAGCTATGTTATTTCACTAGTGATATGCTTTGGAGGTAATGATATGTGGAGGGTTTCTGAATGTCTCTGATGAAGATCTAGAGTGTGGAGGGTCATCCCACTTTCGGGCACCTCAAAAATGATTGATTCACCAACTTTCAGTAAGTTAATAGTGGGATTTCTGGAAGATATGGAGGTTTCCATACATGGAGGTACCCGAAAACAATCGAACATATATGGTTTATCATGGAAAATCCCATCTATCAATGGATGATTTAGTTGCTGGAAGTTGGGAGAATCATCCCAGGTCCCTGTCGTCCTGGTTTCGTCCCCGAGGTTCCCCCACCTCCGTCTGACCCTCGGGCAGCTCGCACAACAAGCG
Source organism: Cladocopium goreaui (assembly GCA_947184155.2). Lineage (NCBI taxonomy): Eukaryota > Dinophyceae > Suessiales > Symbiodiniaceae > Cladocopium > Cladocopium goreaui. Next base: position 10,552 of record CAMXCT020002783.1, read on the forward strand.
CAGGCGTCCCTCAGACCATTCCGCTCTCCGCACAGAGTTGGCCGGCAGCACCTGCCGCTCCACCCACCATCATCCACTAAAAAAAATCCGGCATCCTCCCAACTTTTTGGGGATCACATACCTTTTGCATAGGATCGTGTCCAACGCGGACATCATCAACAAGAATTGGGTCTCCTATGGTCCATAGCCACCAAACCGTTTTTTTCCCCTCCAAACAAAAATCTGGGTGAAATTGGTCAGCTACTCTCAGCCCTGGAGCCCTGCCCGCACCTTAGTGGTGCCGGAGGATCCTGAGAAGGGGACCCAGCGGTAGCATGTGGTTGTTCACGGGGGGTATATCAATGTATATCACAATGATATGGTGTATCCTTAAAAGAAAAAGAAATTAGTAATTAGGGGCTACATAGTCAAAATAAATACCAAAAAAAAACACATACTGTATATTATTGCTGTATATTTCTTTGCTATACACACATGTACACACACACACATATATATATATCGTGTGTGTGTGTGCGTAGTCTGTAAATAGATCCACAACCTTCCGCGAAGGGTTCGGCAAGTGGTATACTTAATGGGGGCAAGGATGGGCCAACATCAGGCAACTCAAGCATCAATTTCCAAGCAGTGAAGGAGGAGGAAAAAAATACACTAAATCAAATGAGCAAATGAGAACTGCGTTGCTACACCATTGAGAGCACCTTATTGTCCATCTAAGTGGTGCTCCAAAATATCTTCGCTGTAGGATGTCGCTTCAGGATGAGGATGAGGATGATGATGATGATGATGATGATGATGATCATGATGATCAATGATGATCAATGATGATCAATGATGATCATGATGATCATGATGATGATTATGGTCATGATTGAAATCGGTGCACCCTATTTCCAAACACACCCATTCCTGACCACAAGAATCCTTGCTCTTTTGGGCAAGGTTCCTTGCCACCCAATGCTCTCCGCGTTGGCGGCGAACTTTCCGGTTTCTCCCTCGCAAATCACGTTGCTGACTGACAGCATGGCGATGACGCGGGAAGGGCCCAGTTTGGTGCGGAAAACTCACAGGTGATCACTGACATGAGATGGGAAAAACATGGAAAACTTTGTATTATAGTATTCTGTCAAATGCTTATTGGAGGGTATCCGCTTGACAGCTGCTTTCTCGGAGGTTTCGGAAAGATTTTCTGCAAACAAATCTGCACACGGTCCTTTTTTTGCACATGATTTTGTAGAGAGAGGCGCTCGTCAGGATGCTTCAAGTGAAGGCTATCTTGATCGCACCCTGTATTGGCATGTCGATGCGCACTGATCTCCATTGATAAGGGCACTTACTTAAAATCAAGCATTGCAGTAGAAAAAAAAAAACAAACGTTTTTTTTGAATCTCCGGTTTGGAACCACCAGGATTTTTGTGTCAATATCTCTCAGTCGATCCAAGCGATCGGCTTGAGCCCGTGGAGAAAATCCGTCGTTACACCTGCCTGACTTGTCTGGAGATCTTGGAGGTGTCGGTAGGTGTCAGAAAAATGTACTAAACATGATCCACAATCACTGGATTGATTTAAGGGAACATTTTAACAGAAAACCATGGTTTTTACCATCAAATATAGGGCTTTCCTGTATACCCATTATCCAACTCTATGACACAATATCTAATTAAGAAAATATGAGATCATGATTATCACCCTATTTTGTTACAAAATTACTCTACATACATACTGTATAATCACCATGTTACCCCGAAATTTAAGTCCTTGTAACGCTAAGATCACTCAGCATCACAATTGCCTCTGCAGCTCAAAGGTTACAAACCGTCCCCATTTCCAATGGCCTAAGTGCTCCACAGTTTTCGGTGGTACAAGGTGGTGCCCCATTTTGTTTGATAAGCTCGTTCAAAAATAGGCCCTCTGGTAATTTAACATAGCTATTGAAAATTGCCATAGAAATAGTGGATTTATCCATTAAAAATTGTGATTTTCCATAGTTATGTAAACGTTTACCAGAGGGTAACTGATTTTAACTGTTGGATTTATGGTAGATATATCTATGATTAGTTACTATGGTTATCGATGGGGCCGAAAAAATGGTGAACCAACAAACATTGTTAACACTTGTTTGATGGAAAGGTTGATACCATGATCCACCGGGCAAACATGCCAATCAAATGTAAGAATCATTGAGATGCTGACTTTGCTGTGGCTAATCCCTACCCCATGTACCACCCCTGCAGGGGATCTGTAAAGATGGATGGGATAGATTTGTTGGAGCATAACCGAGGCTAGAGCGCACAGCTAAAGACTCGAAACCAGTTGCTCTGTGAAGCACTAAACTTGCACAAAAAAATGGTTGCCAAGGCCATATGCGACCAACATTGCCATGTCTGGCATGTCTGACATCTTGTGGTGTACCCAAACTTCAAGCTGCTAATTCATCAGAGCATGGCCAATCCTAGACATCCGGCATGTTTGTTTGAAAGCTGCTTTCTAACATCCCCATGTATAGCCCCCAAAAGGGTGCTAAACCATTTACCACCCATCGAAGATCTCCCCAGGCCCCAAGCGTCCAAAGCGTTTGAAGCCCCACATCCCATGCGACGCACATCACGGTTCCTGGAGGAACAAAGCTGCGACATCCATGGCCTTCCAGTCATGTTGGCAACAACTACAAGGTGGTGCCCCACACTTAAAGGACTTAGCTAAGTTGGTTTGTAAGTAATTAAGTAAGCTAGGGCTGGGAATTATGGTGGATATACCGACCTATAGTATCCTATAGTAACTTAGTAGGGATTGTAAACCGACATACATTTCAGGGTACCACACCAAAGGGCAACCGCCAAACACTATGGGCTTATATGGGCTTCATGTTGCCCGCAACCCTGAGGGGTTGGTGCGAGTTACTGTAATAACCCTGTTGGCCTTATTTGGGATGTGACCTGACTGGAGGATCATTCCAACTGTAGCTGTGGTCAGTGCTGGCGTCTAAGTGGGATGACCCGAACCAATACCTTAAAAGGGGTGCACCCCCGAAGGGATCGCCACAAGAAGTGCCCTTCTCCAGAATAAATTGCAATCTTTTGGAGGTTCCAAAGAAACATAAAGAAACACATCTTGAAAACAACATCACTTTACGATGCTTCCAGCCCCTACGACTTATCCAGTCCAAGGATCCAGTAGACCCGTGGTGTCAAGAAGAAGCGATCCACACCCTGGCGATGGCGGGATAGCATGAGTATGTTCTCATGCTTCTTCATGTTACCCAAAAGGGGGAATAAAAAAAACGCATCACCTAAAAACTGTTTTGGGGCCTGGATAGGCCTGGCATCTTCGGTGAATCTCATCTTTGAATCTTTGATGGGATCACCTTTGGAACACCGTGCACTTACGGGCTCAAGAAGTTAGGTCAGGGATCACCTCTCTTTGGGGAGCCTCGGTCAGGGTCAAAACGAACCAATTTTTTGCACCCAAATTTTGGCATAGAAAGTAATTGTTTTGCAGCAACTTAACCATACAATCAGCCCATGAGGTCACGGCATCCCCAACCCCAACCTCATCTTCCCATCCGCACACAAAAAAATCACACTTTTTTTGTGGACATCTGATGACATATGGATTCTTTACCCATTCCGAATTGGTCTTTCCCTTTGCCATGTCCTTTTTGTTGTCCTATGGTATGCCTAAGGGCCCATCCCAAATTTCCATCCCTGCGAACTGCATTGTTGGCTACATTGGCTACATCCCCAGTTTGCTGCTGAAGTTACACCATGCTAAACCCCCATCTTTCCATCCCTTCCAGACCGTACAGCTTCTTCCCAGCACTGGTTTACAGGAACATTTTTACCGGAACCAAATAATATCCATAATTTTTCAGGATTTGAAACAATGATATTTCAACTGCAAACTTTCCAAACGGAACTACGGCAATCCCACCAAGATCATCTTTTAAATTGGTTTTCATCCACAATTCTGCCACTTCAACAACATGTTCCAGTCAAATTCCCAACCCCCCATCCGACCCATCCTCTTCCTCTTCCCCGTTAACCATCATCCAATGTCATCCACCGCGCCTCGTATCTCCTTTCCTTCACCTCCTGCCGCAGCAGCTGCGCCGTTTCGTTCGCCTCCGGTGGTCCGCGTTCGCAGCAAGCGATGACCTGCCAGTAGTCGTCCTCGCTGGGCTCGACGGACTGCTTCTCACGGGACCAGAGGTCCTGCGACGTAACGGAGAACGATGAAAAAAACCTTTAAAGGCGCGTACACAAAAATCATTATACATGAATATATATATATATACACATACATATATATATACATATATATATATATATACATATATATATGTTATACAGATATATGTATATATATATGTGTGTCGGTTGTTTGATATTGTACTATAGAGAGCATTTACTAAATTTACTTATTCTTTGTGGTGGTCTAGTGAGATGCAATATAGACATACATCCCGGCATATGTTGGTGTATGTGAGTGTGATATGGAATCATATTGGAGCAAACCGGCAACCATCTGTTGATGTCTGTTGCAACTACCAATATTGATGCCTCACTTCTTGGCCCATACGCATATCACCAAAGATATATCAACAGCAAGAATAACAAGTTGAGCAATCACTTATTGTTGCTGTTTACGATCGCAAGAAAATTGCCCAAGTGACACATATTGGCCACATTGGGATCCTATCCCAACAGCCCTCAGCTCCTCTAATCTTTGTAGAGCTGATTCCCATGATGGCTCCAATGGATCGTACCAGCCTGGAAGTGGACAAAGATCGAAGTCGAACTGCTGGATCCCAGAATCGGTCTGAGAACAGATCTACAGAAAAAAAAACAGAAACAATTTAAATTTAAGGTGTTAAAATCCTGCTTTCATACATGATTGATATATATATATATATATATATGTATGATTATATATGTGTGTATGTGCATATATGCATATAGATAAATACATATTTAAACAAAATAAAACATACATGTAATAATCTATATATATATATATACAAATCCAAATTATCTTGAACCAATCCATTCATCGGATCGGAAGAACCATACTAGTGACCCGAGTGACCCTGGGCAGCTCGAATAGGATGAGTTTCAATCTGGCCCCTCTGCCACTTGCATTCTGTCTGATGCAGTTTACATGCTTGATCGCAACGAGTTCATATGATCCAGGTTGGCTATCTATTGCGCTATCACCGTGGATATTTGCATCACAAACACCCCAACAGATTTCAGAAAAACTTGTATTTTTTGTCTAAGTGTCTCCAGCAAAACTGTATATATTGGTCCTATTGGTTTCCACCCTCTTCAGCTGTGATAGTCAGCCAGAATCCATTCATAATATGTCATTCTGGCGCAGCAATTCCACCCTGCTAATGCGAAAAAGCAGGACCCCTTAAAATAACAGATTCACTACTAAAGCTGGATTTCTGACGGTATTAATTAGGTGGGTGAGATGAAAAAGGTTGCCATGCTTAACAACTGGGGCATCTCCTTTATTAGTATGTTCCACGTCCGTGTTTTTTTTTTAATTCCACTGTGTGATGACAATGTTTTAATTATCATACCGATCATACCTTTGGTTGCCGGAATAAACAAGCGTTGAAGTGTCAACCTCTGGCAGGCTTAAGAAATTACACGCATCTTTATACTAATTGCTAGCAATTGACAAGTGCGGCTCTTGCCATGCATGGCAAATCCCAAATGCCTTTTAAAATATATAGAGATAGCCGGGCATTATCACAAGAAATAACATAGCTAAACTTATTATTATTGTTGCTTACATCCCCTGTTTTGTTGGTAAACAACCCGTTACCAAGGTTCACGCGGGTTAATCTCCTTAAATGCTTCCCGTTTTTCCTGCAAAAGCAACAGCACTAGCCAAACTGTCCTCTAAAAACAAAATTGTTGTTCAGGCCCAATTGTTGATTTACCCATTTACCCCAGATCATCCCATGATATTTAGAATCTAATCCCAAAGAACTCCAATTTACCCCACATCAAGCTGAAAAGACTTTTTCTTGTTTATCCTAGATGGTGTCCATTTATACCAATTATATCCAACTATCCCATTCTGATCATCCAGTTAAACCGTCAGTGATCCCATAATTATATCCATTACCCTCCTGTAAATTAACATAGACCCTGAAAATGACCAATTTATTGTGGAAACTAGTCTTCCAACCCCTATCTGGCAGGGTCTATGAATAATTACTGGAGGGTAAATCAAATTATATCCTATTTATGCCAACAATCCTAGATGGTTTTCATTTATGCCAAAATCATACCAAGCCAATGCTTTTTCCAATGGTTTAGATACCAACTCAACTAGCCCATTTAAAGCTTCAAAGGTTTCCCACCTTGGCCTGTCTCCATCTCTTCAACCTCCGAACGCAGCCACTGCCACTGAACAGCGCGAGCGCCGCAACCATCGCCGTTGCAGAAAATGCGAATGCGGAACCTGGGGTGGCTGGGGCGGTATCGATCCATCCATCCATCCAATGTATCCATAAGATTATCCATATCTATGGGGCCATTTATGTATAAGATGTGCAGAACAAGCATGTATATGTATATATACAAAGTATGTATAATATGTATATATACATATACATATATATATATACACATACATATATAGACCAATACATACATTAAGCATGTATGTTTCTTTACCGACGGTACACTTGGATGAGATGCTTGGGTAAAGCCAGGTAAAAGTATCATCCGTGATCATCTGTAGATGATCTGGGTCATGACGCCTCAAGCATTGCATAATTCAAGCCACAAACATACAAACATGGGGATACAAACTGGCAAAATTGGAGATAGAAGCCGCCTTTAATCGAGTTTGAACACAACATTTACCTTCCAATACCTTCCATCAAATTGACACAGACGCCCGAAATGGATGATAAGGTAAATGAATCATGTAAACATTGTAAACTAATCCATAATAAGATCCATTTACCTATTATCCATTCTTATCCATTCTTATCCATTCTTATCCATTATTATCCATTATTATATCCATTATTATATCCACTATTATATCCATTCTTAATTATCCATTACTCATCTTCCAACATCCAACCCCCTCTTTTTATCTCTTTTTGGACGGTCGATGTGCCGCGCCACACGTCCCCCGCACGGCCATCCAAGCTCCAGTTCACGCCATGGCCCTCGTCGTCGGGGCCCGCCACGGCACCGGCGACGCCGGGGTAGAAGACCCGCGACCAGTCGCCTCGCTGATCGTCTGAATGGAGGATTCTACACATCAGACGATTGGTTGGCGGTTGAAAAACCCCATCAGTTAGGACAGTTAGGAAGATTCGGCCATCAAACATGGGATTGAAAGTGAAAATAACATCTGCAGTAACCTATATAGTTGTCTGGTTGGTGGTTTCAACACCTCCGAAAAATATGAAAGTCAGTTATAGGATGATTATTCCCAATATATGGAAAAAATCAAAGCCACGTTCCAAACCACCAACCAGAAAAAATCGTTGAATTTCAAGAAGAACCTCCAAACAAATGGAAAACATTGAAAAGGCATGAATAGGTTTAGAGTTTAGACGAGTTTACTCGCATTTTACTTTTCCATTTTGTGGTGGTTGCCAAAAATAACTGGTAATTATCTGATGAATTCAACAAACAAATGGAGCAAGTCAAATTGGTGTTGAACTACAGCATATGATAGCATATGTGAAATGTGTTTCAAAGAAATAGCATCTAACAAAACAACGGAGGGGTCAACCAAAAATAATGTATTTGAAGATCAATCGTTTTTTTTTGACAAGCAAACATGGAATAATTAGCCACGCAAACATAAGCTCCAGCGTGCGTTTAAGCAACACAAACTACAGTTTGAACGAACCCAAAACCGAATCTTGACAAAGAAAAGTGAGTCATGACATGTGACCTTGGTTAATTAATGTAAAACTGGTCAACCTCTTGCATCAAGACTCACTTTACCTGCAACCACTGCAAAATCATCTTCGGTTGGCTGTTGCCACTGCGAGCTCCCTTTCCCTGCTTCATGCATGTTGTTCAAACAAGTTTCCAAGCTGCATTTTAAACATGTTTAAACAACATATTTCACTGGCTGCCAGCCCATCGATCTATAGATCGCCCACCAAACCACACTGCCATCAATGCCACCGCGGATCGATCTCGGACGATCCTGGGACAGCCACTGACAGCCCAATGCATCACCCCGATTTGCTGCATGTTGCTGATTTTTGTTGGAATGCACCCAATGTCTTCACATGTTCAGGTTTGAAACTAGAGGATGGGTGAAGGATTAAAGACAGGTTTGTTTTCAAAAACACCATTGACATGTGGAATGTATGCACATGGTTCAAAGAAGAACCGTGGGGCCCGTATCACCGCCACTAGAATCCATCCAAAGGCCCGTGGTTTCTGACATCCCTTGGCCGGACCCTCAAGTTGGCGCCGAAGCCTCTGGTCAATTCACCAAGGGCCCTGAAATCCATGAACATCACCCATTTTGAGTGGAAACTCATCTTCTGGCAGGGTCTATCTAATCATGAAAATCTATCATAAATCTATCTAATCTTCTGGAAAAACTCATTTTTTTATCATGAAAATCACTCATCATCAACCCCTATCTGGCAGGGTCGTCACGTTAATTTACTGGACAGTAACCCACAGCAAGTCTCTGAAATTCACCGCCAGGATGAGACAAGGCGACCTCCACAGCAAACTCCTGGCCCGTTGAAAGCAAGCTTTCGATCAACTGGCCATGACAAACCATCACAAAGTGCAAAAAAAAAACATGCCGGCCTCCCCAAATGTCTATAATATTACATATATATAAATATATATAATCTGCATAAACTTGAATATCTATACACATAACTATGTATAATATGTATAGATACATAAATATAGACACCAATTTACACACACACCCATGACGTAGCTGGATGAATCATTTCTTTCGTCGCCCCATCGGATCATCGTCTCCTTAGGGCCGACCCGCTGCATCGCTTGAAACTCCCAGTCGCTCCAACTTCCTGACTGGCGGAGCTGGGAGCGACTGGCACGGGAATCGAGAATTGGCTTAAAAAAAGCCCATAGATGGCCATGGATAGATTGAATTATATAGATATAACATATAGATATATAACTTATAGATATAACTATATCTATTGAATTATATAACTTATAGATATAACTTTGATAAGCAAAAAGTGAGGGACCTACGATAGATCACTGTTGCTTGCCATCAGATACTGGGACGATCCAAACGAGGATGCTTTAAGCAATGTGTAGATAATTTCCGACAGGGAAAGCCATGCCCTTCTAAGTGGTGCATGTTTACTGGAGGGTAACCATGCAGTGCACTAATAAACCCTCTGGTAAACTAAGAGTTTGCTATTGAACATATATTGAAATAGTTGATTTACCTGTTACCCTCTGGTAAACTAACAGTTTGCTATGGAAAATCACCATTTTTAATGGGAAAATCTACTATTTCTATAGCCATTTTCTATGTCGCAAACCTTTGACATAACCAGAGGGTAAAACTGGTGATGTTCTATAGTTTTTTGTTAGTTTAGAGGCTAGTTCAGCCCAGAATCCTACAACGTCCAACTGTTTCACCTCCAAATTCTTGCCATTCACGGTCCCGTTGGACCAGTTGGACCAGTTGGACGGGGCCCGCCTGAGGAAATCGACGACTTGGCCGACGCCAGGTAAAGAAAGTGGCCGACTTGATCCACGGGTTATTGGGATGTAATATTAGTATATATGTATTAATTATGACTATTACTATGCATATACTAAATCATATAAATTATATATATAATATGATATAATATATTATGTATATGTAATCCCCACTTAATTATCCCCATTCTATATGTATACACATATACAGGGGACATTTTATGGGGATATAAATCCGATACAACCAACAATTCAATTCCTGGGAAACCAACTGGATGTGTGCCCAGATGGGCGGATATACCCAACTATATAATTATATATATAATATAATCCATTTGCTCTCTACTAGGTGAACTAACCCAACGGACAATCGAAGTCTCTGTGCTGATTTCATATGCCCAAGGGATCCCAAGGGCTCATCCACCCAATTTCAAAAGGACTTCAGTGGGATGATCTTCCCCAGTCGATTCACTGTGGGATGCATTGCAATGTGAAAACCCCAATGACAAACCTGACAGACCTATATTGACAGTGATAGGCAGAAAGGCTAGTGAACATACCCTCTGGTTATGACTAAACAGTTCGCTATCGAAAATCCACCCATTTTTCATAGGTAAACCATCTATTTCTATGTGCCATTTCCCATAGCAAGGTATGTTAGCTTACCAGAGGGTAACCCTCCTGAAATGGGACGGTCTAGCAGATTTGGCCGCGAAGCATCGCCTCAGATTCCGATGATCCAACTGAAGAAGAAAGTCGCGCAAAGCCTCACGGATCAGTGGTGAGCCACACGCGTGTGAAAGTCAAGGGTCAGGATTCCAGGTAGGACGGGATCCTAAACACACGGGACCTAAGTCAATATAAGATCTTTATGTCAGCTCCAATGATCATAAAGCCTTCGGCTATCATCTAGTTTCTTGGTTTGTTGTTTACCTGCACTCCATTGGTTGTGGGTTGTGTGGTAAATCCCATCCAAGCCGACAAGCACTCAAACATCTGAGTGTGTGGCTATACACTCTGGTTATTTATATAGAATATGTTTTTTTTTCGTTTTTTTTTGGAGGATATATGATGATATATGGTGATTTTCCCATTTAAAATTGTGGTTTTCCACACCTACGTTGAACAGCCAGAGGGTAATCCATCCAGATCTGGTAGGTCAACTGTCTAGTGGTACTTCTGGAGGCTTGCGCCAGCCCCAGCTGGATTGTCATCCTTCTTCCAATTGAAATTGCCATTTCTTTTTGACAAATAGATCCACATTGCTTCAACCATGGACCAAACATTCCACGAAATTGCAAGACATATCCCAGACTACCCTGTGGTAAACTAACGTAGCTATGGAAAATCACCATGTTTAATGGGTAAATCAACTATAAATGGCCATTTTCAGTAGCTACGTTAAATTACCAGAGGGTATGACAGTTTATCTCCATCCTATCCATCATCCAAGGTTGACCCAAATTGATCCAAATGTTTCAACCACCCAATGGCTTGACCCCATGTTCAGTGACCGTCGCGCCGCGCCGCGCCGTGCCGTGCTTCCGTGGCTTCCGTGGCTTCGCTGCCAGGCTCAAGCCCACAAGAGGAGCCAAGCTGCAGCAACCTGGGACACCAGTGAGATGTCAAAATCTGAGGTTAAACACTATGTTAACACTATCATGTGGGAAAAAACAGTCATAAATTAGTCATGTTTACCATCCCCCAGTCATTTTGGTGGTTTATGACATTGTTTTACCCACATGATAGTCATACTGTAGGGATCAAACCTAGCAGTTTGGGCTCGGAGCATTTCTAGCTGCCCTAGCTCCGTAGCTTCCTTCGAAGCAAAGGAGAGTAAAATGTCACATCACATCACGATTTTTAGTCTGTTACCATCATCACAAAAAAACTATGAGTGAGTTAATATTCATTACTATGAAAAAAACTATGAATACCAATTAATCATCACATTATTAGTCGGTGAGTTAATTCATTATCAATCCAACAATTCATCACCAACTTATAACCAAAGTTGGGCAAGTTCACGGATTACACTTTGGACTAGATAGGTTAAATAGACTAGGCAGATTGGACAGACTAGATTAGATTAGATTGGGTTGGATTAGGTAAGATGGGGTTAGATGGGGTGAAATTGCGTTGCATTTGTTTAGACTGGGTTTAGATAAGATTAGATTTTGAGATAACATGCATAACTTATATATGTATATATAACATGTAACGACAGACCGAAACTTTGAATGTTTGGCTGGTAGTGTTCAGTTTTTTGTTCCTTTTTCCCCTTTCATTTTTCATTCATCTTCCTCTAACTATCCATCCTCTTTCAATACAGGCACCTTGGCTCTGTCCATGGTGGGCCTCCCCTGGTGCAAACAGGGTTGCTATTGTCTTTTCGCTGCAGCATTTGTTGCGCAACATGACCATAACTTCAACTACGAATTAACGTGGTACACCTGAAGCATGCATGACTTGCAATATATAACTTCCAAATGGTGCGATAAATTCGAGGTATCGCTTGTTGCGAAGCTAACCATGTCAATCACAAGTTTGTATTGTTGTAAAACTCCATTCTCTTAGTGGTTGAATCACTTAAACACCCTACATTATGTTCTGTGGCTTCTTAAGCTGGGCTAACCGCATGAATTCCAGGGCCCCAAACTATGCAGCTTCAGCCCAGCTTTCGCGTGGTGTCGCGCATGCGGCACGCGCGGCACGCCGCACAAGGGCACCGTGGCAGCGGTCGCTGGCGCTGGAAGGATCATCATCCCAACGGACGGAATCTGACCCTGAAATGCTCATACTTTATGCATATATACTGTTGATAAAAAAGGTGAATATATGGTTAATATATGGTTAATGATCTTGAATAATATGGTTTATCAATGATTACTGATTGGTGGTTGAGCCCTACCGCTCTGAAAAATGATGGAGTTCGTCAGTTGGGATGATGACATTCCCAATACATGGAAAAATAAAAACATGTTCCAAACCACCACCTCTTTCACCTCTTTCATTTGCGCACCGCCTTGGTAAAACGAAGGCGGTCCGTTTCGACCGACTACATACATGAAATGAAGACCTCCTCAAACTCACCACAGCGACGGGCACACGGCAGTCGGTCAATGGGTGAAGCAACACGTCTGACCCCCAAAGGCAAATGTTTCAGGATCCACTGGTCAACCAAATCAATTTGATGTTGCTTCCAAGGCAAAGCAAGAACTCCAGTGTGAAATTTGAGCACATTTGAATGAGGGCGGCCAAACATATGGTGGACATGAATTCCACATTTCCTCAGTGTCTCACGCAAGACCTTGGCAAACCATCTGACGCGGGTACGGAAAGGAAACCCCGCAATATCGTTCAAGCAGTTGTCATCGCCGTCACACCAAACATTTTTCTTCACTGGTCCAAAACTCCCAGTCGCCATTTGAAACGCCAAATACAATTGAGCATGACTGACCCAAATTACATCAGCTGTACTGGCATACACGTTTTGAAGAAACCAGCTAAAAATCAATCGAACAAGTCGTTCAGGATACCATCGAAAGGCGTCACCAGGGAAACTCTCCAAAAAGGGAAGGCCCTTCCAGAAATCAGAAGCGGGAGGCATCCCGACTTCCTCAGGTTCCGACTCAGGAGCTCCACGTTCATGGACAGCAGCATGACTGATAGCCAAAATAACCCTTTGGAGTGCCATTTGACTTTCAAATAAGGCCTGAATTGACTGAGCTTGAGATTCGAGCTGTCCATGAATCTGTTGCGTCTGAGAATTGATCTGAGTTTGCATGGAGGTCAATTGCTGGGCATTCTGTACAGTGAAATCCTGGAATTGTGATTCAATTCCCTGGTGCCGGGTCATCAGGTTCTGGACTTGGTTCTCCAAAACAGCAATGCGGTCTGGAACGTCGTCTTGTTCCATAGGCTGGGCAGGGAGCTTGGCAAGCACCGCAGTTTGAATGCGCTGTTCCAACTGTTGGAGGCTTTCATTTTCCTGGGTCACTGCCGGTTTTGGACCAGAAGCCTGGTAACTCCTCCATGGATCATGCTTGGACCATGGGTCGACCTCAGCAGATGATTTGGCCGTGGGCTGATTGCCGCAAAGCGATAAGGTGCTTGCATCCCCAATCGCTTGGGCCATTTGGGGTCGAGGCCCACCTTCATTGGATTTTCGTCGGCTAATCACCACCTCACCATGGCTTGTCTGTACCACCGTTTCTGGAGGCTCGGAAACGGCCTGTAGGACCCACATGGTCCCTCGGCCAGGGACCGGGGCAGTTGGCTGGAGGGGTTTAACCTCCCATTCGGTGGTCTTCAAAGCTCGGGCGATTGCCGCACGGTCCATTCCATAGGGAAAAGGCCCTGCAAGGAAATCTAACCTTGGTCCGCTTGGAAGGAACATGACATCCGGTTTGAGCAAGGCATGAATTTGTTTGGCTTGGTCAGCACGAACGCGCAGACCCCGTCTGTCTCCAGTGCGGGCAACCCCGATGACCGCGGGATTGGTCTGTTTGCAGTGAAGCAAATCCTGGAGTGGCATCTTTGGCGCCCACACAACGACAAAATCTTTGAGGACTTCCTTACCATCTTCAGAACGTGGCTCGGTGTAACATCCATTGTTCCCACTGCTAGCAAGAAGAATGGGCATCAGTTCAGCCGGGATCCGGATGCACACTGAAAACAAATCAGCCTGCTGAGACGTCGTAGGCTTGAAGCCATTGCGCAGGAATTGTCGGCGCCAGACGTCCAGTATGGGTTCACGCAAAGGCAATTCGTTCACATTGTGCCAGGCAGAACATTGACACCCCGTGGTAAAACATCGGGCCAATGCAGGGAAGGTGGATACCAAGCTTTTGATGGGGGCGGCACAAAAGTCTTCCCATGGACCTCCTATTTCATCCCTGTAGACCAAAACCTTGAGAGTCAACACCTCCAGTGCATCAAGTGCAATAGGGGATTCAACCGTATGTTTGGCAATGTGGCCTTTCCCTAGCTGAACCAACCGCACGTCGGCAAGGATAGGCTCTTGATTGACTGTGCACCTGCATGGCACTGTGACATCAACATGTACAAGCATGGTAGGGGCGATGGCGGCTTTGTCCCCCACAATGGCAAGTGCCAGGGGCTCCTGGGACAAAATTGCACCCTTTCGCAAATACGGTTCAGCTTCACTGGGGGAGACAATGGCAACCCCTCGAGCGATTGGACCGACCTGGGCCAGGCTGATCTGTGCAACGGCATGTTGTCCAAAGCGGAAACACCCATCCAAAAGCAAGAGCTTAGTGGGATCAATCTCAAGGTCTGATGGCATGGTGACTTTGGCAGCAAACAAGCGAGCTTTCTTGCCAACCGGTTTTCCTTCGTTTTGTTTAACCACTTGGGCCAATTCAGAAGGCAACAAAAATTTGTATCTCACGTTGTTGGCCAGTGTTTTCAACTGGCGCCATACCTGTTTCCCCTGCAAAGCCTTTGTGATGGGGTCAGAACCAATGGCCTTGATCGCCTCAGCAGCACGCGTATCAGCCAAGTCTTCCGGAACACCGTGTTTGACCAGTTCCTGTGCAAGTTGTTTGGTGAGGAAACCAGTGCCACCTGAACCCCAGAACTTCGGACAATGGCAGCAGAAACCCTCGTAGAGTGCCTGGACAAATGTGGCTTTCATGTTGGCCTGAAAATTTCGCAGCTGCTCAAGTGTGTCTGGAATGGGAGACCCGACCAAAACATTACCCAGAAAGGCAAGGGCCATCGCACCACACAAGTCATGTCCTAAGATTCTTGGAGGAATCCAATGAAGAGCAACATTGGGGAAGTCAAGCAATTCGGAAATCATTTCCACCATGGGCATAAAGGTGGGTGTTCCAGCATGAACATCATCCATGATATGAACCTGCAAAGTGTAATCACGTGGAGAAAACCATACCGGAAACCAATGCTCATGGACCAAGAAAGCAGAGACAATGCTGAAGCCATGCGTGCGAATAAAGGGGTGAGAAAGACACCAATCTCTGCACCCATCACTACCCCCATTGTGCCACTCCGCTTCAATGATGGGGTCCAACATAACAAACCCATCAGGGGCATCATCACTTGCCATGGCCAAGTTGGCACGGAATTTCAACAGGTGAGAAAGGTGAAACGAGATCTCATCATTCCCCCATTGGTGGCCATGTTGTCTGAGGAGTTCCAACCGGGCTTCAATTGAAATGCATTCATGTGTTCCTGGGAGATGCACAGCGCTCCCCTCGGCAGAGGGATGGGGCTCGGTCGAGCCTGTGTCAGGCAAAACCTGGCTGGGCATGCCGGTGTACTCAACGTCATTTTCTTCATCACCCAGACCCCACAACCACGGCCGGTCAACTATGTCAGCATGTTGAATCGCAGCAGCAAAAGACATGCGAAAACGGTCGTGCATTTCAATCACATCAGCACGGCAGGCAGGGAGACTCTCTTGCAAAAGCATGTGGCGGAGAAAACCAATGGCTAAAACTCCACATCTGTCGCATGAATTGAAATCACGCACCATGTGCTCTACATAGACTTGGTGAAATCCCAAATGCGTTCCAATCAACCTCAAAACATTCGTGAGAAACTGTTGATGAGAAGTTCCAGAATCCCAAGAGAATGTTCGCACCAACTTGCCCTCAGGGAGCAATAACAGCGGAATCCAGTGGTCTCGCACAAACACAATGGTCAAGACTGGGCATTGTTGAGACAAAACCATATCGTGGTCCTCCGCCCAATGTTGGGGAAGAATTCCTCGGCCCTCAAGCCAGCCAGCTGTCAGCAATGGGTCAATCACCGTGATACGCCTGATTGGTGGACTACAGCAGTTAATTTGCCTGAGGATGAAATCTTTTCGAATGAGACCAATTTGGTGTCTGAGCTCATCATCTGCCCAAATGGGGCCCTGATGTTGAAGCATTTGAAGTCTCAAGCCAGGCGAAATGAATTGATGGCGCAAAAACCACAAATGCAAGGGGTCTCTGACTTCAGGCACAGATACACCTACCAACCTGGATGCGTCAATCTGGAGGAGGTTACCAAAAGGCGGCACCTCCTGTGGACAAACTTCGGCTTGTGGCAGGGTGTTGCATTCACCAACATCAAAAAGGGAGGTTTGTCTCCATCGGCAAGTGTAAATACCATGTGGTTGGTTCAATTGATTTTCAGGCACCCGAGCTTCATTACTCCGAGAAGGCATTCTAGGGAGTGGCCTCCATTCCCTTGTGTCATCAGATGCCACAGGGGGTGGCGCAGTACTTGCATGGGCAGCACTGGGAGCACTGGGTGTACTCTGGCATGTTGGCTCAGTGGTTTGTTCATCGTCAATCCCATGTCCCCAAACCCACGGGCGGACTGTGATTTGGGCATTTTGCAAAGCATGGACAAACATCGATCGAAACTTGGCATGAAAATTCATGGCGTCTTCAGCATTGGATGGGAGCATGCAATTCACAAGTGAGTGTCGCAAGTACGCAATAGCTTCAATAGCCAATGCCCCACACAAAGAGGTGGAAAAGAACATGCGCTTTTGTTGGTTGATCGAAACTTGTTTGAACCCAAGTGAGGAGCCCAAGGTTTGCAGAACAGAAGGAAAACCAATGTCCCCATGTGTGATCTCATCCCAGGAAAAGACATGCAACACGTCACCAACAGGATTCATGAAAACCGGGACCCAATGTGCATCCACCAAGAAGACAGCAAGAATTGGCAACTGTTCACTGAAAATTTCTGGGTGTGAAGAGGCCCACTGATGCACCGTAATGCCTGAAGTCTTCAATGCCTGAAGTCTTCAACCATCCCGCAGTCAAAAGCGGGTCCAACACCACCGGTCTGCGGATGTGTGAATTCATGAAACGTGCCTGAAAATCGATGGCTTCAGTGCGAATCTGACCAAGGTGAAAACGAATTTCATCATCAGCCCAAATTGGGCCTTGATTTTCCAACACTGACAAACGATCAGAAATGGCAATGAATTGGTGCCTCAGAGACCACAAATGCTTCGTGTCAAGCACGCATGGCAATGAAAGCTTCAGGAATTGGTCACCTCTAAGACGCAACAGAGGGGCAGCGGAAATCCATGATTGATTACCTACCTCATTTGGCAAGGGCACCGTGCATTCACCTACATCAAAGACAGACGGCTTATACTGCATTGGGATATCCGTGTCCTGTGCAGGTTGAATCGGCTGAGTCCACTCTGCAGTTGGCGTGATCACCAGGTCATCATTTGCGCTTTCACAAAAGGCTTTGTCACTTCGAGGGTCAACCTCAGAGTCAAGGCATCGGGTGGTCACAGAGGCAATGTCCTCACATGTCGCTTCCATAGATGCTGCAGGTCCAAAAATAGGAGAACTACTCGCAGTGGCTTCATTGGTGGTAATGACAATTACCTGACCTACCTTTAAAGCCTGCCGAACATCAAGGTCATGGCCATCACAAGAAGCTGAGACTGACAAATCCGTAGGACCAGCAAGTTTTGTTTGAGCGATCATGAAATCACTAAAATTAGACTTGCTATCGTGCGGCAGTGCAAATGAGACAGGTGCTTCGTCAGTGGACGCAAAATGAACCATGCAAACGTCACCACAAGGATACACTGGGAAATCACTTGGAATAGGTGTTTCATACCACGGAGTAGGTTCATCACTGTCATCAGGACCACCTTCGGCCGCTGAGCAGGTCGAAGCATTCGGCTGTTTGAGAAGGAAATCCAACACCGCGGCAATCGAGACATCCCTGTGTGCAAGCGACGGCCACCGGAATGGATAAACCAATTCAGCCAGAGACAAATCTTTCACCTTCTTCCACTGTTCCACTAAAGACAGAAACTGTGGGTCCTCAATAGGCTCAACTTCATCAGACCACACTTGACGGCCCCTCATGACAAGCCATGTCCGGTATGCCAGCAACTGCATCTGTGGTGTGAAAGGATTGTCACCAAAACGGTACATGTTCAAATGCTGGTCAATGTGTGAAAAGATCCACAACGCCTGCAAAGGAGATGCTAACTGTCCAACACCTGTCAGGGCCAATCTTGGCGCTCCCAAATCAGGAATAGGGTCAAGAGCATTAAGCATCATGGCTTCATTTGGGTGAACATGGCGAATCCTACCGTCACAGGACCTGACCAACAAACCAAACAAGCCTTTCTGTTCAAGGCGCCAAGTGGCAAGTCCAGCAGAACGACATCCGCAAGGGCACGGGATGAGTTGGGAACCCCAACTGTGAAGTGCACAAGGAGACTTCCCCTGAAAATTGAGCAAGTACCTATGATGAGCATCGTTGAGAACCCCAAAACCCTCCAGCTCAACATCAGTTAAAGCTAATTCCTGTTCATCTTCTGGCGACCATGGGAAAACCTTAGGAATCACTTTACGAACACAGTCAAGCTCGTTGGAGACAGGCATATCAGCAACATCGATAGGGCCAACCACTGGTGAGGACAAAATCCACCATGCACGGTCACGCCTGGTGGGCCATGCACTTTGCAAAGAAAGGTTCACTTGCTGGCAATGAAACCCCGTGTATTTTTGGAAATTGACAATCTCGGATTTCACGAATTCATCATTCGAGGCTGGCTGAACACATTCCAACACTAAAATTTGGACTTGTAACATGAAAGCAGCACGGAGGACACTGGATAGGCATGCTGACCTGGGGTCATCTCCGCTTCTTCCGTCCCCCAATTTGGAGAACGGCTGGCAGCTGAATCCAGCAGACATTGTTTTGGAATACTGACCATGTTTCCAGAGCTCAAACAAGGTGGAGTTATCCCCAATATCCCCTTGGATGCATTCTCCAGTGGCAGTTTTGGCACAGAGTCCTACCATATGGTGGTTCACGTCGACTGCAACCGATGGGGCAAACCCTGCTGCTAAGGCACCTTGGGAAAGTGCACCGATCCCTGAGCATGCATCAATCGTACTGCGCAATGAATGCCATGTGGGCACTTCATGGTCAAAAACCTTTGTCTGATCGGTAGCCTGTGCCTTGGGGTACGGATACTGTTTCAAAAATTGTACCTGAAACAGCGTGTGCCGAATGTACCCCAACTCCAACAGTCCCTTGTAGGAAAACCGTCTTCCACTAGCCACACATTCAAGGACATGAGCTTCGTGAGCAGCATCGAAAAACACCATCCGAGCAACCACATCGAAAACCAGCCCCTTATCCATGGGACTAAAGTCAGGCACGGGTAACATGATGAAAACGGTGGGGACCAAACCTTCCCAAGATCAGCCTGGTCCGCCGCACCGCTGGAAGGCTTGGGAAATCACGGCTTCCAAACCACCAACCACATATATACATATAACTATACTATATGTTGTATGACAATATTAAGGAACTAATGCCATGAGTTGTTCTATGTGCCATATAAGTCGTGTACAAAAAAGGGGGTCCTGGATTAAATCATCAATAGAAAACCAGAGTCCTTTAAGTGGAGAATGGCTGGTGGCGATGTCAGCCTATCCCAGAAAGATGGTGGGGATCATCATCTGTGTGAAATGTGAAGCAAGTTGCCCAGCGCATGCTTGGGCTGGAAATGTCAGTGCGGCACAACAGCATGGCAGAAACCGCTGGATAGCACTGTTCTCATTAGCCCTCGCTTTTCAACTGCCTATTATTCATGAAATTTCATGAACACCCCTTGAAAGCCTGCTTGACTATATTGACTATATTCATTTTTGTGATTCATTTTTGCAGACAAAAAAGGACTCTATGAATAGCCAGCGCGACTTTGGGGGATCACCCTAGAGGAACCAAGCTGATGGTCATTGGATTTTCAGGGACAATTTGCAGGAACTCCTTATACTTGATTAAACACATGCCAAAAACCATGAAACCCCCGGGTTTCCTGATGTTTCCTGTAGAATTTTAACCAGCGAATCCAATCAGATAGTCCCCTGGCCCTAAATCATCGTATCATCAGTCTCCTCCAGCCGTCGGAGCAAAATTCGCCATGGCGGATCCAACATCCAGCATTTTATGGGTCGTATCAAGCTTCACCAAATGGTCGGTTTGTTGACCCAGTTGGGTTTACCACCAAAATGATTGTTTTCCATAATGTGGACCCAGTCATGGGGAGTATGTTTACCGTGACCACAAACTTCGGGGCTAACTTAACTTTGTGGGCTCGTCTTGCTACACAATAATATGTGTCCACAAAGTCACACTTGAATGGAAAAGGAAATGCCTCAAGTACATAAGTATATATTGCTTGCAGTTCAGTGAAAGCTTTAGGGCCTTTAGGGGAATATAGCTATGAACTGGAGTGGCCATTTGATCTTTAATACCTTGGGTTTCGATTCAAACAAAGAACGGACAAGAAAGACAAGATACGGACCCAACAATCTTCCATGATCCTTAATGATGCTCCATGACAATGTTCGAACATAAAGCTAGGACCAGTATGTGCACATGACACTCAGCTCATGCTTCCGCAAGTTTACAGTGAGTGAATGCTAAAACCACAGCATCCGGAGAAACAAACTTGCAATTCTACGATTTTCAAATGCTGAGCTTAAAACAGCAACATACAGCGGCTCATATCCAACCCACCTGAAGGCAACAACGTAGACCTGCAGCCCTCCACAATTTGGAAGGCTTTTTGAGAATGAACATCCAACCGTTGCTGGGCCCATCTAGTTCAATGTCTAAAGTAGAGGCTGGTTGTGTCTCTGGGCCGTATTTGAATGTGCGGGAGGCACTTGGACGTGCATCTCGGGTATTCTCAGGTGCTAGGTTTGTGCAACCTGTAAGCATATCTAGGATTCATGCCATTTATATAATATTTGTGCTCACCATAAATAAATATTATATAACCACATACTAGCTCAAGTGTATGCACCTCCAACTAGATATATCAGCTATTTGAGCTTCACACACTTAATTCATTCATTAATATCCCATACTACCCATATATATATAATTA
This sequence comes from Cladocopium goreaui, assembly GCA_947184155.2. Lineage (NCBI taxonomy): Eukaryota > Dinophyceae > Suessiales > Symbiodiniaceae > Cladocopium > Cladocopium goreaui. The sequence goes on from CAMXCT020002783.1 coordinate 32,194, forward strand.
TATATGATATATATATATATATATACATATATATATATAGTTATATATATACATATATATATAGTTATATATATATATATATAAATCATAAATATATATATATATATCATATCCCATACTCATTATCGATCATCTAACTTCCATATGAACCTCAGTGATTTCGCCGCTTTCCCAGGGCTCCCGTGCGTTCCATCCATCAAATACTGCAGCATCAAGCCAGGTACCCCGGCCTCGCAGAGTACCCTCAACGTTTCGAGTTTGCGAACTGGAAAATCACCATTTTTAATAGGTAAATCAACTGTAAATGGGCCATTTTCTATGTTGGGGGTAAGTAAATCACCAAGTTTGGAAATCTTGAAGTTGGGCAAATCAACTTCTATGGGCCATTTTCGCTGTATGTTAAATGACCAGGGGGTGGCAATCACGTCATGGCGCGAGTGCTACAGGGTCTAGCTACATCTCCAGTCTTGGTGAAATGTCGGATGCTGGTCAGCAACTCTTGTGAAAATACAACAATTGGACACCCTTTGATACCCCTTCACATCAAAACATGGAACAAACGTAGTAAGACTAAGCCTATACTCTTAGACACATTAATGACACATTACCCCCTTTCTGACCAATAAACAGACCGCATTTTTAGCCACGCTGCTGCGCCACGCTCCCCTGTGCCTGCTCCAATTCCCAGGCCGTGCAGCGTTCCTCGTCCAAGCCGCCTTTCTCAGTCCTGAAAGATGGACCGGTCGTGATCGGTCAGAATCACGTGGTTAGACAATGTGATAAAATATGGTCCCTGCATCATGAGTTTCTGGTTTCAACATGTTTCAACCACGTTAGCAAATCTTGGTCGCCTGCAAATCGTCAACCAACAAATATGCTTAGAACAAATCACAGAATTGGATGGTGGGACATTTTACAGGAAAACCCACTTCCCTTGATGGTAAAAACATGTAAAGACATGTAAAAACATGTAAAAACATGTAAAAATATGTAACGACATGTAAAAACATGTCTGTAAAAACCATCCTTTCCTGTAGATTTTCCCTTGAGCCAATCCATTGAAATCAAGAAATCACAGTGAGGAATGCAGTGGTTGGAGCCTTTCATCCACATTTCGACCCAACATGTCAGCCATTTCCTGGTTTAATAAGGGAAAATCTGCAGGAAACCCATGGTTTTTTTACGATTTTGTTTGCCATCAAATATAGAAAACGTCAATTTTCCCATCATCCAATTCTGTGAAGATGGGAAAATTGACGTTTCCTATATTTGATGGGAAAAAATAGTAAAAAACCCATGGGAAATGGTGGTGGTGGTCCAGTTTCCTAGCCAGTTTGGTTGATGAACGATAGGAGTTGTGGCAGAAACTGTGTATCGTTCCATAGCTAATGGCTGGTGAAACTAAACCAACACACATTTGGATGGTGGGCGCCACCTCATACCAATGTTTAGTGGGTAAAACCCATCAAATCCCCGCTCTGCGGCAAGGCGCTTCTTCAACAACTCCCGCAAGGCGAAGAGCCCATCGGCCGGGGCTAAACCTTGCTGAGACAGCGTAGTGACTCGGCGTAGTGTTCAGTTTGTGTGAACAAGTGCTGAGATAGGTATCATGAATAGAAACATAGTGGAATATTATTCTATCTTCTATCTTTCTTATAGTGGAATATTATTCTTATAATGCTGAGGTTTCCTGAAATGGGGGTATCCCAATAGCTGGATGGTTGTGGAATTTCCATCTATATTATAAATGGATGATTTAGGGGTGCCCCCCCATTTATGGAGACATCCATATTCTTTTTTGGGTGTCCTCAAAAGCTCCAGACTTAGCCGAAATCAGTGGACAACTCCAACAAACATCCATAAATTTCAATCAGCTGCCCGAAACGCTGTTGGTTCCATTTTCCGAGTGGTTTGCTGTCAATCACATGCCGTTCCCAATCGCTTGAAATTTATGCAAATTTGCTGGAGTTTTGGGGACATCAGGCTGCAACATTGAGGATATATGTATATATATATGTATATAGCTGAAAATCGCAGGAGTAATCAGCCCTCAAGATCTATCCCTTCCATGTCACGGTGAAAGTGGCGCAAAATTCAAAAGGTGTTGTTAGTTCTTTGGTTGAAATATGCTTTTCACCCATTCCATTGCCCAAAGTAGAAATTCGGATAATCATGGACAGTCATCACGAAAATGGGGGGTGTTTCTTCTTTGTCCTTTGCAACCAATGGATGGCACATGTGCTGACGCTATTTGGCCCCCCGGCGCCCCGGGGCGTCGTCTCCCGCAGCATGTAGAGCTTGGACCTTCAGGCGGTTTTACGGCGTCACTCATTGATGATATGGGGGTTTCTTCAAATGGGAGATCCCCAAAACCATGAGTTTCAATACTAAAATGAACATATTTTTGGATAATTTGGGGTACCCCCATTTAATTTAAGGACACTTCCACATGATGATAGTATGATGATACAATGAACCAATGTTATATAGTATTATAATATCATGATATATGAATACTTGCATATATATATATTTACATATATATATATATATGTATATATATATATACATATATATATGTGTATGTATGAAGTATATGCCAAATCTATCCAAATCTGCTCTAATAGACCCTAAAAATGGAACGTTGAACCTGAGAAATGAGATCCTAAGCATGATCTTACTATTGGATGTAGCCCTTTTGTGTTCTTTTGTCATGATATTGTGTTGTTAGTGTTCTTTGCTACGGATATAACGTAATGAGGCTGAGCCACTTAATATATATATAGTTATACCAAACGCTTTGTTCGCATTCAACCGGTTAATTGCGAGCAATCGGAATCCTAAAGATGTTTGACATGTCAAAGCATTGTACGCATGTCAAAGCATTTGGCGTGCTGCGATTCTGACCCACATTCATACTTGCAACATCTTGCAACGTGCTTGGCACTGGGCATTGAGCATATACGGTTTACTGAGGCTTACCAAGAAATGATCATGCGCAATCATGCACCATGTTCGTTTCTTAAGGCCGTACAAACACGGAAGGATTGGCCATGGACCGTCCCTTCACGCAGCTAGATATTCTGATGACATAATCATCTCACCAGCCCAACGTGTTATGCAGGATGCGGCAAGTGCTAACCCACCTTGAGATGAGGTCAAAAAAGGACCACAAGTCCAGGCATTGATTATGGGGACCTCAAATCCACTAAAAAGAAGGATACTAGTGGGTAGTTGGTGGTAAACATGGGTAAACATTGGTAAATTATATATTTATGGAGACCTCCGTTGTTCCGCAAATTCCGAAAAACTGAAACATTCTGAAGTCCAAAGTTTCTCAGGGCCGGTCAAACCTCCATTTCTACGGGAAGTTTTACACGCACCACTTATGCGGCCCTGACACTGCCAGCTGTTCCCCCACGGCCGGACGTGGCATTAGATGCATTAGGATGGTAGTCGCTTTGCCGAGCCCCGCACTTCAGGGGCCCAAAGGGCCAAGGCTGAAGAAATTCTTCACATTGGATCAACTTGTAAACTGAAAGCCCAAAGCACTCCAGTTGGCCATTCCATTTGCTGCAGAAGTCCGGAAAGCTGCAATATAATGTATGAACCACCGGTTTGCAAAGGTACTAGGAACGGTCATCTTGCGTGAAGGTGCCAGTCAATAGTGCTTCGAGCAGATCCACTTCAGCTTGCAGCTGTTCTTCGTCAGGCTTTTGGGGAGTGACGATGCTGTAGAACTCTGATGCTTAAGTGCCACCCTTGACATGAAGGATGGAAATGGAAATGGGGTTTGCCACGAGCCGCCACTCGATACCTAATATGTATAGTCATATGCATACATATCTATATATATATATATACTATACATATATATATATATTATATTATTATATATATACATATATTTATATATCTATATGTAATATATGTATATGTTATGATTTAAAAGTAATGTACCAATGTATCAGTGTCATGTTAATTACATATGCAAAATTATATAATATTACTATGTAGCATATGTAGCATATGTAGCAGGATGTCATGTGCCTCCGTTGTTCCCACCACTCGCATTTCGCGTGGCTTGGGCTCCCAAACCACCTCCATGAGTTTCCTTGGCGTAGCTTTGCGGAAAAAAAAACCTTCAAAGAATTCACGGATCACTGGGTAAGTTGTCCTTAACATCTGGAAAGCTAAATCTGTTCATCAAAGAATTATAAAGAACTAACCGGTGACATTAAGGAAACCATATGATGGTTCCTCCTGCGGATAAAGGGGACTGACTATTGGAACACATTTGAGTCATCATGAGTCATCACAGCTGGACGATTTTCACACCCGTTTCCTTTCGTACAGCGAAGGATTGTCGGAGGTTCAATCTCAGTCCCTGCCGAAAGGAACAAAGAAATCAGGATTTTATACCTCTGCCACTGAGTTTCAGCCAGCGCACACCCCCCGATTTTGTGCTTATGGATATTTTTTTCTTATGGTTCAATCCCATTTACTGATTGATTGAACCACCATTTCCGCCCACTTTTCACCAAGTCTAATCCATTTTGATGTGGTTCAGGGGCACCCGTCGACGAAGTTTGGGGACGACGTTTGTTGGCCCAGCGGCTGGTTGTTGCGCCATTCCGCATCCAAGTCTGTGGGTTCGCCTGTGCAACATGGGAATTTCAAATCCCTCATCGACTGTAAGTGGTTTGCTGGTCTATGAACATGTTTTCAGTCTCTGGGAATGTAAGCTGGCAAATCAAGATACAACAAGACCATGGTTCATGCATATCAATGGATTGTTTTTCAGAAAAGTTTAAATTTGCAGGTAAAGGTGAAGGTATAGATCCATATAGATCCTTTGAATCAAAATGCTGGTCATTAGCTTTTGTGTAACAGAGAGTTGTCCAACAAATTTGTGGCATCACCTCCTGTTTAGGAACTTCGTCGTGCGACAAAATCAAACGCATTCTTAAAAGCTGAGGCGATGCGGAAACTGTGTGGATTTACTTTGGAGCGTACACACACACATATATATATGATAAAATGTGCACAACTATCTGATATAAGTAAACATATAATATATATATATTATCATAATAATTGGTGCTAATCCTGCACATATACATACATATATATATATGTGTAAGACTCCGGGTAACAGTACGTAGAAACGCCAACGGCGTGAGCTCCGCTGAACCAACCCGCATCCTTGCCGCAAATCCTCCGCCAATAGTTGAGCTTCTTTGCCTCGAAAAAAATCAGCCAGCGGCTGTTGATGAAAAGTGCCGAAGAACATGGTGGTTTAACCATGTTGAACCATGTTTAACCATGTTTCTACTCTTATGTTTGGTCACTGTACTCTTGTTTGCTGTTATGAAACTCTGATGTGTTAGTTGAAGTTAGTTGCTATAGTACTCCATTTTTAACAATTTGTTTTGGTGTGTTTGTCAGTTCCCCAAATTGTGTGATTCAGGACAAATTGTGTCAATCACATTCCTACAAGGTGGTGGTCGATATCTCCACCACCAATCCCACATTTAAGCTATGTTTCGGGGGAAACATTAGCCAACAAACTCACCACCATAAGGACGATAGGGGGTACAAAAAAAATCCCTGCAGGTTACCATCTGGTTATTTAACACAGCCATGGAAAACCCTTATGAATGGAGGTTTCTAGCTGGGAAAATAATCTATTTCTATGGGCCATCTATACCATGGCTATGTTAAATAACCAGAGGGTATCATCCGATCATCCCATTAATAGATGGTATCATTAACCATATAATAACCATATATTAACCATTATTAACAGTATATTAACACTATTATTAACCACCATAACCATGTTACATCGATTTCTATCAGCCAAAGCCCCGGCATCTCCGGTTCCAAGGTGCTCAACTCCTCTGCCGTGACCTTGTCATGGTGTCCCTGGCGATGGATTCCGCACCTCGGGAGATGTCACCAATGTCCATCTCCAACGACCCGGTACCCGGTAAACATACAAAAAAAGATGGAAAATCACCATTTTGTTTAATTAACTATACATGGTCATGTTCAATAGTTATGTTAAATTCTGGTAATGACTAACAGTTTGCTATTGACAATTGCCATAGAAATAGTTGTTTTACCCATTGAAAAGCATGATTTTGCATAGCAAACTGTTAATTTACCAGAGGAAGATGGGGAAGAGGAGGAAGAGCAGTTGACACAAAATCTAGTTGCCCATGGACCAAACTGCAGCTACTCAGGTACTCTGTCCCAGAGCAAAATCGCCATTTTGGGGTATCAGTTGGGTATTGATAGCGTATCTGTAATTCCGGGTGCAAATTTACCAAATCAATCCAAATCAAGTCAAATAAGAAACTTTGAGGCGACTCATACAAAATTTGTGGGTATCGGTATAGGTGCGTCCTCTATTGGTGAAGGCTTTGCACACCCCTCAACAAGGCTAAGGCGAAGCAAAACTGACAGCAGGTTACTATTCTGGGAATCCACCAGGTTAAGAAATTAGGGAAGTATTACACCGGTGGAAAAAGTCATACTCCGTTCATAGTGGGATTTTCCCATCAACCTCCAATATGTTCGGCAAAAAAATCGTAAGACACTAATACACCATCACTATGTTGATGTTTTATCCCGTATGCATTATTTATATATATATATATATGATGTATACCATTATATATTATATTTATGTTAGCGATAACATATATATATATATATGTGGTTAACATAAAAATATATAAATAATATATATATATATATTACTAATATATTAAATACTATGGGTATATTACTAATATATATATATATGGGTATGTCTCAAAATGAGGAGTGCGGCCCGGGAAGTTTGACTAGGGGGTATGATTCGTGGGTATGATTCGGGGTATGGTTCGGGGTATGGTTCGGGGGTATGGTTCGCGGCCCTTTATGTACCTATACTTAGTCCCAAAATCCCAAAAACATCAGAATGTTGCTAATTAATGCTATCTATATCATGCATGGAGTATATGGGTCTCAATGGCCCTGGGATCGATTTTGCGTGCAATGGTGCTAGTGAAGGGTGTGCTGCACGCTGCAGGGTGCAGCTGTTAGAGTGGCGTGTCCGCTCTGGAGCTGGCTGGTGGTGCTGCTGCAGGGTGCTGCTTCAAGGTGCTGCAGTCAAAGTGGTGTGTGCGCTTTGGAGTTGGCATGTTGGTGCCATCGCAGGATGCCACTGCAGGGTGCCGTTCCCGGATTTTTCTCAGAAGCAGCAGGAGGCGTAGTGTAGCCCGTGGCGAATGGTTGCAAAGAAAAAGATTTATGCTCACAAAACACAAGTTCTGATCTTGCAAATGTACCAAGGTTCAGAATTGGGAAGTTTGAGGTATGATTCGGGTATGATTCGGGTATGATTCGGGGTATGGTTCGGGAACCCATGTTTTTTTGGAATTCAGGAAGCTTTGTTGCTTGAGTCTCTTTTTCCCACCGTCAACCTACCACAACTGCTACTTAATAGCAGACAACACAGCAAGCAGCCAGCCACGCAGCCAGCCAGCCGCAACTAGCCAGCCCTATAGCCAGCCACCCAACCAGCAGCAGCAATTGCCATAGCCACCTAGCCTAGCCAGCCACGCAGCCAGCCACCTAGCCAGCCAGCCAGCCTCACCACTCATGTCGTGAAGGTATGTGAAGGCAGCCAGGGATCATCGGATCTGGCCAACACTTGTCAATTGGCTTGTCACGTCCATTAAAACTAGTGAGGCCATGCAATCCCAAACGATCCCAAAAGAAACATTCATAATCGTGATTTTTGGGGGTATGATTCGCAGGTATGATTCGGGGTATGGTTCGGGGTATGATTCGTGGGTATGGTTCGCAGAACTCGAACTTCCCACCCTTACTAAAATCTGCACACCTGAAAAAAAGACACAGCCATATATATATATATATATAATCGATTATCATTGTATACCCAAATACCCTGGCTTCTCCCAGTTGGATTTCGGTCCACTGAGCTCTCCCAACTGCGTAATGTCCCCACGAAGGCGCTGCGTCCAACGCAGCACGCCATGACCTTTGGAAATCTGCGGATTTGGGGATCCGATGGCTCGAAAGATCCACCATTTTTCATGGGAAAATCCACGATTTCTATGGTGATTTTCAATAGCAAAGTGTTAAATTACCAGAGGCTATTCCTTAAAGGTATCCCATATGGTCCATATATATGGTCCTATATATAGTTCTATAATGTTCCAAAAACCCATCAGATTCCATCAGCTATTCCGAAGCAGCTGAAAATCGCTGAACCTTGCGGCCGTGATTTTTTTGATGATTCCCCATGATTCCCCAGTGAGGTCAGCCGCTTCGATTCCGTCAGTTCCGAAGGGCTTCGGATCAAATAACGCAGCTTCAGCTCTGGCTGGTTGTAGAGAGCGCGCATAATGCGACCTGGGCCCGGGCCCGATGGATGGTAGATGTATCCGTTGAGATCAGTTGATTGGTTGAAGTAAAACAACTTAGAACTTATAAATACTTATAACATGAAAACTGCAGGGCACCACATTGTAGGACACCTGCGTTAAACAGTTTTCTCCAGCAGGGCATTGCATTCCCAGATTTGTTTTTCGTTCTCCCAGTGCCGGCCTGAAAGCAACAAATCCCGGGCAATGCAGAGATTCAATGTGAAAAACTGCTTCAGAAAGGGCTACATGCCAACAAAATCCAAGAAATACCTTCTCTTCATGTTTGAAATTCATATTCACCACTATTCCACTATTCACATGTATTCACCAAATTAGAAGCTTATGGAACAAATGCTGCACAAATTACTATTGAGCTTCACATAAGGTGTTGGCCGATGGGGGATTACCTTCCAATTTTTCGGGATGGGAGCATTGTCTGAAACACCATTCACGCTCACTAAATCTTCGTTCCTAGGCTAGTGAGAATCTGATGAGCTATCTTAAAACCTGTTTGATGGTTGAAACCACATTTTAACCCATTTCAACACGTTTGTTCAGTGTTTTAGGCATTATATAAATTTCATGAGCAGCGTATAAATCCAAGTGTTCGCACTGTCTGCTGACAGCATCTGTACAATGAATGAACTTTTCGGGTGCTGCTTCCTCAACACATTTTTAGATCTAGTAATCCCCCCCAAAAAAAATAGATACACGTTTCCAGGATGGTATACTTTGATGACAGCCACCTCATAGTTTCCAAATATTTCACGAGACGGTGGGTGGAAGACATCTTGCACCACCTTGGATGGTTGAACACCTAATGGGATAAACCTCCTATCAACTGGCGCAGGATTTCTTCCATCCACAGTATTTCCAGGTTTCTAAGGTATTTCACAGCTATTTCCAAGGTATGCTCTGAGGTTCCCCCACAGCCCACCAGTGCCACGCCCAGATTGTCGGTACTTCCCACCTCGATGGTGCAAAGAATAGGCGAAACATGGGGATACACATTGTGGTGCTGGAGTTTGTTAAATTCGGTCTATAGTGACTTCATCATGGTTGATAATCCCTTCTCCCTATTACGAAACCCAAATAATAAAACTAGGCTCCATCTCCAATTTTGGAAAATTTAAGGTTGGCCAATTTGATGTTTAATTGATCCCCTTTGGAAAACAATGTAAACATGAAGCTACTATTTCAGGGTTTCACCCCCTAATAATGAAAACTAATGAAAACTAGTCAACCCCGGGGTGTTTTTTATTAGGGTCCGCCTTTTAAGGTCGAAAAAATGTATTTTATATTAAGGTTTTTGATTTAATATCAGGGGAAAGCTTCGAAAACCAATTTTAGGCAATATTTTAATTAGATGTTAAAAGGAAATCTAATCGATTTTGAAATAGAACAAAATAGTTTTTAATATTAGGTTTCTAAATTTACTATTAGGGGGAAGCTTCGAAATCCAATTTTAGGCAATATGTAATTAGATTTTAAAGGGAAATCTAATCGATTTTGAAATAGAACATTTTTTTTGTTAATAGTAGGGTTTAAAATTTAGTATTAGGGGGAGCCCTAATAATAAATACCCCCTAATAATAAAACCAACACGAGGTGTTTATTATTTGAGGGGGCCGGGGTTTAGTATTAGGGGGAGAGGATTAATGATTAATGGTTTATAACATTTCATAACTATATATAAGAATGACTATGAGATTTCACTGTTGGATTATGCTGGATCTCTCGTAGATACCACAAACGAGTGGGGTGGACGCGCCACTCGTTTAGTCGAGTCTGTGTGAGTAGATGATCCCGATCATATCCACCACTTACATCCCAAGTTTATCATGGGATGTATTGAAGGAACCAATTTATGGCGTATCTGAATGGGAAATGGTGTGACTGAAGCAAAGCGATGAACGGGAACTTGACCCGCATGGAAACAAACATGAGTTCCATGAGCACATACACATGCGCTATTGTTCCTGATGGAATATAAGTTTTGGTGATTAAACATGGAGCAAAGACACTCCGGTTATTCAACATAGCCATGGTAGCCATGGCCCGTAGAAATAGATGGCATCAAGTGCCATGCACAGTGCCCGGCGTGTTCCCATCCTGAGGAGAAAAGAAAATACATGTCCCATACCCTCTGGTAATTTAACAGTTTGCTATTGAAAATTGCCATTTATAGTGGATTTTCCCATTAAACATGGTGATATTCAATAGCTATGTTAGTTTACCAGAGGGTAATTGGTATTGTTGGGTTTTAAAAATACCACTTGGATCTGCGCCCATGTTGAAAAAATGTACATGGATGTACGTGCAAGAAAAAAAATCAGCATGTGACCAAGATTGATTTACACATGGAATAAACACTGGTTGGTGGTTACTATTCCCAACTGAGTGGAAAGTCATAAAAGCATATAAAAGCCATGTTCCAAACCACCAACCAGTAATTATTTGTTCTTAAGCAAATTCACTGGTCCGACTTTTCCTCGGTGATCTGGATTCCTGGAGGAAATTCAGAAACCGCCAGCGGAACCAGCTGGTTTGGTATATATCTTAACAGTGGATGCAGGAACAATGAAACCAAGTGTTTATATAGGTAAACTGGTAAACAAACCAGTGTTTATAAGATATATCATGATAGATGTATATTTGATAATCCTAAAATAAACGCCTAGGATATCTAATATCAAATATGCCCAATATGGATCCTTCAAATGAACAAATCCAAAACTAAACCAGGGTTTCAAGCGTGATATTTCATTGGGGCAAGATTAACATCGTGCAACTGGGACCAGCTTCCCCACAAGAAACAATAACAGACTCAACACCAAAATGCAAATCATATGTTTTACATTCTTTGCGATACTCTTTGTTTAAAGGATACCCATGCGTACACACCACTTAATACCACTTACAGTCTAAGTAACCTTTTGACATTAAACATCTCCCTTAAAGTACATGTGTGCTAACACATTGACATTCCTCCATTGATTTATTGCTGACATTCAACCATTTCACCAACCATTCGGTCCGTGTCCTCGATTTTTTCAAAACAAACAATCTCTTTGTAGCTTCCAAGTTCCAGCATTTATCAAGCTGTACCCTCTCGACAATCCCCACTAATGAGATCCCTCTTCCGATGGGCCAAATCCTCATTGGTTGGTGAAATTCCGGTCGATCGGTTGGTGAAACGATTGGTTACCACCACTGACATCGCCTTTTTGAGCGCTGCAAGTCCAGTCTTTGATCCGCGCGCACTAATCGCATCCCCAGAGGACATTGCGCAAAACATCTTTGGGAACATTCAGGGGTGAAGATGGTGCCTGAGACTGCCAAATTCAACTTGCGTGTGTGTGGGTGTGCCTCTTTTTTGTCTGGGCGGAGGAACAAGTCGAGAATACTGCATAAGTTGTGCTAAACAACTAGACATCAACCAACCATCACGTGAAGGTTTATAGTGGCGAAAGTAAAAAATCCCCTTGTCTCTTCTAAGCAGCTTCTGGGTAGCATTGGTTCTACCTGTGGGCGTTTTCTCGCGAGACCCGGCCATTTGCTTCTGCCAGCTGACCAACCCAAATCTGCAGCTGTGGATGATTGTCCTTACTATTCAAATCTATTAGGTTTGTCCAAAAAAAAGAGCACCCCCAAATTTGATGTTTATTGCCCCATTAAAATGACAATCATGTTCAGCCACACCCATTCATGTCCATTACCATGTAAAACTACCAGAGGGTGCGCAATCTAGTCTTGGGAGAAGAGGCCGGTTGACTAAGATATCAAAACAAACGTTAGATCAAATGTGCCAAGAGATGTCAAGAGTAGATATATCTAGATATAAACATCTCATCATAGAGGGGGCCAAAGAACGGTATAGGTCTATGTATGGGCCCGTGGCCATAAACATGAAATATGACCTCTCCTGAAAGGGAAAAAACAACTATATTGTAAGAAAGAACTTGGTGCCATACCCCTCGAAAAGGAAAGAACTGACCTGTCGGTGAGCAACAACCCAGAATCGCTAGCGTGAACCGAGCGTGAACCGGACCAACTATGACCGGCAAAAGACCAACTATGACTGGCAAAAGACCAACTATGACCGTGAACCGAGCGTGAACCGAGCGTGAAACCCTAGGAACCATTTTTTCAGTGTGGAAATTTCTGCCAAACATATAATTTCTTGAGGGGAAACGCCACAAATTTGCTTTGCATATGGTCCGGAATGTCAGCCTTAGTGGCTGTTCATTGCAACTTGGAAAGGCCCATTCGGGGCTATGATCTGTAGGTGATTGAATGCTTATCTCGATCGATAGATGAATGGACGGACAAATAGATTAATTATTTAAAGCCAACCCTTGGATTATGGATGAATAAACCCTGTTTGATGAATCTGCTACTCATTACCCCCCAGATCAACTAGCCAAACAGTTTTGAATCCAGGCTTACCCTCCGGTAATCAGATAGATGGCAATCAGGAATCCCATTCATAGATGATTTCCCCATTAAAACCTCAATTTTTCATGGGAATTCCGTAGCTGGGGGCTTAACACCCCTGCTTTCACCTGAGTTTGCTGGATTTCCGGCAGATGCAAGCGGATCACATAGGAAATCGTCACCGTCTCCTTCGGTCCCTGGATCGGCTCACCCATTGGATCCGTCGGAAATTGGACATTTACCCATGTAATTAAGGTATAGTATTAAGGTCATGTTATGCTATTTCAATGGAAAAATGATGATTAAGCATTACACAAACTTGGATGCCCTATTTTCGTATCTACCCCCGGTGAAATCTGGTGAAATCAACCTGGTTCTCTATCTCAGAGCTGACGATAGTAATTATATAGGCGTTTGGGTACTAAAATAGTCACCTGCCAGGTGGTTTTTGATGATTCGTTTCCTCATTTAGTTGGGTAAGTAGGTGAACTAGATAGGAATATATAGCATTTATAATAGCTATACTATAGCACTGAATGGTGGTTGAATTACCACCGAACATCATTAAGATGAACTAAGGCATACTAACGGGGCAGCACCTTTTATCGTTTTTGTTGCACCTCAAAAATTCCCAGTTTGACTCAGCCCTTCCCGAAACGCACCTGGAGCGCGAGCGATTCTTGCGTGTCCTCATCCCAAGCATGGCTGGTTCATGATCTGTTACCGTGAAATAGTTGAAATATGTTGAAGTCACAAAGCCCAACGAGGTTTGCTCATACAGGAGAAAAGGCATCATGTCCCTGTTCAAATGCCAGGACAAATGCTGACATCATCTGACATCTGCATGAGGCTTCTTCATCGTAGGCACAGGAGGGTAATAGGATGTAATAGGATAGACCTATTGGTGATCTTCAATCTAAGAATCTTTCAATTTTTTTTTTGGCCGCTTACCTGATGCAAGCTTGCACTACCCTAATATACCCTAATCCCCTACTTGTAATTTTTGATACCCCCCTATAAGGGACCCCAATATGAATAGATCAAAACTAAACAAGGCTTTCTGGATGGGACATTAAATTGACCGCGAAGGAATTCTTGATAGTTGATCGCCTCCGAATTCCCAAAAAAAACAAAGTGGGTCCATTGGTGCCAACTTTTAGACCGCCAAACAAATACCGAAATGGTACTTGACACCTGCATGATACTCTGGTTGGTGGTTTCAACCCCCGTTGAAAAATATGAAAGTCAGTTAGGACTATTATTCCCAACAAATGGCAAAATAAAAGCCATGTTCCAAACCACCAACCAGCAACAGTTGACCGCCCCTGATGCGGAGACCAAGTGACTTTTTACTTTTTCTTCTGCTCGCTGAGCTCGACGGCTCTCGCTGTCGAACTTCCGACTCGCTCGATGCCTGCGCCGACACAGTGGCACAGGAAAGGGTCGACCAGTGGTCGGCTGGTCGCTTGGTGGGCAAAATGCATGGCCATGCAAAATAGTGTTTCAGTTTTAGCTGGTTGGTATTTACTCCCACTTCTTGCAGCAACATTAAACTTTACAAATTACATCAGTAACATATTGAATAACTTCTCCACTTTAATCATCTTTAGTATTCTTTAGTCAATATTTTCCAACTTTAGTCCATATTTTCCATATGATTCCAGGGTCAACCCCTGCCGAACCGCCTTCTCCTCTCGTATGGCCGAGACCGGCGCCGAGACCGGTGCCGCCACTGGCGCCACTGGCACCAGAACTGGCGCCGGCGGTGCCGCCACTGCCGCCGCTGCCTGGTAGTTGACCTTGGACCGGTAGATCTACTGAACAGGGCCTGGGTATGGGGAAACAAAATATAGGGTTTATTGGACTTAGATAACCACCGGACACTTCCCTGGCTCACTTTCACTTGGTAGGTACCCCCGTTGTGAGGCTATTCAAGCTTGACCAGGTACTCGTGGAGTTCGTTTCAGGGAAACCCTAGGCTGGGACTATCATGTCTTGCTATAGATGATCCCTGCAGCAAAGCTAGTCGTTCATGCCTTTTCCAAAAACCATGCTGCTTAAAACTTGTGGGGATGAATGACAATGTGCATACACATTTTTGAACCCATATGGCTCAATCATCATTCACCAACCTGAATTAGGTAGGTCATTCTAGGGTTGTTCTCCTTATATTATCCGTCACTTTTTGTGTGCCATATTATCATACCCACCACCGACGTTGCCGCTGAGTGACTGCTGTGTTCGATGCCCTGGAGCACAACATTGTGGAGCAACTGTCACCAACTCCCATTGTGGCTAATAACTATGCAGTTTGGGCGGTAACACGTGATTTTGTTTTATGTGTTGTGACATGGCTGGTTTCATCCTTTTTAACAAACCATTCATGATTGCATCGGTTCAAAGGAGGGATTACAGGAAGACCACGTTTTTACAATCTAAATGTGCTGGTTTCTTGCAAGTCTTCCACGCACCAATTTTGAAATCAAGACGTCAAAAGACGTTACTCATCATCAAGCAAAATATGCAGCAAAATTCATAGTTTGTGGGTGACACTTTTGAAATATTGGGATTCGTCTCGAAGCAGAGTTCCCAAAAATGATGTTCGTTACTACCATCGTTATTAATATTACAATCTATTTGTGTGTGCCTTCACTTTCAAACACACCCATGTATTATATCAACTTGGTTGTATACAAACCCTGATCCCCCATCCCCATGATCATCCCCATGATGATTATATCCATTGAATTTTGATTATTTATATATATATATGTGTGTGTGTGTAATCTCTATATTCTATATATATGTATATATTCCATATGTGTGTGTGTCCACACATCCTGCTGATTTCAGAATGGCATTAACCTTCTATATCCCAATTCTTTCCAGTGGTAGATTGGTTACGGCTGCACTCCCCAAGGTCACCCTCCCGGCTTGTCGTTGGGAATCGTCATTTAGCAAATCATCACGTTTTTGCGGCGAATGCCCCTAATCTTTGCCAGTTAATCAGTTTTTATAGCTAAACTGATCATGATTTAACTCCTTTTTGCTATGATCAGTTTTTTTCCTAATCCTGAGGCAACATGATGCATTTGAATCCACCAAATCCACCATGGCATCCCTTTCGGTGCACCTCGCGATGATGTTGGCCACAGCAGACATGTCTTGTCTCACAGCCGGCGGTACCAGCGCTGCTGGTGCTGCAGGAGGCCTAGGGAGGCCAAGGATGTTGCGTTTTTCCATGGGAATATCCATTCAAAATGTCAAAATGGTGTTTTCAGCAACACCAAATGTGGGAATTTAGCATCAACTTCTGGTGGTAAAACCAACTGGATCGGCACTGGGTTATTTATCGTGGATGAAACCCACATTTCTTGGGAATGATTGAACCATCAAGAACAAGGGTGGGACTCCAACAGAAAGTGGAAACATGTGGAAACAGCATGTTAACCCCCCAACTCGCTTGTAATAGTTTCTTGTAATGGCTTGTAAGTCTTAAACCCAATATTCACTATGGCACTTAGCTAGCCATGGCCCATCGAAGTGGGAAAAAAACACCAGCGAAAAGAAGGGAACACTTGGATGATCCTCACGCGACTCGTTTGTCCTCCTGTAAATCACATGGATTCTATGTGGAAAACCAACCAGAAATGAGATCCTTTCCCTAGGGAAACCATGGGTTTTTCCAAATATATATATATATATACCTTGAAACTCAAAAACCTACAAAAACGTGGGATATGAAAAAAACACGAGGTTTTTCCACAAAACCCGATGTTTTCAAATTTGCAGTTTTGATGGTGAAGAGAGAAATGAATAGAGTCATCCTATTCCAGCATATTCCAGCATTCTTGGCCACAACCCCCAACAAACATGTGGTTGGGAAACTCTTGGTGGCTCCTCAGCTCCCTCTTGACCAGTGGATAGCATAGATAGCCAACATCACCCACCAATGATTCCGATGCGATGTCTATTTTCATTTATTTTCATATGATCATATGAATCTGTTGAAATATTGCAGCAAAAATGGCAAAGGTGGGACCCCTCTGAACCCGAACAAATAGTACGGGTTTGCACGGGTAAAGTACGGGTTTGGCACGGGTTCAGCACGCGTTTAAAAAACATTGTGTTTTGGAAAAACACGATGTATTTATGCCAAAAGTTCGGGTTAGCACGGGTAAAGTACGGGCTTAGCACGGGTTCAGCACGGGTTCAAAATAAGCCCGAACTTTTCTCAGTAGGTTGTCTCAAAATTCAATCCAAGTCCCATACTAGCCCTTCGATGAGATCGATATTTTGGGGCGTACAACCATGACCACGCTTCAAGCAGTTTTTCTCAAGACTTAGACACAAAAGAAACGCCAAACGATGATCATATCATGCGACTATGATATGACTATGACTATGATTGGTTGATTTGTGTACGTGGTCTGCTTAAGTGATGCCAAATCATGTGAAAACAACGTTTATTTAGCCATCCTGGGAAAACACGATGTTTTTCCTGGAAACACGATGTTTTCGCAGTGCACCCTGGAAAACACGAGGTTTACATTTTTATCCTGCAAAAAGTTAGGCTTTCGTTGTACTAGGTATATTAATATGTGTGTGTAAACGTTTACCTTAGGGTACATGTTCATCCATTTAATTTTGTCAATCCTTTGTCCAAGTTTCGTGGAAACTGTACCCAGGTACCCATCTCGAAATCCCGAAATGCCCATAGAAAAGTCCCAATAAAATCATTGCATATCCAAAACAATCCTTGTTTGAATCTCTATTTGGAATGGTGAAATCCCAACAAATTGTTGTTATTTTCGGGGCATTTCTCTCACGTCAACCCCTGAAAATATAGCATGTCTTAGGTCAACCTCAACAAAGGAGTCTTTGGCGTATGGCTTGTTGGGCAAAGCAGGTTGGTCTGTTCATCCATGTTAATCCCCCTTTCTGGGAAACCCAGTTCTAGGTACTCGGATTGACTTCAAGAACAAACATATAAAATATGATAAAATAACACACGCACAAATAAATATAAATATATATATATATATATGCACATGTGCATACATCTGCGTTGGCCTTTCGACCCTGCGAAAATTATTTATGGATTTGGGGTCCCGCCCGTCCTCCAAATCTGTTCTTGTGGCTCAATTGCTTTGACCCAGACTTGTGATTCTCTGTCTTCTTTTTTTTGGGGCCACGTCATTAAGAAGCCACAGATAGACAGCAGTGCCTAGATCTTGAGATGTGAAGCATTGGGTCTTTTGGAGTGCTTCCATGTCGTGATTCAACGGTGTCGCAATTGAGGATCCTACTGCCCATGCAGTTGTCATTGGCGGTCCTGTAGCCACTTGGTTTGCGGAGGAATGCGTGGATAGGGTTGCGCCGGTAGGTAATGGTAGGTATTCCAAGCAGTGTGTGTTCGACCCGGCTATGCGAAGGGTATTCAGAAGAAGTTGTTTTTTGATGATAGAACCTGGCACATGACATTCTGCCGCATGTGCCCGACCGTATGCCCACGATTTCGTGGGTTTTGGCGCAGCTTTGGCCAAGGATTCGTTGCTGCCATCACAGACTGCCAACCCTAGCAGGCAACTTCTGCAGATGGCGCATGTGCGTGCTGCTTGGCACGAATGCAACAGCCTATGGGAAGACAATAATTGGCCCAGGGATATAAAGTGCCAACTGCACTGTCGAGGGGCTATGTGCTTTATATTTTTTTGATTTTTCTTTCTAAATTTCACGGAGCTCTGTGGATGTTGTGGTGTATACATGCAGTTGTGCTTTGGGTTGTACACAGCAAAGACCCAATGCCAGCCCTTATGCTAATTGTAGATGGCTTTGACATCCATACCGTCCTGAGTCAGAAACATTGTATCGTTTGCTGCTTTTACAGGCCCTCCTCATGCATTGATTGACATAGAATTTCTATGGAACACCTGGTAGCCGGGTAGCCCAAATCTTGAGGCAGCCAACAGTGTAGCCGCATTGGTCATAACACGGTTTCATTTTGCAGTGGGTCTTTGCCTCCCCCTTCGGCGCAACCATCCACAAACAGACCAACACATACTTTGTAACATTTTCACTTGTAGCAGAATACACACCTTTCATTTTCCGGCTGGCCTACCGAAAATGTAATAAGCAGCGGTGCATGAACAGTATCCAGTAGTCAGAGACTCCATGTTCAAGGCAGTGTGCATTGAAGGAGAATATCTTTACAATTCACATTAGGGTGAATCCCTTCATTTTGTCTTGCGCATTTGCCTTGGCAACCTTGAAAGCGTAGGCACTCAGACGCCTCATTTGCCTAGCTTGTTGAGAGGGCAGGAATCTTACCCAGGTTGCTTGCAATCATGGATAATTCGCCCAAGTTTTGTTGAAACAAGCTTTCTTAGGCACAGACAGATGGCAGTGCCTAGATCACATGTTTGGGAGGAAATAAAGATATTTCACCCAAGTTTTTGTTGAAACAAGCGTTCTTAGGCACAGACAGACGGCAGTGCCTAGATCACATGTTTGGAGGGTGATTATGGATACTTCACCCAAGTTTGGTTGAAACAAGCTTTCTTAGGCACAGACAGACGGCAGTGCCTAGATCACATGTTTGGGGGGTACTCATGGATATTTCACCCGAGTTTTGTTGAAACAAGCTTTCTTGGGCACAGGCAGACGGCAGTGCCTAGATTACATGTTTTGGGGGGTAATCATGGATAATTCCCCAGAGTTTTGTTGAAACAAGCTTTCTTAGGCACAGACAGACGGCAGTGCCTAGATCACGTGTTTGGGGGGTAATCATGGATAATTCCTCAAGTCTTGTTGAAACAAGCTTTCTTAGGCACAGGCAGACAGCAGTGCCTAGATCACATGTTTGGAGGGTAAACATGGATAATTCCCCCAAGTCTTGTTGAAACAAGCATTCTTAGGCACAGGCAGACGGCAGTGCCTAGATCACATGTTTGGGCGGTACTCATGGATATTTCATCCAAGTTTTGTTGAGACAAGCTGTCTTTGGCACAGACAGACGGCGGCGCCTAGATCACATGTTTGGGGGGTAATCATGGATACTGGGTAGTTGACCTTTTGTTTCTCCTCGCACGGAAAGTCGTCCCACACACGGTGTCCCGTGCAGAAGTAGGTCAACAACCCTCGTCCCTCAGAGTAAGGCTTTGGCAAGGAAGAAAGCATTCCAACACAAATCGTATTGGCGCACGCGTTTCTAGACTCTGTAAAGTGCAGTGCCCCCTTGTTTCCCTGATCACCTTGTATAGCTGCGATTTGTTACAGAAGGGCATTTCCAGCTGAACTGATGCGGCATCTATCCGCGCTGTGTACGAGTAAACAGAACGATAGGATGAAACAAAGGATGGCCAATCGCAACAACGCTGACGAAGCACCGTTGCTAGCTCCTGCTGATGCTGTGGGAGAGAACTCAGCAAGGAGCTGTTTGCACAGTACAGGTGATACTTGTGATGAATTGTGATGGTAAAGCTTTTCTTTTCAGGTAGAAAGATCATTGTTTTACAGCAGTAGGCGCAGTAGCAGTTGAGAAGGCTCAGCAGCCCAGCCCCCCAGGCAGGATCCCACGAATTATTGGTTTTGCTTGTTGAGGCTTACTACCTGGTCCCTTGCGTGGGTTTGAACCTCTTTTGGCCTCGTTTGGGCCTCCAGGGGTCTCGTTTTTGGTTTCGTTTTTTTCTCCTTTCAAGTCCCCGAATCGAAATATGGTCAATATGGTTTGAAGAAGCCAGGCTGTTTTTGGTGAGGACCGGTGTGCCAGTATGATTTGCACGCTTTGAGATGTTTCTTGAAACATGCTGCCAGCCTACCAGTAGGAATAGCGTGGAAATGTACATCAGCTCTGAAACCTAAAAATCGGTGTGCCAAGTGCGAGAGTAGTTCAGATTTCATGATTTGAGGCTTTGGGATGGCTTGGGCTAAGCAAAACGCACTGGCACACGATGATGCCAGATCTCCGGATGACTGTGTGCCATGCGGGAGGGGTGACTTAATGTTAGGGGGGGTACGAAAGGTCACGCTGGTACTTCCCCCAAGTTTTGTCGAAAGACATTTTCTTAGGCACAGACAGACGGCAGTGCCTAGAGCACACGTTTTGGTGGTATTCATGGATAATTCCCCCAAGTTTTGTTGTCACGAGCTTTCTTCGGCACAGACAGACAGCAGTGCCTAGATCTTGAGATGCGAAGCATTGGGTATTTTGGAGTGTCTGCATGCTGTGATCAACTGGGACGAAAAGTACAGAGATGGATAGATGGATGGATAGATATATGAATTAGAAAATGGCTAGATAGATGGGTAGAAGGATAGATAGAAAGATAAATAGGTAGGTAGGTAGATACAGTAGATATCGTTGACGAATCAACCCAGGCATATTTGCACCATCAAGCCATTGCTTTCTGAGGACTTTGGCGGCGTACGCATCGTGGCCACAAATGATGCGGCTACGGAGACGGAGCTCCGCTGGTCCTGGTGCAAATTGACACATTGCCCAGATTGATGAAGAATGCCATAGTTAGTCACCAAAGGCGACTAACACCAACGTTTGTAGTCTGCAACGCCATAGAGGGATACCAGGAGATTTGGACCTTTTTTCACAATAGGTTGCCCTGAACAGCAAAATGGCCCTTGAACCATCTATAGTGCTGGCAAACTAGGGAGGCACGTCTACAAGCCATGGCCAGCGGCCAGTTCGGATTTTTGACATGGCGAAGATAAAAAAGACATGCCACTGCCATTCTAGTTTCAACCACACCAATTGCCGTCATTTGCACGCCTCTTCAGTCATTTTCGCTATTGTGGAACGTCAGACAGACTTTGTTTCCTCTTTCTTGGAAGCAAGAGTTGACAGACAGCAGCAAAGACACAGCCCATCAATAGGCCAGCTTTGGTGGCATCGATCTGGGCGAGTCTTTGACTATTGAGACATCACAGCAGGAGACCCGTTGCCATTCTGTCGCGGGGTCTCTGGTGCGGACATAGGCATTGTACTCGCCATGGTTCTGGTGACTCTTTGGTTTTCAGGTTATATCGAAATCATCATTTGGAGGAGATTGCATGTGCTGAAGCAATTCTTAAGACAAAGTCAAGATTCTTTTAATGCAGTGTTACTTTGTGGTAGCAGCAAAGGCCGGAATGTGCATGTACCTGCGTAGGTTTCGATACATGGACCACAGTGAAGTCTCATTCTGGCCTGCACTGATGCGCTCTTTATTCGTGTTTCTACCCCTAAAGCACCAGGGGGATCTCCCATGCGGGTTTGCCTGGCGCGAGGGTCTAAGTGAAAGTTTTTTTCCAGTTCTCAAGGCCCTGTTACCGCATTCTGCCATGGCCATGGTGTCTTTGGGCTTGGTGGCACTGCCGGAAGAACATTTCGAGAAAAACGTTAGCAATCCGGGCAAGGCCGGCCGATGTTGATTATGTTGATTGTTTTTTGGCTTGGCGTTTTCTTTTTCTGCAGCTGGCAGGAGATAAAAAACAATAGTCAAAACGAATATCATTGGGGATCATGTCAAAGAAGTCCTGCAAACAGGGTTGGAACCCTGCCAGGTGGCACCAGAAAAGGCCCTTTTGACCCATCAAACTCCAGTTGCAGCCATCAAGCATGCATTGCGCCAATCAGCACGGGCTTTGGGTACATCATTGAGTGACCCCGAACATATCCGCAAGAAGCTTCCACTCACAGAGGATTGCAAAGCGCTCATGGCTGCCGGCCGCGTCTGGGTGATTTTCAAGCTGGAGATCCCAGAGGCCGAGTTCCATCTCGATTTGAAGTCTGGATATGTGAAGAAGCAGGCCGGAAGCGGCTTTGAGATTCAGACCTGGGACCCTCTCAGCCCGAAGTGGCATGCGTCCACTGCATCCAGGACCAAACTCTATGTTTCTGTGTGAGTGAAAAGGTCCTCACCAGCTTTGTGCTCGCCAGGATGCCCGAGGCTCCAGCTTGGTCATTCTATGTTGGAATCAGTGCCGACACGGCAGCTAGGATCCTTGCGGACCCTACTGAGGCCCGTGGCTACATCTTGGAATCCTTCCAAAACCGGGACATGGGGAACTTGGTGCGCAAGTGCCTGGCATCAGAATCAATTGCTTATTTGGCCTGTTGTAGGCACCAGGAAAGATATAATTACTCAATCACCAAACACTTTATTTCTGCTAGGCCTGCTAGGCATGTTTCACCATGACAGGCAAGCTGGGCATAAAGTTGCTCACATTTTGGCCGGTGTTTACGCCATTCCGTTCTTTGAAGACAAGTACGGCTGCGCCTTGCTCCAGTCAATTTTGGACGAGAAGAAGGCGGAGGAGAAGAGCCACATCCTGACGATCAAGGTATCGTGCTTGGATGTTGCAGCAACGCTGCAGCATGTCCCCGGCATGTCCTCCGTGTGGGTTCCACGCGATATGGACAATCTATACAAGTGTCCTCTCCATGTGTCTTTGGCGACATTTGCCTTGGCTGATCATTGCGTTCAAGAAGCCCAGCCTGCCAGCCTATATCGCGAGAAGAAGCAAAGCGTTGAATTGTATGACTCGCGCAAGAGGTGCAGGGTACGCTGCCCAAGAATACTTGTTTTTATTGTCTGGGCTCACGCGAAGCAGCTGTGGCTTGAATGTTCTTTTTTGTATCGGATGCCAGATATTGTGCTTTATTCCCCACCTGCCAGGTGAGGGTTGTTAGATTTTATCAGAGTTGTTCTTCTTCTCCTCCTCCTTCTCCTCCTCCTTCTCCTCCTCCTCCTTCTTCTCCTCCTCGTTCTCCTCCACCACCTCTGCCTCCACTTCCATGTTCACTTCCGCCTTGCCAACTCTTCGCCAAGCTCTTCCCCAACTTCCGCACCCAGTCACCACTGCTGGACCTCAACTGCAAGGGTCTGAGCGCACTGGGCACCGCTGGACCTCAACCTGGGATCTTCCGAGCTCAGTGAGCACCACTGGACCTCAACCTGGGACCCTCCGAGCTCAGTGAGCACCGCTGGACCTCAACCTGGGACCCTCCAAGCTCAGTCAGCACCAGTGGACCTCAACCTGGGACCCTCCGAGCTCAGTGAGCACCGCTGGACCTCAACGGCCAGATAGAATGCCAGAAGATTTGCCAGATAGAATGCCAAAAGGTATGCCAGAATGTCAGATACAATGCCAGAAGGTATGCCAGATAAAGTGCCAGAATGTTTGCCAGATAGAACGCCAGAAGATTTGCCAGATAGAATGTCAGAAGATATGCCAGAAGATATGCCAGATAGAGTGCCAGAAGGTATGCCACAACATATGCCAGAAGATATGCCAGGTAGAATGCCAGAAGATATGCCAGATAGAATGCCAGAAGATATGCCAGATAAAATGCCACAAGGTATGCCAGATAGAATGCCAGAAGGTATGCCAGATAGAATGTCAGATAGAATGCCAGAAGGTATGCCAGATAAAGTGCCAGAATGTTTGCCATAACATATACCAGAAGATTTGCCAGATAAAATGTCAGATAAAATGTCAGAAGAACGCCAGAAGATATGCCAGATAGAGTGCCAGAAGATATGCCAGAACATATTGCAGAAGATATGCCAGGTAGAATGCCAGAAGATATGCCAGATAGAATGCCAGAAGATATGCCAGGGAAAAAAAAAGAAGATATGTCAGATAGAATGCCAGAAGATTTGCCAGTAACAAAACGTAGATGTCATGGTGGGGATAACTCGAAGTAAAGTAATTTTCTCCTACTCTCAAGTCTTTGCTATTAGAAGCGTGGCTTGTATCAAAATGAGCACTGTCACGACCGTCATGAGCCAGCTGCCATTGCCAGGTTTGGATGTCTCCATGATTTTCCATCGCAGGCCCGGTGGGGTATGTGAGCACAACTTATGTGAGCACAACTTATGTGAGCACAAGCGCAAGTTCCGCTCACTTACTATCAGATCATGTGGATTGCCCCATGGTATTCAATGATACGAACCTCTGAGATATTACGGTCAGGGTCGCACACGCAACCCCGAGGGTAATCTTGAGAAGCATTGCCTTGTGTTTTTTACCTGCCCTTTATGCTACAAAGGAGGCATGGTAAGAGATCACAAAATTTGCTCGCGAATACGGCCGCTGCCGCATGCGAGATCAGACCCGTATTGCATTCAGCAGCTGCCCTAGTCAGCATGTCCTCGACCTCGAAGGCTCCTGCCACCAAACGGCCTGCAGAAGCTGAAATCGAGTGTGGCAGTGCAGCCAAGAAGTTGACGACAGCAGAAGCTGCAGAAACCGTCAAGGCTTTGAAGCCTCGTGACCAGCAGCCTCCGGAGAACATCGTGCCAGTGAGCAAAGTGGTTGCAGCATCACCGCAGACAGCTGGCATGCCACCGGTGCTGCAAGCCCCTAAACTTCCAGATCTAGAAGAAGGGCGTCACTTGGGCGCTTGGACTATCATGAAGCGTGTCATTCCTTGGGCCACTTGGCAGCAAAAAAATATCTTTGCTGGAGCCACTCCTAAATTCAGAATGATGCCATTTAACTGCTGTCGGTTTTGATTAATCAAGCTAGATTTAATTGAACTCCTCTGATCTCCTCTGCCATGTTCTGTGGTTTGCCATCCTGAGTTTCGAGCATTAGCCCCTGCAAGATCTTCTAGACTTCTTTCAGAGAGCTTCCCCCTGCGCCATTTGTGATTCTCTGAGGTGCTTCAATCCTTGCCGACTTTCCTTTCGAAAGCTGCCTTGCCATCAGCTGCATCTTTGGCAGACCTAGCACCGCTGGAGATCCAATCATCACAGTCCCAGGGCCTCAAGAACTTCAAGGAGAAGTGGAGCCCGGCAAATTGCCTGCAGGCTATCCAACATAGTGGCCTCTACGAAGCCGGCCGTTCGCTGTACTGGCTGGACCTGGGCTTGAGCTCCAACGACACATGCTTGAAGAGCCGCCCTATGCAGAAGTCCTTGAGGCCGAGCAGATTCTTTGCTGCAGCCATGGGGCCGGAGATCGCTTCTTCTTTCCTGGCGCTTTTGGGTGCTTTGCTCTCAAGCTTGTGTTGAACACGGGTGAGCTACCAACCAAGCTGTCTCTGCTGCACAAGCACACGCAGCTCTATGCCTGGTACGTTGCTATGTGCAGGGCATGCCTGGACACGGATTTGGAGCAGATCAAGAAGCTTCATGAGATGGCCTTGACTGTCACTGTCAGGGCATTGGCCACGACCGATAGCATCAGCGTGACCCTGGAGATCCTCACGGTCAACGACAAGTCTCGACAGGGAAGCAATTCGGACACCTTTTTGATGTTCGCAAAGAAGGTCCAATGCATTGAGCGCCAGCAGGCCGCAACAACCAAGAAGGATCTTCTCCAGAGCTTGATTTCCAAGAATGTGCGCTTCAACGGCACCAAGATCAACAAGACTGTTCTTGATGGGGCCTTGAAGGTGGCAGGCATGCTGAGCGATGCATCTTCTGAGATCCTGTCTCGCATCCAGCGAGAACATGGCCGAGATGTTTTCTCCAACAATTATTCCAAATTGGCCCGCTTGTGCACGCGATGTCAGAAGCAAGTGGCTACTTTGGAGAATGTTGGTGCTGGAGGCGGCGCTGAAACATTGCTTGAGTTCACCTAGCCTATGTGGCATTGGCCCGCAACCAATGCAGCCCGGACTTCTTCAACGTGGAAACCATAGACCCGCGCGGTGACGAGGTGGGCTGGGCTTGCGGGACCTTTGCTAAGATTGCAGTTGCGCACCAGGTGGTTCAGCTCGCTGAAGCTGCTTGGCAACAAGCCCCTGTGGGAAGCTTGAAAGACGAAGCCAGAAAGACTTCAGACGCTTTGAAGAAGCTCGGCACACCTTTGGCTTTCCATTACGCTGTGCCCAAAGAGGTGGATGCTGGCTGCAGCAACGCAGCAGAAGATGTGCTTGAGGAAAGGGATCCACTTTGTGGGGTGACAGACGGGCTGGATGCAAGTGGTGTGAAGGCAGTGGAATTTATGATTTCGTGGAAGCCGTCCAACCCATGTTCCCACCTCTTGAAGCCGGATGTGACCACCAAGCTGGCGAAGAGCATGCGCTCATGCACCGCTGCCGGATCCTCAAGTCCAAAATACTGATTCAATTTTTCATACAAGACGCCAGAACTGGCGAGACATCATGGAATCTTATAGTTCTGAAACCACGTTACTACAAACACATGCAACAGGAGCCATTCCACCAGAGTTGTTTCTTGCTTTTGCAGCCCCTTCCAAATCATTCAACATCCTCAGCATTTAAATGCGCAGCCCCTTTAGAAATTTATTCAGCATCTTCAGCGGCTGAGGCCCTTGCAATTTCCCATGTTTCGTGCGAAGCCACGTCAGCACCGCCTGTCAGCTTGAGGGATCTTGTGAAAGGGGATGACGAGCAAGAGGATGAGCAGAAGACTGCAAGGGAAGCAGAGCGAAGCCACTTGTGGCGGGAGGCGCAGACAAGGCCGCACAATGGATTCGCTGGCTACTTTGTTTGCAAAGAGCCCGGCCAAAAATTTTGAAGGAGTTCTGAACGACAGCCACCAGGCCTTCGTCTTTTCCAGTGACTTGTAGCTCGAAGGACCTGACCAATGGTCAAAGGTGCCTGCCTTGGACAGAGCATCGTTGCAGCCAGCCTTTGACTTCATGAAAGCACAGTGCAAGGAGACCTCGATGCTCTTGCTCTTTGATGGTGGGTCGCGCTCGAACCGCCAATTGATCGAGCAGACGTTTGGCGACAAGGTCCCGGGCGGCGGCGGGCTGTTTGATTGGATTGTGCTCTACCGCTCCACAAAGAGTGCGCCAGGGAAGAGGAATCGAAAGGTGTTTGCTGGCTCTGTCCGTTGTGAAACGGCCTTCCTCCGACTATCAGTCCCACGGGTGAGGTTGGCTGTGAAAGCCCGGGGGGGTGCCTTCACGTCGAATGAGGAGTGCAACACCAATGATTTGCACATGGTCAACGTTCCCCCGCCCGGAAAGTTGCCTCGCATTCTCCGGTCTGACAAGACCCGTATCTTCCCCGATGCCACTGTCCCCAACACGGTGAAGTCCTCCTCTGTGCCGCTGCTTCTTGTCAAGATTTCAAGCCGGGATTTGTTTGATGACGGCTTGGGCATAGAATCTTGGTAGACAATTTGTCTGATGTCAACTGACTCCCGCTAAAGCAACTTAGTTCGCATCCCACTTAAGAGGCATCCATGTCAAATTCAGGATATGCCTTGTGCAGGGGAGATGATGGGACAAAGGTAAGACGATGTCAGAATGATCTTTCAGAGACAATTTCAGAATATGGCAGTCAGAATATATGGCCGAAGACATGTTGGGATATGTGTCTGAATATATACCAGAAGGGGTGCCATGAGAAATTCAAAAGTCTAAGGACCTGAAAATGGCAACTTGCTGGGCGGGGGACCATTGGGAAGCACCCGTGGGACTGATAGTCAGAGGAAAGCTTTCTCGCAGCTAATGGAAGCTAATGGATGGCGTTACCAAGCACGGTGATTTGGTTTATATATCAAAGAAGCCGTTTTAGGCACAGACAGGCGGCAGTGCCTAGATCACAGCATGTTTTGATGATATGGATCATTCGCCCAAGTTGAAACCAAACAAGCCGCCTTAGGCACAGACAAACGGCAGTGCCTAGAACACGTGTTTTGATGATATGAGTCATTGGCCCAAGTTGATATCAAACAAGCCGTCTTAGGCACAGACAAACGGCAGTGCCTAGAACAAATGTTTCGATGATATGAATCATTGGCCCAAGTTGACATCAAACAAGCCGTCTTAGGCACAAACAAACGGGCAGTGCCTAGGTCACATTTTTTTTACGTAACCCAAGTTGAGATCATCGAAGGAAGTTTAGAAGTCAAACTTCCGACAATATGGACAGATGAAAAGCAGAGCAGGGCAGAGGCAGAGAGAAGAGAAAGATCAGAAGAGAGAAGAGTAGAAGAGAAAGAGTAAGAAGAAAAAAGATGGAGATGCGCGAAAAGGTAGGAAAGTCGCGATTCATTGCGTTTTTCCAATGATTTGTGGCTCCGGAGGGTCGAAAAGTAGGCTCGCTAAAGCGGCGGGTGCGGAGCCAGCTGGCCAGAAGACTCCCAAAAGCCAATGCCCTGTTGCGCCAGGTGCAGGAGCCCAAGGGGAACGAATCTTGGGAAGCCGTGTTGCAGATGCTGGACGTGAAGAACGTGTGCGATCTAAGCCCAGGCAGTGGAACCCTTGCATCCACTTGCCTTCGGATGCAGATTCCTTACCTTGGAATCTTGCGGAGCGATGCCCACCACAGCTACTGGGGGAACGTTTTGGACCGACAGTGCCTTCGGTACCTGTCAGACTCCAACTCCATCCTCTACAATGAAAGCCTGTCAGAGCTCATTCAGGAACATTTTGCTGAGACGCTCACCGAGCTCAATGAGCCCGACGTTGATGATGCTTCCGACCATTCTGATGGGTGAGGCAACAAGCGCATAGCCCGGTGATTTTGCGATTTTTGCATAGTAGGTTGTCCTTCTCGCTGTTTTGCAGCTTGCGTGACATGGATGGGATGCCCGTGTAAACGTCCGTATTTTTCCAGTGCTTGCAAACCCAGTACTTTGGCAATAGAAGCTTGGCGTGGGACCTAGCAGCATGGCAAGTGACCAGTTCGGATTGCGGACATGGCATAGATGGAAAAGACGTGCCGCTGTGATCCCGTATGCACCCATTGGCAAATGACCAATCAGTGATCCGTGGTGGTTTACCGGCATTTTCAGTCAAGGTCACCATATTCGAAAGTAAAATAGATCTGGCCTTATTATTGTTTCTGTTGGGCCCAGAGTTGACAGACACCAGGGCAAAAGAAGACAGACAAAAATCCAAGAACAGCCTGTCTTCCAGCCAGGCCAGCCCCTTTGCGCCAGAAGAAGGTGCATCTACTTCAGGGGATGCTGCCCACATGTTTGATTCAAGGTTTTCTTATGTGAGCAAAGCAACGGGTGACCTACCTAGTTTTTTTGGGCATCAGTCTGCAGGATTGAAAGCCAGAGCATGCAACTATGTGTGTGCTACACATCTCGCGTTTGCCTTATTCCAAATTTTGCCTTACTCCAAGTTTCTCACCTGCGCCCCTACCCCTGTGCTGCGATAGGGTCGACTGGAATATGAAACAAGAGGAGTGTGAAAGCTGTTTTGCATGGCTCAAAGTTGGTTGCCGGGTACATTTGACAAGGAAACCCTGAATCCCAGTTGGGCTTTTTGATCTTCGTAGTAGAAACTGTTTGCAGTGAGATTCGTTACCATTGTTCCCCACCTGCCAGGTGAGGGTTGTTAGATTTTATCAGAGCTGTTCTTCCGCCTCCTCCTCCTCCTTCTCCTCCTCCTCCGCCTCCTCCTCTTCCTCCTCCTCCAATTTCTCCTCGACCATGTCTGTATCAACTTCCACGTCCACTTCCGCCTTGCCAACTCTTCGCCAATCTCTTCGCCAACTTCCGCGCGCAGTGGGCACTGCTGGACCTCAACTGCCGGTTTCCGATCAGAGTGGGCACGGCTGGACCTCAACCGCAAGGTTCTGAGCGCAGTGGGCACCGCTGAACCTCAACCAGGGACCTTCCGAGCCCAGTGGGCACCGCTGGACCTCAACCTGGGACCTTCCGAGCTCAGTGGGCACCGCTGGACCTCAACCTGGGACCTTCCGAGCTCAGTGGGCACCGCTGGACCTCAACGGCCAGATAGAATGCCAGAAGATGTGCCAGATAGAACGCCAGAAAGAATGTCAGATAGAATGCCAGAAGATATGCCAGATAAAATGCCAGAAGATATGCTAGATAGAATGCCAGAAGATATGCCAGAAGGTATGCCAGATAGAATGTCAGATAGAATGCAAGAAGGTATGCCAGATAAAGTGCCAGAATGTTTGCCAGATAGAACGCCAGAAAATTTGCCAGATAGAATGCCAGATAGAATGCCAGATAGAATGTCCAGAAGATATGCCAGATAGAGTGCCAGAAGATATGCCAGAACATATGCCGGAAGATATGCCAGGTAAATTGCCAAAAGATATGCCAGATAGAAGCTATGCCAGATAGAATGCCGGATAATATGCCAGAAGATATGCCAGATAGAATGCCAAAAGATATGCCAGAACATATGCCAGAAGATTTGCCAGATAGAATGCCAGATCGAATGCCAGAAGATATGCCAGATAGAATGCCAGAAGATTTGCCAGTAACAAAATGTATAAATGTCATGGTGGGGATCACTCGAAGTAAAGTAATTTATATAACCTGTTTTTTCCATTGTGCATGGTGGAGATGCCGCAGTAGGAACAGGACACAGATGAGGACGACGTAAGCAATTGGGATTTCGAAGCTGGTGTCAGGCACGATGATGACCTGCGCATTAGAGTTTTTTTGCTGTTTGAAATTTCCGTTGAATAAATCCGGAATTGCAGAACACACATTGTTCAGCATGTCAAATCTCTGTCAGGTTGCAAGATCTTTGCAACAGGAGCTGTTTGCTACACTACTTTGGATCCAACCTGCTAGAAGGACTCGATAGGAGTAGGCGCAGGATACAGATGAGGACGACACCACACGCGTCGGCGGGTGGTTTAGAAGATTAGATAGATAGATACATAGATAGATAGATAGTTAGATAGATAGAGATAGATTTAACATACACATATGTTTACAGATATTTATTACATATTTTCCCCCTGTTCCCACCGTTCTCTCCGTTCTGGTGCGGCGTTCCCCGAAGCGTTTGTTGGGTCCGCTTCCCTACCCTGCGTATTGCGTGATTGTATGCGTAGGTCACGCTGGCGACTTAGTCTACCGCTGTATTTAAAATAGAAGTTTCGTGCCAAGATATACACTTATAGACTTATAGAGATCCAGTTAATCAATGAATCTTTCCCATCATTACGCTCCGCGCCCACGGGCCAATTAAGAAAAATACCCAAAGAAACATAGAGAAAACATACCTTTTAAAAAACCTAAAGAAACATAGAGAAAACATCCCACAGAAAATCATTCTCTGCGGCTTCTTGAGCCGGAGACTTCCGAACGTCGCAAGTCAATCGACTGATGCAAATCTAAAAATTAAAAATTGTTCCAAAGGTCAAGTCAGACATGTATGTATTATATATATAGATAGATATGTGTGTGTATATCCATATTGATTTCGAGTCAAATTCCCAGTTCTGGTGGAAAAAAAAACCTGGTTTTCAACGGTGAGGTACGGCGCTGGCACAGCTGGCACAGGCGCAATGCCGGCCACGGCCTGGTCCTGGATTTTTTTTGGGGGGGTTGGGTTCTTTGACAGGAAGTAATAGGGGATTCAAATAAGAAATACATGACATATACCATCTGGTTATGACTAACATAGCCATGGAAAATCACCATTTGTAATAGGTAAACCATCTATAAATGGGCCATCTATACCATGGCTATGTTAAATAACCAAAGGGTATATATATATATTATATATATATATATGTATCTAATTGGTGGTATACCTACCCCCCTGAAAAATACTGTATTAGTCAGATTGGATCATCATCCCAACTATTGGGGAACATAAAAAATGTTCCAAACCACCAACCAGATATATATATATAATATGTTCCTCAAGGCTCGATGTAGCAAGTATTGCTGCGGCCTAGATATCCATATATATATATATATACAGTAAATATATATATATATGACACTGAATTTAGGTTGATTATGGTTGATTTACATGGCTTTTAAGAAATCGTTCATGGTGACCATGGGCCCTCAAGTAGGGCTATACTCAATACTAAACCAAAATTTGGGATTGTCTAGTGTTGGGTTTGCCACATTGTGATTCGTAATGAGTTCAAACACATGGTTTTCAACTTTCAGTATGGTTTAGAACATAAATAACCAATCCCATATTACACATGAGTATGATATAGAAATAACAAGTAACCATAACTTGGATCATCACTATTATTGTGGGTCAAACAATAATAAACCACCCCCCAAATCAACATGTTTATAGGTGGTATAAACCATTCCCAGTCATGGGTGGTTTACTGTTGTTTTACCCGCATTAAAAATGATTGATCATCATTAACCTGTTGGTTTTTGTTCGTTATCCAGTTATCCTTACCCACAATGCTTAACTCTCTCTCTCTCTCTCTCTCCATTGCCATCTCAGGAGATCAGCAGTCAAGCTGAAGGCCAATGCTTAACTAGTAACCATCCATTAATCAGAATTAACCATTATTAATAATCATTATTACCTTCCATGAATCATCATTAACCATGATGAATCATCAATATTACCTTCCACTAATCATCATTAATCATCATTATTACCTTCCATTAATCATCATTAATCATCATTCATCATCATAAATCACCATTCATCATCATTAATCATCATTAATCATCATTAATCATCATTAATCATCATTAATCATCATTTATCATCAGTCACCATCATTCATCATCATTCATCATCAATAACCATGATTAAGCATCATTATATAATCATAATTCATCATCATTCATCATCATTAATCACCACTCACAATTATTAATCATCATTAATCATCATTAATCATCATTAATCATCATTCATCATCATTAATCATCATTAATCATCAGCCATCATTAATCATCATTAATCATCATTAATCATTATTAATCATCATTAATCATCATTCATCATCATTAATCATCATGATTACTTTCCATTAATCATCAATCAGCATTCATCATCATTAATCATCATGAATCATCATTCATCATCATTAACCATCATTAATCATCATTAATCATCATTCATCATCATTAATCATTATTAATCATCATTAAACATCATTAATCATCATTAATCATCATTAATCAGCATTAATCATCATTGATCATCATTAATCATCATTCATCATCATTAATCATCATTAATAATCATTAATCATCATTCACCATCATTAATCATCATTCATCATCATTAATCATCATGATTACCTGCCATTAATCATCAATCATCATTCATCATCATTAATCAGCATTAATCATCATTCATCATCATTGATCATCATTAATCATCATTCATCATCATTAATCATCATTAATCATCATTAACCATCATTCATCATCATTAATCATCATTCATCATCATTCATCATCATTCATCATCATTAATCATCATTCATCATCATTCATCATCATTAATCATCATTCATCATCATTCATCATCATTCATCATCATTCATCATCATTACTCATCATTCATCATCGTTAAACATCATTCATCATCATTAATCATCATTCATCATCATTCATCATCATTAATCATCATTAATCATCATTAATCATCATTAATCATCATTCATCATCATTAATCATCATGAATCATCATTATTCATCATTAATCATCATTAATCATCATTAATCATCATTAATCATCATTATTACCTTCCATTAATCATCATTATTACCTTCCATTAATCATCATTATCATCATTAATCATCATCATGATTGCCTTCCATTAATCATCATTAATCATAATTATTACCTTCCATTATTCATCATCAGTCATCATGATTACCTTCCATTGATCATCATTAATCATCATGATTACCTTCCATTAATCATCATTAATCATCATGTTTAATAATTGATAGCCACAAATAATCTGCTGTTCCTTTGGGATCCCGAAACGATCTGCTGAGCCCCTGTCCAGCTCCACGCCCTGTTGCTGCCGCACGAACTGCCGGACGCGCGCCTGGCGCGGCGGGACGTGACCTGTTTCACGGCGTAGACGTGAAATGGGTGAAGAAAACGGTGGAAATGTGGGAAATTTGAAAAGACAAATGTGGGAAAATGTGGTGAAAATCTTGAAAAACGGTTAGGAGTGATGTACGGCGTACGGTATGGTAGAAATTTGAGGAGTGTTGGGAAAGTATTTGGAAAACATGGGAACAACTTAAAGAAAACTGGAACAAGGCAAGCTAAATCAAGCTACTCAATGGCCTTCCCATCTTAGGACTGAAATCACCACAGTGACTATCAACCCCAATTGCCCAGATGGCCCCAAGGGCACCATCATCTCTTCCGCCGCTTCGGGATTCTGCTTGCTGTCGTCCACCATGGGTTCAGCAGCACCGCCTGGCCAAGCGCATGGTGTGCACGCGAGAGCACGGGAGATCAGGGCGTTTCTGGGTGAGAATCTGCTATAGGGATTCCAAAAAAACTGGTAGAGTATAATGTTTTTTTTTTTTAAATGGGATTTTCAAATGGGATTGTTCATGGGATTTGTTTTATGTTTTTCTTTTTTTAATGGGATTTGTTTATGGGATATAATGGGATAGAATGGGAGTGTTTATGTGATTTTTTAATGGGATAGAATGGGATTTTGTTTATGGGATATACTGGGATTGATTTTTTTTAAAATCTGTGTTTAAGTTTTGTTTAATGGTATATAATGGGATTTTTTATGGGATAGAATGGGATTGTTTATGGGATATAATGGGCAATGGATAGAAATCGAACATGGCTGGCTGGGCAATGCACTTTTATATCATGGGCACTTACTTGGATGGCAAAATAATCGAATTAATCGGTGATTTTCCATGCCATGTGTGATTGGCAAAGGGTAATCATTCCAGTTGGGAACTAGTTGTGAATGGGATGCAGTAATCCAGTGAGTGACTTACCTTTCTGACGAAAACTACGGGGAAATGGGGAATGTATATGCATTAATTCCAACCAGGAAATCCTGAATATTAATTTTAGAACATTGGTTCCCACCCTGTCCAATACCTCAAGCGGAATCAAACCTACCATCATACTTTGATGTTTACTTTACCCTCTGGTCAACTAACATATTCAAAATCTTCATTTTCAATAGCTGCCATGTTAGTTTACTGGAGGGTAAATTGCTGAGGATTTGCAGTATATATCGGTTGGGGCTGGGATACAATCCCCTGATAACTAGTCTCGAACCATGTCGGTGCCAGACTAAGGCTGGATCAAAATTGGGATGATATATATATATAACAACATCAACAATTACGTGGTTCGATGTTGAAATTGATGCACACATAAAACACACACACACACATCTATATAAATGATGTATTTCAACATATCATGAACACACAAAACTGGATGGTTTCCTTCTGAACATTTCTCCAGTCCTGGCCTCCCCCAAACTGCTGTGCAAGCGGACACTCTTTCGACAGAAAACGTTGTTGCCTCGGTGTTCCAAGATGTTTCCCAAATGTGAGATATATGTTGGTATATACCAACTATATAAATATATATATATATATATCAACTATTTAAATGGTGGCATATATCAACACACACATATATATATATTATTATATTATATTATCTTTTAATATATTATAGTATAGCATAGTATATTATATTATATTATATATATATAAAGTACACTTACCACTATATCTACATTAATAATCATGAATATCATATCTACCAGTTAGATCCACAGTCTATCTACGTTCCCAGCGATCCGAGGCACCCTTTGGAGAAGACCGAGATCCGTGACCTGGACGAAAGACGTACGTGATATCGTGTGATGTTCGAAGAACAGGTGAGACATGAAACATACTGTGGATGGTGGCGAAATCCTGCACCATCTTGGATGGTTGAAACCCTATAAATAGTGGGATGTTTACCACCTATCAACTGGTGCAGGATTTCGCAACCATCTACCGTATGAAACAAAGAAATGAACGTTAACAAAATTTAACACAGCTTAACAGATCTGAAAAATGAATAAAAATGATGGACCAATTGAAATGGAAAACCATATTTAACACATCAAAGCTTAGGATTTTTGCCACGAGTTCAGCCAACAAGCCAGGTCTTGTCAACTTAAACGTTGGGATCTAACTGTCACAAAATGGTATATTTGCTCGATTTATGTAACCATGAATGTGAAAAGCATCGGTTGAGAATGGATGGCAAAGGTTTTTCCGTTATTCCAATATAATGCTTGTGGAGGTAAGCAAGCTATGAAAGTTGGAATTTAACTGGACAAATACACCACGACCAGACCATGCTCTGAAGGTGGATAGTTGCAGAATACATATTAAATATTGGGACATAGTGATTGAACCCATAAAAAACCTTTGAATTAAACCATCAAATGGGGCTTTTACCCTGCCAGTAATAGAGGATATCATCCCAAAAAAAGATAGAACAGTTGGAAGCCTTTAGATTACAAAGTAAACATCATCCGTAGCCCGGCAACATGTTCCGATCTTTTTGGGGCCTCTGCATGTGACATCAAAGTTACACCGAGTTGCTCATGGTTTAAAAGATTGGGCCGCTGACTTCACAAAGTTCATCCACATATCATCGAAGTTCTACACGTGTCCATGCTTAGATACCATCTTGTTAGGTGGTTAGTAAATATATGTATATATTATATTATATTCAAGGTAGTTGTCGTATTTCCCAGTTCTATACAGGATTTAGAATTTTACCCAGGACATATTCGCATGTCTCGCAAGGCAATGAGACATCTATTGAACTACCCTTCACCACTTGGTTTACCCAGCGCACCTTCACCAAACTTATGGTGTCATAATCAAAGTTATTCAGGTTGATCAAGATTTATACCACTTACTAAAAACCAAGGTTAACTATGACTGGTTGGTGGTTTCAACCCCTCTGAAAAATATTAGCCAGTTGGGATTGCTGTATCATTCCCAATATATGGGGAAATGTTCCAAACCATCAACCAAATAATACAATCAGTTTTTAGCCATATCCAGTATTCATTGGTTCCCGGTTCTTGATGGTTAAATCATGTTAAATCCCCAGCGGCATGAGGAACTTGTACATGCTCCGCCCCGTCTTCTCCTTGAGATCTGCCGCAAAATCCGGCACCTGCAAACAAGCGTCAGAATGGGCGATTGTCAACACTTGATTCATGTTGGATGTTGACTGAGTAGATGGGACCCCTACAATTGCTGGGGGATCAATAGATATCAATAGTGATGTAGTTGATCAATTGATCATTTATGTATAATTACAATTGACATCATGGACCAATAATGCAAGCTTCAATGCTGCCGCAATGCATCAATTTGCCAGAACTACCCTCTGGTAAACTAACATAGCTATTGAAAATGGCCATTTATAGTGAATTTACCCATTAAAAATGGTGATTTTCCATAGTTATGTTAGTTCACCAGAGGGTATCCATCTCCTAACATGAACCCCCCATCTAATGACAATCACCATATAAATATATAATCTGTGGATCTACCTGGACGAGAGCCAGTTTTTTTTTCCCAATTTTCCCTTCAGCGACGAGAGCCTTCAGGATGTTGTAGATATCTACCTGACGAACATCTGTTGCACCAGTTTTTGAATGCTGCGCATGTGAAAAAAGTGATAAGTCAACTAAGTCAACTTGGCATTTGTCTGCCAAGCTCACAATTGATGTGAAAAAGAACGCATTGGATATGGCCATCTTTTGGTTCCATTCAATTGAGTATTGAGGGCATGTTGGCGGCATGTGGGTCGCATCACGCGCCCAATCCGCCCAGCAATGAAAGAGTATCCACATGTTTACGCCACTGAAATGGGACTGGGTTGTCTGATTCTTGTCCTCGCGGTTTATCATAATTTCCGCTTTGCAATAACACGGGTTTTGGATATCCTCCATTTCTTATAAAGATAAACTCAAATGAGCAAATGACGATGCAAACTTCATTGTCATTTGTACCCCGCTGCTTCTTCTATACTGCCTCAGACTCACATTTGCACACTCCAATCACGATCTTTCCAACATCTTTGAATCCACCAATCAGCCGTGACGGTGACTCACTATGACACAAACCATCAACCGACGCAAACAAATAGAGACACATGGCAAACCCTAAATGCCCTACACCAAAAAATTGCTGGGCATGAACATTTCTCAGTTGTATCTACGGCAAAAACGTTTTACCTATCCTTACAGCAAGCATTCCCTTAAGCAAGGTTTACCCAGAACTCTTCTCGGTATAATTCAATTAATTCAATGAAAAGTAAGATGAACATTCGAAAATCATCAACTGGTTGGTGGTTTCAACCCCTCTAAAAAATAGTAGTCAGTTGGGATGATGAGATTCCCAATATATGGAAAAATAAAACTGTTCCAAACCACCAACCAGACAATGTTTTTATATAATTGAATGAAACTCAAATTTTTCCACATCCGTGTTGCTTCAAACCCCATTTCCACGGCCCATCCCGGGAAAAATGGCATCGAAGTTGCGGCTTGCAGCTCGCCGTCGGAAACTTGTTGCAGCGCCTTTTTGAGCCACCTGGTGGCAAATGATCCTAAAAGCATACCTCCCCCCAAAACAACGGAACATTGTATTTGTTACATGGAGTTCATCCCATATCCATCCATATCCCCCATACCTATAGCAATTAATCCCCCATTTATTTGTCTTTACATGGGATGAATTGCTATAGGTTACCCACCCCGTTTTATTATAAAACAGTTCGACCACTGTCCGACTGTCCAATCTTCCAGTCCCGTACGTACGGCAGGGTGTATCTGAAAATTTGGAGGAGGGAGATACTTGGCGGACCATAGAAAATATGGTTTTAGAAAAACACATGTCTATCTTTGGGGGAGGTGCTAGAATTGATTGGATATTTTGGGGGGATACTTGCTGGCATCAATTTGTCATGGCTTGATGAGGCAGGAATATATAAACCAAACCATACACCTTTTGGTGCTGGGATTTTAGATAGGGAACTGTACACATGATATATATATATATATATGTGACATGTGTATC
Organism: Cladocopium goreaui; assembly: GCA_947184155.2. Taxonomy (NCBI): domain Eukaryota; class Dinophyceae; order Suessiales; family Symbiodiniaceae; genus Cladocopium; species Cladocopium goreaui. The sequence continues at coordinate 71,834 of CAMXCT020002783.1, forward strand.
CTGGTGCCCCAAATTGTTGAGTTGCACCATGCTGGCGGCCGCAAAGGGACCACAGAAAAGCAGTGATCCGCAGTGCTTTTTGTCCGTGTTGTAGCCGCAGCAATTCACATCCCCAGCTGGTATAGTTGCTCATCATTGGGCACATCAGGGGGCCGAAGCCTTGTAATTCTTGCAGTTGCAGTGCTGTTACACTTACCCTCTCGTTATGACTAACATAGCCATGGTATAGATGGCCCATAGAAATAGATGGTTTACCGTTCTTAAAAATGGGTGGATTTTCCGTGGCTATGTTAGTCATAACCAGATGGTATATTTGGATGTTTTTCAGGCCTTGCTTTCCTCATGTGAAATCAACCCAGTGCCGTCCGACCAAAGATCCGTTTGTCAGGACTATTTGAAGGGGAGGTTGTCCCAAAATTGGGTCATGCAAAGCCAAGATAAGATTCAACACCACCCAATGTTACCCATTTCTGGCCCCAAATCCACTCATCATTTCACCTGTAAATTAGCAATTTTATGCAGCATCTCCTATTCTCATCAATTGTCAGAGACAACCAGTCCCTTTTTATAAACCGAGGCACTTTTCTCTTGTTCCAGAGCCTTTGGATAAGACCGCGGTGATGTCGGTTTCTGCCTCAGGCGGGTGACCGGCTCTCACCTGAAATACCAAGGACCAATCATCAAGCAAATGCTGTGAAATCATATGCACAAGACTATCAACGAAGAGCTGTATTATACTAGATGGTCATCCTTTTATAATCCTCAATTTGATCATATCCGATCCCCATCTATATATATATATATACATACACATCTATACATACCCATACGCATATATAAACATGTAAATATGTATATGCTGTATATGCTGTATATGTTTGTCTTTCCTAAGTCATGCAGCTTTCACATGACTCGTGACGCATCGGTCTCCGACGACAAACTGGGTCCAGCACCAAGGCTTTTGTGCTCGGTCCCGACTTCTCGAACTTTTCCTCAGCATTGGGCGATTGGGCTGGCAATTGGACATATCCCTTGAGGCTTGCTGGGAAAATCATCCAACTAAATAGTTGAGTTTCCAAAAAATGCAACGCTTTTTTTTCTCCGCTGCGTTGTTTGGAATGGGATTACATTGATTACATAATATCAATGATTGTGATGGTTTTGCCTAGATACTATTCATGATTATTGATGGTTTTCCCATCATTACATAAACATCATCAATGATTGTGATCCATCAAGTCCTGTGAGCCAAATGCAACCACTGCTCCAATACTCAACCGATGGGATCCTCTTGAATCACCCCACTGGCACACATGGCACACATCCACCGCACTGGCAGCTCAGCACGAAGGAACCGGTCCACAAGTGGGCTCAACATGGTGACAATGCGCAAAAAAAAATGTCTGAATGTCTGAAGTCTATCACATTCTAAGCACCTGTTCAAGAGTTTTACTTGCTATATGCCCAAAATTGCCCAAATCAAAATGGATTGGGACGACCGAGCAGGGATCAAAATGCGGAAGTGCATTGTGTTATTATATGGTCGATCGGGGGTGAATTTTCATCATCCATGTAGTCTATAATAGTTCTGAATGCTTCATGAATCAGAACAATCATGCAACATAGAATTACGGTAATGGTGTATATAAAAATGTTTTATATATATATATATACATATGATTTTATATATGTATATGATATATATATATAATTATATATACACATGTGTGTATATATCCCTCTCCCCCTCTATCTCTCTCTCTCTCTATGTATGTTGTGCTAAATGCTCCCCGGATATTTCCGGGATCCCCCAATCCTGGCCCAGCATCACTTCGACGCACCACTTCCCCAGGGATGGCGTCGTTCATAGGATTCCTTGGTTTACGAAGCGATCGGGGAACCTGGGCAACCTGGGCCCAGGGGAGGCCATTCCCATATGCTCCATGGTGCTGGTATATTTACCAACATTTGCCCTAAAACTCACCCAAATTTAGGTAAATATACCAGCGCCATGGTTCGCATATGGGATTGGGCGGCCATGGGAAATCTAGACAGCATAGCTGATGTAGCTGTCGAGATCGCAAAAAAAAAACACGAATGGTGAGTCACGGTTAGGCGGTTTTCTCACGTACCAACTAAGATTGTCTAAGATTCACCCAGTAGCCTAGTCATTGTCAACTCAGTGGGCTCGGAAAATGTTTGTAAAAGCAGGTCCCCACCTATGGGGGTGGAGTCCAATTATCCCATCACCACAGATACCACCGTGTTCTATTCTACTACTGCTTGGGCCCATCGCAAGACTCACCATGAGCTTAGCGGTTATGAATGGACTATCCCAGCTTTTTTCTGGCTCCTATCGCCCATAACTGTATGTAAGTTATACCAGCCATATGAAGATACATATAATATATTATAATATATGAACTATGGTGATATGATATATCACCATGTGAGTAATACCCAATAGACTATTTCACATGTTACATATATAATAATTATCCTATTGACAGTATATCATATCCCACGTATAGCTGGAAAAATCTTCATAACATCCGGATGGAACTGGATAAGATGAATCTTTCATAGTGCCTAAATTCCTTCACTTCATCTCTAGGTGAAACAAACAAACAAAAAAAAAACGAAAAACAAATCTCGCGAAACAAGAACATGAAACAAAAAACACAGAAACATCTGCTGCTTCTCCCACTACATACGACATCTGCCCTGGCCGTGCGAGGGTCGCATCGCGGTCCTCGTTGCGGCTATCCTTCTTACCCGAGGCCCGGAGTACCGCCCCGGTCAGCGGGTCCCGAATCCTGCACGCTGAGACGATGCCACGATGTCCCAGAAACCATGGGAAACGGGTGGGTAAACCATGGAAAAAGCAATGGAAAAAAACTGGGTGAAGTGAAATGTCTAACAATAGATGGTTTCCGTTCATATGAATATTCCATAATATTCCTATGTTTCAATGGTTCATCTTTAAAGATTGAAGGTGATTTGATCCGAGGATTTCTGGATAAATATTGCCCCATCGCCGTGACCTGCTATCCACAGCCCTTTCGTGACCGGAACTGCTGCCTCACATGTCACACTGTGCAATGTTGAGAAATTTAAATGACCTTGGAGAGGCAACATCTCCCCATTATTCCGAATATATCTGCAAGCGCAGTTGGTGGTCAACCGGGTATTGTAAACCATGGATATCTGGCCGCATCACTGGCAGATCTACTCATCTACCCTCTGGTAATTTAACATAGCTATTGAAAATGGCCATAGAAATAGCTGATTTTCCCACTAAAAAGGTGTGAACGTTTACCAGGCCGGGTACTCCCTATATGACATCGCTCCTGCCGACCATCTGCGGTGACCGGCTTTCAAGGCCGGACGATGCCGGACGGCGTCACCGGTCCATGCACCGAAGCGCCGGGGCCGGTGGACCACTCAGGCACCGGTCGACATGCCAAGTCTTGAGCTGCAAAGCCCGCGGGGGAACGGTGGAGGACTGAAATGTCCTGCATCTTGGCCATAGAAATTGTTGGTTTAGCATGATTTAGCCATCAAACATGGTGATTTTCCATAGTTACCCAAACCCAATCCTAATCTGGTTGGTGGTATACCTACCCCTCTGAAAAATATGAAAGTCAGTTGGGATGATGAGATTCCCAATATATGGAAAAATAATCCAAATGTTCCAAACCACCAACCAGGATGGCTAATATGATGGTTTAAACATGATACCACTAGGGCCCCCTGGAACTTCGAAATGGAACAGTGATCTCTTAGTGGTCCTGGGGCTGCCCAAAAACATCCTTTTGCGAGTGTGCAACCCAGGGCTACAAATTGATTCAAATGGACTCGTAATCTTTACTCACCATCTGGTTTTAGCAGGAGCCAGTTCTGACATATACCCATTTATGATGTTTATCTTTTTTCTTTAATTAAATTCTTTTCTTTTTTGTCTTCATGTATTGCTAATCCTGCTAATCACCGATGGCTAGTATTTGAACTTCTGGCCTATCCATTGAGCATCTATAAGGTAGATCCGCAGAGCTCAGCGGCTTCATTGTGTTTGAAATCTTTACAACGGACGGCCACCCACTTATGTTCGTTTGTTCAAAAAGGAAACCCATTAATCCGTAGGAATATCTACCATAAATACTAATTAACATTAATTAACTTAATATTAGTCACCGGCTTTGCCATGGGCTACGACCTATGCCAGTGGGAGGATGAAATAGTCACCTTCCCGGGATCTCATGGGATCTCCCATTGAGGCAGCTGACCAAATGCTGCAGCAAGGCAGCCAAAGCACAATACGCCTCGCGGCACATGGGGTGTCTGCTAGCGACTGACATGATGAGTTACAATTATTGAATCGTGGTAGAACAATACAATATGATACAATATGCATCATAGTCTGCGACATCAAAGTTTATATTCCATGACAGGGGCCCCTGATTGCAATTATATTTGAAGTCGTGTTTGCGATATTTTGAGTAGGACATGACAATCATGACGTATTCCCCTCAGGACTTACACCTATGGTCAAATGCATGCCCTGAAAGGCATCGTCCAAGGCCCGTTTTGTTGGAACAAAAATGGTGAGCCCAAATAATGACCATTAATAGTTATACATTTATTTATATCTATCTATCTATCTATCTATCTATCCATCCACAGTATCTACAGTATCTATAGTATCTACAGTATCTACAGTATCTACAGTATCTACAGTATCTACAGTATCTACAGTATCTACAGTATCTACTCTATCTATCTATCTATCTATCTATATATATATATATGTATATATATATACAGTATATGGGGGGTTCCAAAAAACACGGGTACCCCAAAATGGCTGATTTATAATGGAACAGCCTCTTATGGATAACTGGGGGTACCCCCATTTCATGAAACCTCCCAGGTTGGCTCCTCGGCCCAGCCCACCTGTGGTTCCAAGGATTCCTTCACCACCTGAGGCGAGTTGAAGGCCTGCCTTCATTCGCAAGGCATATTAGAAACATCATCAAATCATCATCAAATCATCATCCGGTTGGTGGTGGAATAAACATCTTGAAAAATATGAGTTCGTCAATGGGAAGGATTATCCGTTATGGAAAAAAAAACATGTTCCAAACCACCAATGAGAAATTAATGAAATTTGTGTAAACTAGTGTCAAGGTGGTGTAAACTACCTTAACTGGAGCATCTCTACGTGTGTTCAGCGATGCATATATGATTTAGATGCATTATTTACCCTCTGGTAATTTAACATAGCTATTGAAAATCACCATTTTTAATGGGAAAATCCACTATAAATGGCCATTTTCAATAGCTATGTTAGTTTACCAGAGGGTAGATGAACTTCGGAAACATGCCACTGATGCCGCTGTTTCTCAGTACTACAATGCCCAGGTCACCTTCTGCCACAATGTCCCGCTGTGATAGGTTGAGGGCAAGATCCTTGCAATGGAAAGTATGACCAATACTGACCAATGACTAATGACCCCTCAAAAATCAGCTGTACTTATCTTCTATTCTGGTGGATTATAATGGATTATATAAGCAGGGCTGCAGTAACAATAAATGCTGTGTTGTCGTTTTGTCCTGTTCAAATACACGAGAAAAAATCTATCAATGGCCTCAATGGGCCCACGGATGCCTGGCCTCTTTAGGTAGGTCCCTGAAGAGCAAGTGCAACGCCTGGTTGGTCACTTGAAATGCCGAAATTCAATGGGGACGTGATTTTTTATAACCCACAAGAGATTGGGATACATCTAATCTGTCATTGTCTCCCATTTGATTTCTTTATCTGTTTTTACCTATCTATCTGTCTAGCCATTGATCTGTCTATCTCTGTGTCTAAAAAACTATTCATTTTATTGTTCTTTATGTTTATCTATATTTAGCTATCTATATGCAACCATCTATTTATCTATTTATCTACCTACCTACGTAAGTAGCTATCTACCTATCTACCTACCTACCTATCCTTTTGCCCAATCAATTTATATTCAGAATCCATCAGAGATATCTGAAATATCACAACGTAGAACGTGTGCATATGCACAAACTAGTAAACACAATGGAACGGAAATCTGATAGGTAGGATATCTCAGAGATAATTGCGGGTTTCAACCCACAAAAACAAAAACACAAAACAATTAATACGCGCAAGCTTCGCAAAGCTCTGGACATTGCCAATTTGCCATAACTTCTCGCACCGTCAAACCATCTAAACACAAAATACATCTCGACAAGCTGGGAAGAGCCCCCCACCTGGTGAAAACTTTCGTGCAAGTGGCTGGTGGCCGCTTTCTGCTAGACATGGAATGGCCTGTTTCTAGTGGAAACTAATCTTCCAAGCCCCTATTTGGCGGGGTCTATGTTCATTTACAGGAATATTCTGCGCAGGTAAAGATGTAATTTCTTCAGTTTCGCCCCTTGTCATAACCCATGTTCCGGGCAACAATTGACAATGTGGATACATATGAGATCACTGATGTCCGCAATGCAACCACTGAAAGACCTCACGTACTATTACTAGATGTTGCATTGCCAAGGAACTCATGTTTGACAAAGCCGAACCCTGCCCTTCAGCAAGACCAACTAATCAGACCTCTGGATGGTTGATCAGTTTATATTTGGTAAAGATTATAATTGATAATAGGCGTTCCCATGTTTCCATTATCCTGACCATTATTTAGATTGTTGATTCAATAAGGGTTTGAAAAAGAGATATAGTGATACTTTAACTGTTGACAATCCATTAAATCTATGATATCTCCACTTAGTGGCCATAATCTGGGATAAATAATCGATTTACGGGATAATAAACCAAGACATATAATAGACATTACCATTATAGATAGTACTTATGATTCAATAAATACATAATAATAATATTGTTAACAATATTATATATAATAATACTAATACGAATACAATTAATAAACAAAAAACAAAGTAATAAGAATAAGAACAATATAATAGATAATAATAACAACAATAATAATAATTGCTTCTATAACCAAAAGCACATGCTTCATTCCTATGTATTACAAAAGGTAAACTAGATATGCAATACATATTACCAAACAATAAACCAGATATATTACCACTATTATTAAAAACGAACCTATCATATCTCTGATCAATAAACCATACCACACCTATTTTCGTGGAAAATAAACTATTCATGGTTTGTATAATATTAGTGAAATACTGGTATTGTAATAATATCACCAAGAAAACAATAATAGACAATAAATTAACTGTATCATATGAATCAATATGATATCTATATCTATGCCACTAAATGCTATATCACCGAAACCTTAATACCATTTTTACCATATAGATACATCAATTATCATTAGATATCTATTATATATATAAATACTATCATTAATATACCATCTGGTTATCTAACATAGCCATAGAAAATCACCATTTTCTAGCTGGGCAAACCATCTATAAATGGACCGTTTTCCATGGCTATGTTAAATAACCAGAAGGTACATTAATATATTCTATTAATCCACCACGAATGCGAAAACACAAGAACTTCAGCTAGGTGCTATTAATCTGGGTAAATTATAATAATTCACTAACCTGAATCTTGCGGCCATTTGGGGATGGTTTCCCTTATTAACCATGATTCCAGGCTTCGGTCGCAGTGAGGTCGTTATATTTTATCCAGATTAATCTATAGATTTTTACTATCATTAATAGATATCTAATAGATATACCATATATATAGAGGTAGCCTTATAGATACTAATCATATATATATAATATATATATAGACATAGATATCTTTTATATATCATATAATATGCTATTAATCTATAGGTTTTTACTATATATAGATATACATGAGATACCCTCTGGTAAACAAACATAGCTATTGAAAATTGCCATTTATAATGGATTTACCCATGAAAAAAGGTGGTTTTCCATAGCAAACTGTTAGTTTACCAGAGGGTATATACAACGGGAGACTCTCCTGTTGGAACCTCCAAGACTTCGGCCGGCACCGCGGTGGGCGACTGGACCAACAGCAAGGCGCCCACCTGGGGAAATCACCGGAAGTTGCATGAAATGGATATTTAAAAAAAAAAACATGTGGAACACATTGATAGTCTATACATATAATCTAGACATAAAATCTATACATTATATATATATATGTGTGTGTGTTATATATTCATAAGTGTTTTTCTACATGTTCTATAGTTTGTTGATATAAGTCATGAAAGAAGTCTGAGAAATTTGGATCGAGGCAAAAGTCTATCAGGCTGTGCCATTGAGGTCATGAAAAACTCACGCCCCAAGCATTGACGTTTGTCGCTGCCGCAAGATCAGCGCGTTTGGCGTGAATCGTTGTTTTTTGTGGGTCTAAAACCTGCAGGTTTTACGTGGCGGCTGCATTCTACCGATGGTTGATGGTTTTAAGCCATCTGACATAGTCACTAGTCTTTGGGGATTACAATGGATTACATCCCAGATATTGAAGATTGAAGATAAACATATTGAAAGCCACCAACCAGTCGCAATTAACATCCCAAACATTCCCAAACTATGCGGCCAGAATCTCGGTCCCTTTGGAATATTGACCCATTCAGCGGCAAAAATGATGGCTTCGAACTTGGACACAAAAGCATCGAATTTCAGCCAATCATAGTTTGAAAAAGGATATGTCAACTTCATAAATGAAATCATAACCTGATTCAATCAAATTATTGAGGGGAGGTTTTGCTTTGATCATCATTTATTGGGTTTGATCACATTAACTTGTCGCAAGTGTCCAAATAATATCAAATATAACGGGTTGGTGGTATACCTACCCCTCTGAAAAATATGAGTTCGTCAGCTGGGGTTACTATGCCCAATATATGGAAAGTCATAAAAGCCATGTTCCAAACCACCAACCAGATCAAATATAGGGGGGTCCTGAAAAATTTCCCATCATCCAATTCTGTGAGTAAATATTGAACAAATGATTTTCCCAGCTATAAACCTCCATTTATTTTGGGGATTTTTCATGGCTATGTTAGTCATAACCAGATGGTAATTGTATGGGCACCGGGTACCTGAAGCTAAGCCCAGCCCTCCCTACCCTGCTCTGGGCCCACCATTTTGATTCCGAAGCTTCGACGCCTTGGAGTTGCTGAGAGCTACCCAGCTACACCGCTGGAAGCGGGCGGGGTGAGAATTTTTAAGGCATGTTATCAGCCATGGCCTATTTTTCAGGGCTAAATTTCAGGGGATATCCCCCTAAAATATGGCCAGAAATATGGTACTAACGTACCTCCATCTGTTGGATCCTGGACTTCCCATTGAGTTGAAGAAATACTGTCTGTCGGTTATGGGAAATATTGGGAAACTGGCAGCAAGTTCCTGTGAATTTGGACTGACAACTCAGGAAAAACGACCATGCAGTGAGCAACCATACAAGGTGGTTGATAAGTCTGTTACTTCGGTTGCTAGGAATCATGGTAAACATATATATATAATAGAGTTTATAAAGCAACTTAAAGCAACAACATCCAACAACAACCACAACTAGGGAGGCACCGCCTTGTACCTTAATTTACGAATTGCTTGTTCTTTTTAAACAAACCACAAACAGTTGGGCAAGAGAATCCCCAACTCCCCAACTGGCTATGAGTCAGAACTGGCTACTAACAATGAATGGTTAATACTACATAAATAGACTTAAAGATGTGATCCCCCGGGGTTTGATTTTTGACACCTACAGGATGGGGCCAAGATAGCGTTCAGTTGCCCGAAAAAAGTGGCTGAGTTCTATGGTTTATATGGTAGATATAACGAACTAGTTCATGGTGGTTTTCTTATGGATAAACCAACAAACATAACTGCGGGGCCCCATCCTGTAGCTGACCCCAGGGGTTTCCAGGGTTTGTTGTCTGTCCTCATCTTGCAGTTCTCACGGTCCCAAAGGACCCAAGGGACCATATCTTCATCAACTGGGACTCCAACAACTCGATGAGACGCGCTTCGTGCTCTTCCTGGCCATGGCTGAATTCGAAGTCACGCCCCGCTCGGTAGCCAAGAAAAAAAACATACAAATGATAATCATTGTTATAAGTTGTAGCAACAATACTACATTACTGATAAAGCTAATAACAATAATGATAGTAAATACCAATTATAGATAATTATACTACTAAAAAACATTAATGATAATAGAGACATTAATTAGTATCATAGCTAACCACTGGTATACTGGTATACCGCTGGTAAACTGCGAAGAAAGTCTTCCAAAGCAGGTGTTCAGAGATTGCGATCAACCCTGTTCGTTTGGTCGCCACAACTCGCTGACCAAAAAAGGAATGAGGATGGAAACAACTGGCAAAACAAATGGGAATAGAACCAACAATAACGAGACAAAGTGTTTACAAAGTGCATATGGCATGCAAACAACCTGATCAATTAGATCAAAACAATGATATCAACAAAAACATGGAATAGGACCAAAATTCCGAATGAAACCCCAAACGAAAAGGCAGTTTCACTCACCTTTCAATGAAGTTTCAAGATTGTTTTCTGGGAAACCTCATAAAACCTTCGGCCAAAACCTGCTTTTGACGGCCAGCCCGGCCAGCCCCAAATCCCTGTCACAAGCTCTTTGGTCTGTGGTGCCTTCCGTCATCCTAGTCTTGTGAAACCATATCCCACAAGTTCATCAGTGTCCCTTCATAAAAATCGTGAAATACAACCTAACCCCCAAAAAACCAATGGCACTTTCCAAGGAAAAAACACAAGGGTAAGTCCAAAAGCGAAAATTCCATAGAAACAACCCATCCTTCTTTGCTCCCGCCTGTGTGGCTTCCAAAGTCGCACGGTTCCGCCGAAGCACCTCAGGGCGTTCCCAAAGCACACAGCAGAAATTGCAGAAAAAATGGTGTGTCTGAAAATGGGAGGCAAACCTCAATTTACGGCCATGTCAATGGAAAAAATGATGATATAACCAATGGATGGAATGGGATAGCCTCTTTTCCATTCTTTTCCGGGAAATCATGTTTTTCAGACAAGTGAAAAACTATCGAGGTGTTGACTTGGTAAAGCATCTACCATGACCAGTGATTCGTCAATGGGAAAAACCACCCTGGCAAGGTGCCCCAGTTTATGAGCGCTGGTGGACATAAATGGAAATACGGAAAAACAAATACAAGGCATCTGTGTGCATCTGTTGGATTTAATGTATGTATGGATGGATGTATGGATGGATGTATTACATTGTATTACAATGTGTTACAATGTATTACAATGTACTAAAATGTATTGCGACGTATTGCGATGTATTACAATGTTTGTATTACAATGTTTGTATTACAATGTATGTATGTATGTATGTATGTATGTATGTATGTATGTATGTATGTATGTATGTATGTATGTATGTATGTATGTATGTATGTATGTATGTATGTATGATGTATGTATGTATGTATGTATGTATGTATGTAATGCAATGCAATGTAGTGCAATGAAATACAATGTAATGTAATGTCATGTAATGTCGTGTAATGTCTGGTATGGTATGGTATGGTATATGTATGTATGTATTGGTATATGTATGTATGTATTGGTGTATGTATGTATGTATGTATGTATGTATGTATGTATGTATGTATGTATACGGAGTACTGTATATATATATACACATACATAATTATACATATTTGATGATATTTACATCTGTATGTTTGTGGTTTGTGGGTTTCATTGGGTTCAGAAAGCAACAAACATAACTGGCGGAGAACCACCTTAGATGATGGGAACAACTCTGCCCCGGTGCGCCGGTACTTCCCATGGGTCGAGTGAGTGATAGGTCAACTGACCCTTGCTGTAGGCCGTCTTTCCGATTTCTTTCCAACTGTAAAGGGCCGGTCAAACTAAGGTCTTTTACCCAGTTTTCCTGCATGTGTTGTCTGAATCAGGTCTGAGAGTCTGGGATTGCGTTTGTTTTTTGTGTGATGTGCGGTCATTCTAAGTGCCAGTCATTCTAAGTTAAGGGTCTAAAATTTGGGACCCATCCGTCCATTCTAAGTTTCAGTCCGTAGTTAATGGAATGATTTACGTAGTACCACCAAAAACCTTTGGGACGAGTGTGCAGCGCCTTGACCAAGCTGTAGGAGGGTGATTTTGGGATGATTCCCCTTACTAACCAACGGTTCTAAAACCCCTGAATCATTGATTTTAATAGGATTTTCCACTATAAACCATCCATTTTGGGGTACCTCGATATATGGAACCCCCATATCCTCTATTTCTTTCCGTTTGATTAGCCACGGATCGGTGGAATTTTTCAGGGCCGCCCTGGACCCCTGGGCCCCCTGGGCCCCCTGGGGCCCCGACATCTGCACATTGCCTGACGGACCGAGGTTGGATGGCCACAGAGACACCCAAAAGATCATATGCCCTATAGATTCCCTAAAATTGCCACTTTTGTGGTATATGGTGTTTCTAATTTTTTTGTTTTCAGACAGATCCACCATAATATGGAACCATAGTCAACAAAGTCACGCTTTATGATATAACTACAAATGAGTTGAGTCAACTTATAGCTGTGAGGCCCCAGCTTGTATACATTCGAAATATCTGGCTGAATTACAATAAACGGTCACCAGAAAAGCGATGAAAATAGCTGAAAACAAAATTGCTCGCCGCTTAGGGATGATTCCTCCAAGCGTCATGAAAAATACAAAACTGGTTGGTAGTTTTAACCATCTTGAAAAATATGAGTTCGTCAATGGGAAGGATGACATCCCTTTTTTATGAAGTGGAACATAAAAGCCATGTTTGAAACATTTTGAAACCACCAACCAGACAGCTATAATGTTTCATAACCATAAAGCCATAGTTTTCACCCATAGATTCCTCCAATGGGTTAATTTTAAGGATGATTTGGGGGTACCTTCATTGAATGGCGTCCAATCTCCATTGGGATCATGATTCAATTCCCCTAAAAAACCATCTGGTCAACGTTTACAGTTTGCGAACTGGAAAATTGCCATTAATGGCCATAGAAATAGTTGATATACCATGATATACCCATTAAAAATGGTGATTTTCCATCGTTTTTTGTATGTTTACCGGGTATTCCCCTTAGACGTTCACCATCCTTCCACGTCGCGACGTCGCGAGGTCAGCTCAGTCAGCACCTGATCCACTCTGCATCCGCGCTCTCCTCGCGTTCCTTGCGCAGTAGCAGCTCCAGGGCTGTGACCTCGACGGAGCTCAAGGCCGGAAAGCTCGAAAAGTTGAGTAAGTTCACACATTACACGTTACAAATTAGTCATGATCAAATTATGAGAAACATATTATATATACATATGTATATATATATATATACTTATATATATATATACATTACATACACGCATACACAAACCTGAAAAAACAAAACACGGCCAATGATTCACATGTCCCAAAAAAAAATGGTCTGATGCATAGCTCTCTGGGGCTCCAAACGCCCTCACGTCCTGCTGCATCCGGACAGGCACCGTTCTCCAATAGGACCTCGGAAGATCTGGAGGATCTGCCGGGATGTCATCAAGATGGTGCTTGTATTGTACCTGAAAAATATTGGGAATATATATATATATAATAAACATATAGTTATATAATATATTAAATGCTACTATAATAATAATTATTATTTATAAATAGGTATATTAGCACAAAATCTCATAAATTGTCAGGAAATTCGGCCAGCGCAACTGGGATTCAACAATCAAACATAGGGATTTACCAAATGCAGAACGGACCCTTTGCGTTTCTATCAGTGGGGGGGGTCCTCCAGCACAGTGCCATTTTTAATGGGGATAATGGGGATAATGATTTTTGCCATGGATGTACCATATTTTCATGCGTCACATGCGGATCCAAGGAGAGAGAAAGTGGCATCGTCCACCAAAAGATGTCGTCCACCCGCAAGATGGGAAACCTGCTGAGATTGAAATGTGCTGATGCTTTGTCTGCTCTCGGATGGTATGATAAAACTGAGGCCTGAAAAAAATGCTGGATTTAGCCCAAAAAAGTCTGCCAAAAACAGCAAAAACTAGCAAGAATAGATGCCTTCGACCGCCCAACAAATCACCAAACTAGCAAATCTGAACAGGCAGGGCATGATTGCACTATTCAAAAACAAATCCCAGCAATCAAGTTCAAGCAACTGCAATTTCCATAGATTCATCTCCCCATAGACTCATTTCCACATTTTTCTGTGGCCAGGATTCCAGGATCAGCTTGAATCACTAACTCTACCCTTTGGTAATCAAACGTGGCACGGAAATTCCCAATTAACTAATTTACAAGTTCGATGTTTTTTCCGTTTAGTCTATCTATGATGGGTTTTCCAGTAAGCCACGATTGCTTACCAGAGGGTGGCTCTAGGTTTCTATATGTTTTTACATGTTTTCATGCATCTTTGACCAATCCTTCTACTTGGCTCTGGCTGCCCTGGCTCTTCCTGCGAGTAATACTGCCCCAGTCAGAAGATGGTGGAAGCAAAGCCCAATCATAGGCATACGTTTAGCATGTCGAATCATCATTCAAATCTTCCCGCTTTGGGGGTGTCCAATCAGTTGTCCAATTGGGTTTGACTCAAACAGTGGACAAGAAAACAAATCATCCCAACCCAATCCGATGTTCTATGTTACATGATGTTCCATGTTCAAGTGCAAAGCATGTCTGCTTTTTGAAATGATGGTGTTCGACCCTAAACTTTGAAACCTTGTGCCGGTCCCTGTTTCCATCAAGTGATGCAGCAACGGTCGTGCCGCGGGAGAGTCGCAATGGCAGTGGCCAATTGAAAGGGCAGCACATCGAACAGAAAACATCCAGCTGTTATGTTTTACAAATAATTTACAAAGAAGCACAATGGCAAGGCCACAGGTGTCTGAAGAAATCTGAAGCACAAATAATTTACAAATAAGGCCATCGAGGATTAGAATCATTGGACGGCCACAATTTATGGCCCCAAATCTGCAGCAAAAAACTCGGAAAGAAAAAAAACATATTCGGCAATAAACACCTAGCTTCCCGTGGATTTTCCTTTGACCAATCCATTGAAACACATTTTTAAGGGGGCTTCT
>CAMXCT020002784.1:0-37907 GCA_947184155.2 Cladocopium goreaui
GTATGGGTGAACTTGGGAATGCTTAGCTCTTTTGGGAGGGGATGCATCTTTCTCCTTCGCAAAGGAACAATGGGAAGCACCACTTTCACCACCGGCTGGAGGGCGGAGACTCTCAGCATAGCCACAGGATGGGTTTACCTCGTTGCAACTATCATTGGGGCGTGACCGGTCAGCCTCAGCTGGTGCATGCTCATGTGTTGGACACCGGGCGCTTGCGTTACTACTGACTGGTTTCAATGCCTCAGTTTCATGTAGGTGAGGGACAGCAACAAGCTCTTTACTGCCAAGGTCCGCGTGGGATAGTGAACCGTTATCATTTTGGTGGGCTTCCGTTAGTCCAACTGTGGGTGCCCCACAGTGGCTTTCTGACGTACCACCTGCAATATCGTCGTTCTGGTCAGCATGTGGAATGGGTGTACCATCGTGAGGAAAAGGCGGACCACTTCCAACCATGGGTACCCCATGGTGGCTGCGATGATTATTGCCGGCCGGCTCATTTTGCAGTGGAAGAGACGTGTGTTCGGTTCCGGGTGGGTAACCAACCACGGGTGCCCCGTGTTGATCATCCAGCGAACTGTGTGTCGGGTGAGTGTGTTTGGGGATATCGGCAGGAAAAGGGTTCTCACTTGGTGGTGGGGGGTCAATTGGCTTGCTATCCAATGCTTCAGTTAATTTATCCAAAGTACTGTTATTTCCCAATTTCTTTCTGGAAAGGTTGGGGGCCTGATATCGTTTGGCACTGATGCCAATGATATTTTTGGGTTTTAACTTTGGTTTTTTGGGACGGTGAGACTGCTTGGCACACTGAAGTGTGGCAGGTGCAATGGCTTTGTACTGTGGAGGTTGGAAAGAATAAGGCTGATGATCATGTCGGCGGAAGACAAAACCCCAAACAAAGGAGGTAGCTTTCAGTTGTTCGACCGGGATCCATGCATGGCCTCGGAGGTTGTCATAGACGAGAACCTGTCCTTCGTTCCACCGCTCAATAATAAGGAAATGGTGTGACGACTTTCCTTGAACAATGATGATGCCAGTGATTAGGAAAGATTGAGAAACAGGATTGGCACTCAGGGTGGGAACATTGAGGAGCTGTCCAAGGAAATTTAAAGCCTTGCTGGCAATTGGCAGTTGCTCAATGGGGCTCGTAATTTTGAGGGTAAAAATCAAACAACCTTCAATTTCTTCATTATTTTGTTGGTCCTGATTGTAACAGTCGCTGGCGTGAGAAAACCCAACATCCTCTCTGTCAAGTGCAAGGCGCGGAGTTCGATCTGCAATCATTTTTGGGAGATCAATGGTGTCATTCTCTAGGTTGATACTCAACATTGTATCAAACAGAGCGGCTGAAACTTTGCCCGATGCGCTACATGAAAGGCAGTGCACATGAAATTGCGCAAAGAAGCGTTCGCTATGGTCTGGAAACAAGTCATCACAGGCTGCAATAATAGCGGTGTCAAGGTCAGAAACTTGCCCAGGCGGGAAGGCAGTCACGTTCAGGTAGCTGGCAAAAGCAGCGCAGACTTCTCCAATGCTTACTCGTCTTCCTTGCACAGTAGCAGTTTGGTCAGCCCATGTCCATCCATTGCCAATAGCGCATAGGACTAATTCTCTGATGTGGCCATGAAACATGTTATCATCCCAGGGTGCATGGGTGAGGACACGTAGTGCAGTAACCGCATAGCACATGTAGCTTGGGAATTTAATGAGATAACACGTTGCAAGCTTGGTAAAGTAGTCGCAATCAGCATGGGAAAATGAGCTGGGCCATCCAGTGATGATTTCTCTATTGGAAATAAGGAGACTACTGCTTTGCGTACTGCCACATAGGATATTGTCAATAGGGCTGTGTGAGGCTTTGACAAAGATGACATCATCGCCAGGAGCATGAGTGTTAGCACTGTCGTCCAGTGGCTGATAGGCAGCCTTTTGTGCTAAGAGGTCTAGGACAGTTTCGGGTGGCTGGTGAGGTACACTCTTGTGTTCACCTTTGCTGCGGCTCGTCTGCTTGCTGGTCTGCCGACTCTTTTGCGCTGGTAAGCCAACTTTTGAGCTAAGCTTGTCAGAATGGTCTTGTTGTTCGGGCGTTGAGTCATTGGCGATACACGCAGGAGAGTTAAGTGGTCCTGTGGCCAGAGGTCTGGAGTGGGTGCGAGTGGGTCTGTCGGTAGCATCTTTTCGCTGAGTGGTGCAGTCCAGTAATACGGGTTGTACAGTGGCTTTGGAGACACCATGAGCCTGGGCAGTAGATTGGGGAGTGTCACACAACCGTGAGTACCCCACGTTGGCGACATCTTCGTGATCAGTGGGGGTACCGGTATTGCGGTGCAAATGTTTCACCTTGGGGGAACTAAGGTTGTTCGTGTTGCTATCCTGGGCATGTTGTCCTGGTTCGTGAGGGTGATTCTGATCAAGGTTGGCCATGGCAAGATTATTGTCAGAGGCGAGGGGGTTATGACCATGGGGGGTATTATCATGTCGTTGTGATTCTTTGTCCAAACTATGAGTGTTGTCGTCAGTCGGATCAAGGGCAGTTGCAACACATTCCATGGGCACATCTTCACTGTGTTCGCCGACGCTTGCCTGGAGGTGTGCTCTCGGGGGTTCTGGGTGTTTGCTGTTATTGGTTGGTGCAGGCTGCATTTCAATATCGCCCTCAGGAGGTGTGTTGGGAGGTCCTCTACACGGCCTGGGTTTGTATGGTGGGCGATAAGTTGGTCTGTTCCCTGTTGGTGTTGGACTCGATTGTCCATGGGAAGGCACATTCTTAGTGCTGTTCATTCCATGGCCGTTTGGAAAATGAGCAGTCGGTGTGGCAGTAGTATATTGCTCTTTCAATCCAGCATGGGTAGTGCCAAAATCAGGGTTCTTTGTGATGGTACGGTGCAGGCATATGCTTCTCGAAGGTGACAACATTGTGTTTTATCGACGACCTGCGATATTGAAATTCCAGGGGGGAGTGTGACAAAAATTGAGGAGGGTTCAAAAGTACGTATGATCAATTCATCATAGTATCGTACCTTCCATTCATCGCGCTCGAGATGGATGGATTTCAAGTGGAAACACTGTTCTGGACCAAGTACGATATGATAAAAAAGCCACTTCTGGTGGTCCCTATGCTTGATAAATTCATGATGAAGTAGATCAATCTTTACAGTGTCAGGGTTTGTCACAAAGGATTCCTGGATGAAAGAGTTGTCACAAAAGTTAACTTTTTGTAAGCATTCCATCAAGGGCATATGCAACTCTTTAGGCGAGAAAAACCATGCAGGCGGTTGGGACGCAATGGCAATAATATTGGTGAAGTCCTGCATAGAGTCAATGACAGCGGTACGCAAATCATAGTATCTTCTGGCTGACTGTTTCTTGTTTGGCTCAAAAGAAAGATGACTGATTCTGCCTTCTTTAGGGATCATTTGTTGAGCAATGACTTTATTCCAGTGATCCCGTCTGGTTTCGACTTCAGTAAGGGAAACATCGGCACGAAAATCTTCTGCAGAGGGGCACTGGTGCTGAATGACAACTTGGCCAGAGTCACAATCCAGTGAAAAGGGGAGAGAGTCTTCATGTTTAATCTCAATATCAAAACAGAGACACTTTTGCTGTGACCTGTCAACCTGGCACCAACGAATGGAGAAATTAACAGCCCCCACCTCTCGTCTTAGTAATTGTACTAGAGGTGATTGGTTTGATTGATCGAGTTGGTCCTCCGTACATACTGATGAGGGAATTTCAGCCCATAGAATCTGTGCAGGTGCGTACTGAAAGGAACCAATCTTTCCAAATTTGACTTGAAAATGATTATAATCATGGGCGGTCTGTGTGCAATGCGGTTCTGATCGCAGCATGTGGACAGTGAAAGCACCCTGCTTAGGCCCAATCGGTAGATGAACGTCAACTGGAAGAAGAGCTAAACGAAGATTAATAACTAGTGACGGTGACCCAAAGATGGCAAGTCTTCTGTAATTCATAAAATGGTACCTTACTTTAAGGTTGGCTAGTTGGACAAGTATCTCGTTAAGCACGGTGTTCGGAAACGCCTTCAAGTCCAATACTGACATAGTGATTCCATGCGGAAAATGCTTTTGGAATTCTGAGTCATTCCATGGAAAGAAATGCTTAACCTGACACTCTGCAAGTCCATGCGACCAAGCGGCATCAACAGTTGGCTGAAGGACCTTCTCAACAAGCTCGATGTCTGCCAGGCAATCATTGGCAATTTGGACAGTGAGTGAGGTGACATCAATCTTATCTGATATGCGATGGCATCCATTGGGTCTTCTGAAATCAATAGAGTTAACTGCAGAAAGGCTCTGAAGTTCACTGATCGTCTGGTGTCGCTCAACAACAGTTCTGGGAAAAACATACTCCAGCGTTCTGCAGGGTCGAGACCAAGAAACATGGCAGTGTTCAGCATACGGTTCAACCTGGCATGCAATGAGGTATTTCTCTTGGTTATTTGTGGAACAAAAGGTAACTCCAAGATTTTGCATAAAGCCGACATGTTGAACCTTATCATTGAGAAGGTTGTATAGCCATGCAGAAGCTTCAAATTCGCTGGTACTGCTTGAACAAGTGAAGACAAAATGAACAGAGATATCCTTGTTAAGGCATATGTCTATGAATTTCTGAAGGACATAAGCTTTGGAGAGCAATAGGCAGAGGCCGACTCCTGTATCACTGTGATCAAAGGCTTCTTCATAAGTTATCACAGTGCCTGAATATCTGTTCGAATCAATATCACTGGGACAGTTCGCAACAAAAAGATGTTCTTTCCCAAGACTTGACACCAGTTCTATGGCATGCTGTTCAATAGTGTCATGAGGATTGCAGCTCATGTTGTCGACTATAACCCAGAGTACCCCTGGGTACAGTGACTACACAGAGGCAAGGCAAAGGGGCAACCTGGGCGATGTAAGACGATAACAGAACAAAAAAGACTACACTGAGTACCCCAGTGAGCCTTATAAATCAATCAGACAAGATCGCAAGTAAAAGAACTACACTGGGTACCCCAGGAGTCCTTAAACAAGTGGGGTTCAAAACAGGTGTGTTCAATGGACACAAAGCAAGTATGCCAAAAACGAGAAGGTAGATCTTAAACAGACAAAACTAAGATAAACCCCCCCTCCCAAATAAACTACAAAACAAAACAGGTTGACGGGCACCTTTGTGTTCTTCCTACGGCAGTACTACCCTAGCCCCTTTATACTGGTGCCCCCAAAATTAACTCACGCAAATCACCCAAGATGGATGTTTGCCCCTTGAGTTAAAATTGGGTTACCCAGTCCCACGGGGTTTGAGCCGATACGGCCTTGAGCCAGTGGGTTACGGGCAGCAAGTATTCTTGCGTGTGGGCAGTGCCTGCAATTGTGCCAGCTCTTGCATTCCAATCGTCTTGTTTGCTAAGGGATGGCCCATACACATGCGCTTCCTTTTTGCAGGCGAGCAGTATGTCCCAATCATCATCGAGTTCTCCTCCACCCAACCCAGTGCACTGAACGTCCAGGGACCCTGGGTCAGCGTCATTTAGTTGCCAGGAGGTGTTATCCATGACCATGATTTTCCAATCAGTGTATTTAGGATCTGCATGGCTAGCAAGGACTTCATTGGTGGCTAGTTCTGCATTGTTAGGGTCAATACCCAGTCGTCGTTGCAGTGCTTCCAGGAGAGGGAGGATCTGGGCAGTAGGGAGCTGGAGGCTCGCATGCTGGCCGCAGAAGACATGGGCAGGTTCGCAAGCCTTGGGCCAGGGTGTGTGGTCATTGTTGTTATTGGGGGCTTCCACTGGCGTCCAAAGGCTCTGGAGCAGCAACACCTGCGTCTTGGTAAGACTGCGGTTTTGCGGGACATGCGGCTTGGCGACTATTTTACTCCCTCTCACGAAATCGCCTGTGGGGTGTGTCCATAGCGGCGGTGCATCCTCGACTCCTATGAGCGACACAGCAAGCGGTTGCAACCCTTTGTTTTGCCACTGCTGAAGTTGGCGTCCCAGGCCTACTTTACTCCCATGGAAGGCATGTACGATCGGCGGCAGGCTATACCCTATGGCTAGCTCTTTGCTCTGGAACAGCTTGTCTCCTGGGAGGCAGAGGATGGGAAAGTCGGCGGGGAAAACAGACATTGGGGAGAGTGCACCTTGCTCGAATATAGGGCGCGCCCAGGTAAGGAAGGGCGGGGTTCGCTCAACAAAGTCCGGTCTTAGGTATTGGCCATCTCCATGACGCGGCCATTCTCCTTGCTCCGGGATGGGGAATGCAATAGCTCCAGCCCATTCGCCTAGCATTGCCCATGCGTGTGTCCAGTCAAGCGGAGTTCTGGCTTTACATCCTAGTAGAGGGGTAAGGAGTAGTCCGCCTCTCATCGCCTCAGCGGGGTCTTCTGGCACAGTGGTTGTGGCTAGGAAACTGGTTCGGCTATCCTGGAGTGCAGTGACCCAATCATCTGCTGATCTGCGGTTTGCGGGGTGGGCGATTCTTCTTGCTTTCGGGGCGGGTGCATCACTAGGAGCGGAGCCTTGGGCAGCAGACAGTGGCATGGGTGCTTCCTGGGTGGCTTGGTCCATATTAACATCAACTTTATCAGTCGGGGTATGCCCTGTCACAATGATCAAACCGGCATTGAGTTCAGCTTTGGCTTCCGTGCAAAGGAGCACTGCCGGTGGGCACTGGTTGGAGCTAGCCATTGTGTTGTGTTGCATTGCTTCGGCTCTGCTTTCCTTGTCCGTCATAAGGTTGACTAGTTCGGCTATCTCATACAGCGAGGTCGGCACGCAGTCGGAATCGATTAGTGCAAAATTTACAGTGGGAAACATTAGACACAGCGCCTCCAAGGCTGCAGCACCAGCCCAGGTAGAGTGGACCTGATGCAAACCTGTGTCAGCATGGATGGGAAGATGGATGGCGGTGTTTTTTTCCCGGTGGGGGCCTGTGAACTGGACATCTGCCTTTAATCCAGGGAGCGAAATGCGGCCAGTATGCTGGGGGATCAGTGCCTGCCAGTTTGCGGTTGTCCACATACACATACACGGTGGCATACTGTGGCAACCAGGAGAGGTCATCCATTATCCACTGGAAGAGTATCTTATGATGGACCTGGCTGGCTGCTGGTCGTCGGATTCCATTTCCTTCGTCCACCATGATTGCTGGATATGTCAGGGGTGACCGGGGCATGCGACAAGAGCCGACATCGGCCCATTTCCACCTTTGTTTGATATCGTCCATGCCGAGTGGAGTTGACACTTCTTTTTCCGAGAGGAAAAGTCCATCGAGCTGGTGGCTCATTTGCGAGACCCCATCCACATCCGAGAAATCGATAGGTGCGGCAATTTCCCACTTCTCCTTTGGGGGAGGCTCAGTCCCTTGCTGGAAATATGGAACGTCATCATCTGTTTCGAGGGCGTCAAAGTATTCTGTTTCGCTGTCCACTGACACATCCTCGACTGTTTTGTCTGGGGCGGTTGGTTCCGTTGATTCGATATCTGTGTCTGAGTCGTCAGGGTCAGGCGATGCCAGTGAAATGAACCTGTTCGGTGTCATTAGCTGCTGTAACATGCTGGCGCAAGCTTGACCCTGAACAACCGGTACCCGGGTGTCAGATGTCAAGTGACAAGCCGGAAATAGTGGATACTCTCAGGGTAGAGAGTGCAAAATGTGTCGACTGGATTGACAAAACTTGGGAAAACCCGAACACCCGCCCGGGGTCGGGGTTCCCCGTGGCGGGGCCAGTCGTTGGAAGTGAAACAATTGAGAACAAAACAAACAAGGTTGGACTATCACCTTGGCATGCGAATTGATGTCGAATGGCTGAACAAAAGCTATAAAAACTAGTGGAGCCACAAAAGCTGCAGTGCAAACAATTGAATTTGACGATTCATGCAACCTTCTTTACTCAAAGCAGATGTGGGTTTGACAGGAGTTGAGATGACTGACGGTGACAAACCCGGGGCACATACCTACCCAAAACAGCTTGGTAGAAAAAAGTCCCCATAAATCCTCTTACTCTGATTTGTGGGGGTCACGCTTGAATGGGTACTTTCCCATAAGGTACTGGGGAGGCCCGTATTTGCGTCTCCAATTTTTCTTATCTTTTAGGGCCCAAAAATAGACCCTTCAGAGTGACAGGCAGAAGCAAAAGCCATCCAAACGACCACCTCTTGGACTCCTGAGCTGGCACAAGTGCACGTGACAGGCCCGACATCCCCCCTGCCCCCCCAAAACAAAGATTTAAAAAACGCAAGCTTCTGCAAAGTGAAGACACTTTTATGAAGCAGCTAGTTGCTATTCACAGAATCTGTGTGCGCAGATGCTGCACAGACCGATCCCTACTTTGCTGAATCATTGTGTGGAGGGGGTGCGGGGGAACGTGCCAAAATTTTGGCATTTTCGGCATTTTTGGCCAATTTGGCCGTTTTTTGGCCCACTTGGGCAATTTTGGACAAATTTGGCAAAATTAGCACTTTTTGGCAATTTTTGGGATTTTCCCAATTTTGGTCAAATTTTAAGGGATTTTGCAGGCACATTTGGCCCTTTGGCAAAATGCCCTTTGGCAAAATTTGGTTTTTTTTGGCAATTCGGGCCATTTTTGGCAATTTTGATGGATTTTGGGTAAATTTGGCGGTTTTGGCATTTAGGCATTTTCGGCATTTTTGGCCCATTTGGCCGTTTTTGGCCCACTTAGGCAATTTTGGCAATTTCAGACAAATTTGGCAATTTTTGGCAATATCGGAGATTTTCCCAATTTTGGTGAAATTTTAAGGGGATTTTGAAGGCAAATTTGGCCCTTTGGCAAAATTTGGATTTTTTTGGCAATTTAGGCAATTTTTGCAATTTCTGGCAATTTTGGTGGATTTTGGGCAAATTTGGCGGTTTTGGCAAATTAGGCATTCGGCATTTTTGGCAAATTTGGCCGTTTTTGGCACATTAGGCAAATTTTGCAATTTTGGACAATTTGAGAAATGTTGTAGCGGGACAAGCTCTAGTCAAACACTTTGGGTGGAGCAAACAGCATGGTTAATTTCTTTTATTTCGCCGTCCAAAAAATAGATAGAGAAAAAATTAGGGTGCAAAGGTGCAAATTTTGAAGTGTGAATTAAGAAACTCTATAGATTCTGTTTCTTATCCCTGAAAAAGTTGCACCTTTGCACCCTTCCAACTTTGGCAATTGTACAGGGAAGTGTTTCCAGATTTTCTGAGCTTTCTATTATACATAGGAGCAGCACCTCGCCATGTCAGAGGGTCGTTTTCGGCACCTGACATCCGGCCAGAACTTTTTGGAGACGGGTGGGGCCTCCCTGGTTCGAGGCCCTTGTTGCTGACCTAGTTGCTATTATGTGTGACGCTGATGTTTGTAGCTAGATTCCAACAACGCACCTTAAGAGAGTATTTAAATGGCACGTCAAACAGGCCCCCAGGGAGGCACCGGATTCAGAATGCTGAGGGCCCAGTTTTGGACCCTTGCGCAAAGCAAATATAATTCAGAAGGGACCCAAAAGTGGACCCTCTCAGGATCGAAAGTGGTCCCTCCTGGCGGGCCTGTTTTTGGTCCCTTCATTTTGTCAGATGTGCTGAAGTTTTGCAAGCTGCTATGTGCGCAGAATGTCAAGCTTGAAGCTACTGACACAAACAGCATCCGCGGCAGGACTCTTGAACTGGGGAGGCCCGTATTTGCGTCTCCAATTTTTCTTATCTTTTAGGGCCCAAAAATAGACCCTTCGGAGTGACAGGAAGAAGCAAAAGCCATCCAAACGACCACCTCTTGGACTCCTGAGCTGGCACAAGTGCACGTGACAGGCCCGACATCCCCCCTGCCCCCCCAAAACAAAGATTTAAAAACGCAAGCTTCTGCAAAGTGAAGACACTTTTATGAAGCAACTAGTTGCTATTCACAGAATCTGTGTGTGCAGATGCTGCACAGACCGATCCCTACTTTGCTGAATCATTGTGTGGAGGGGTGCGGGGGAACGTGCCAAAATTTTGGCATTTTCGGCATTTTTGGCCAATTTGGCCGTTTTTGGCCCACTTGGGCAATTTTGGACAAATTTGGCAAAATTAGCACTTTTTGGCAATTTTTGGGATTTTCCCCATTTTGGTCAAATTTTAAGGGATTTTGCAGGCACATTTGGCCCTTTGGCAAAATGCCCTTTGGCAAAATTTGGATTTTTTTGGCCATTTGGGCCATTTTTGGCAATTTTGGCATTTTGGTGGATTTTGGGTAAATTTGGCGGTTTTGGCATTTAGGCATTTTCGGCATTTTTGGCCAATTTGGCCGTTTTTGGCCCACTTAGGCAATTTTGGCAATTTTGGACAAATTTGGCAATTTTTGGCAATTTTGGAGATTTTCCCAATTTTGGTCAAATTTTGAGGGGATTTTGAAGGCAAATTTGGCTCTTTGGCAAAATTTGGATTTTTTTGGCAATTTAAGCAATTTTTGCAATTTCTGGCAATTTTGGTGGATTTTGGGCAAATTTGGCGGTTTTGGCAAATTTAGGCATTTTCGGCATTTTGGGCAAATTTGGCCGTTTTTGACCCATTTAGGCAATTTTGGCAATTTTGGACAAATTTGAGAAATTGTAGCAGACAAGGCTCTAGTCAAACCACTTTGGGCGGAGCAACAGCATGGTTAATTTCTTTTATTTCGCGTCCAAAAAATAGATAGAGAAAAATTAGGGTGCAAAGGTGCAACTTTTGAAGTGTGAATAAGAAACTATATAGATTCTGTTTCCTACCCTGAAAAAGTTGCACCTTTCAACTTTGGCAATGTACAGGGGAAGTGTTTCCAGATTTTCTGATCTTTCTATTACTATAGGAGCAGCACCTCGCCATGTCCAGAGGGTTCGTTTTCGGCACCTGAAATCGGCAGACCTTTTGGAGACGCGGTGGGGGCCTCCCTTGTTCGAGGCCCTTGTTGCTGACCTAGTTGCTATGATGTGTGACGCTGATGTTTGTAGCTAGATTCCAACAACGCACCTTAAGAGAGTATTTAAATGGCACGTCAAACAGGCCCCCAGGGAGGCACCGGATTCAGAATGCTGAGGGCCCAGTTTTGGACCCTTGCGCAAAGCAAATATATTTCAGAAGGGACCCAAAAGTGGACCCTCTCAGGATCGAAAGTGGTCCCTCCTGGCGGGCCTGGTTTTTGTCCCTTCATTTTGTCAGATGTGCTGAAGTTTTGCAAGCTGCTATGTGCGCAGAATGTCAAGCTTGAAGCTACTGACACAACCAGCATCCGCGGCAGGACTCTTGAACTGGGGAGGCCCGTATTTGCGTCTCCAATTTTTCTTATCTTTTAGGGCCCAAAAATAGACCCTTCGGAGTGACAGGCAGAAGCAAAAGCCATCCAAACGACCACCTCTTGGACACCTGAGCTGGCACAAGTGCACGTGACAGGCCCGACATCCCCCCTGCCCCCCCAAAACAAAGATTTAAAAACGCAAGCTTCTGCAAAGTGAAGACACTTTTTATGAAGCAAGCTAGTTGCTATTCACAGATCTGGTGTGCAGATGCTGCGACAGACCGATCCCACTTTGCTGAAATCGATTGTGTGGATGGTGCGGGGGAACTGGCCAAATTTTTGGCATTATTCGGCATTTTTTGGGGTGGGGCCAATTTGCCGGTTTTTTTTGGCCCACGTTGGAAATTTTGGACAATTGGCAAAATTGCACTTTTGGCATTTTTGGGTTTTTCTCCAATTTTGGGTCAAATTTTAAGGGATTTTGCGGCAACATTTGGCCTTTGGCAAAATGCCCTTTGGCAAAATTTGGATTTTTTTGGCCATTTGGGCCATTTTTGGCACTTTTGGCAATTTTGGTGGATTTTGGGTAAATTTGGCGGTTTTGGCATTTAGGCATTTTCGGCATTTTTGGCCAATTTGGCCGTTTTTGGCCCACTTAGGCAATTTTGGCAATTTCAGACAAATTTGGCAATTTCTGGCAATTTTGGAGATTTTCCCCAATTTTGGTCAAATTTTGAGGGGATTTTGAAGGCAAATTTGGCTCTTTGGCAAAATTTGGATTTTTTTGGCCATTTAAGCAATTTTTGCAATTTCTGGCAATTTTGGTGGATTTTGGGCAAATTTGGCGGTTTTGGCAAATTTAGGCATTTTCGGCATTTTTGGCAAATTTGGCCGTTTTTGGCCCATTTAGGCAATTTTGGCAATTTTGGACAAATTTGAGAAATTGTAGCAGACAAGGCTCTAGTCAAACCACTTTGGGTGGAGCAACAGCATGGTTAATTTCTTTTATTTCGCGTCCAAAAAATAGATAGAGAAAAATTAGGGTGCAAAGGTGCAACTTTTGAAGTGTGAATAAGAAACTATATAGATTTTGTTTCCTACCCTGAAAAAGTTGCACCTTTGCACCCTTCAACTTTGGCAATGTACAGGGGAAGTGTTTCCAGATTTTCTGATCTTTCTATTACTATAGGAGCAGCACCTCGCCATGTCCAGAGGGTTCGTTTTCGGCCCCTGAAATCGGCAGACTTTTTGGAGACGCGGTGGGGGCCTCCCTTGTTCGAGGCCCTTGTTGCTGACCTAGTTGCTATGATGTGTGACGCTGATGTTTGTAGCTAGATTCCAACAACGCACCTTAAGAGAGTATTTAAATGGCACGTCAAACAGGCCCCCAGGGAGGCACCGGATTCAGAATGCTGAGGGCCCAGTTTTGGACCCTTGCGCAAAGCAAATATATTTCAGAAGGGACCCAAAAGTGGACCCTCTCAGGATCGAAAGTGGTCCCTCCTGGCGGGCCTGTTTTTGGTCCCTTCATTTTGTCAGATGTGCTGAAGTTTTGCAAGCTGCTATGTGCGCAGAATGTCAAGCTTGAAGCTACTGACACAAACAGCATCCGCGGCAGGACTCTTGAACTGGGGAGGCCCGTATTTGCGTCTCCAATTTTTCTTATCTTTTAGGGCCCAAAAATAGACCCTTCGGAGTGACAGGCAGAAGCAAAAGCCATCCAAACGACCACCTCTTGGACTCCTGAGCTGGCACAAGTGCACGTGACAGGCCCGACATCCCCCCTGCCCCCCCCAAAACAAAGATTTAAAAACGCAAGCTTCTGCAAAGTGAAGACACTTTTATGAAGCAGCTAGTTGCTATTCACAGAATCTGTGTGTGCAGATGCTGCACAGACCGATCCCTACTTTGCTGAATCATTGTGTGGAGGGGGTGCGGGGGAACGTGCCAAAATTTGGGCATTTTCGGCATTTTTGGCCAATTTGGCCGTTTTTGGCCCACTTGGGCAATTTTGGACAAATTTGGCAAAATTAGCACTTTTTGGCAATTTTTGGGATTTTCCCAATTTTGGTCAAATTTTAAGGGATTTTGCAGGCACATTTGGCCCTTTGGCAAAATGCCCTTTGGCAAAATTTGGATTTTTTTTGCCATTTGGGCCATTTTTGGCAATTTTGGCAATTTTGGTGGATTTTGGGTAAATTTGGCGGTTTTGGCATTTAGGCATTTTCGGCATTTTTGGCCAATTTGGCCGTTTTTGGCCCACTTAGGCAATTTTGGCAATTTCAGACAAATTTGGCAATTTTTTGCAATTTTGGTGATTTTCCCAATTTTGGTCAAATTTTGAGGGGATTTTGAAGGCAAATTTGGCTCTTTGGCAAAATTTGGATTTTTTTGGCCATTTAAGCAATTTTTGCAATTTCTGGCAATTTTGGTGGATTTTGGGCAAATTTGGCGGTTTTGGCAAATTTAGGCATTTTCGGCATTTTTGGCAAATTTGGCCGTTTTTGGCCCATTTAGGCAATTTTGGCAATTTTGGACAAATTTGAGAAATTGTAGCAGACAAGGCTCTAGTCAAACCACTTTGGGTGGAGCAACAGCATGGTTAATTTCTTTTATTTCGCGTCCAAAAAATAGATAGAGAAAAATTAGGGTGCAAAGGTGCAACTTTTGAAGTGTGAATAAGAAACTATATAGATTCTGTTTCCTACCCTGAAAAAGTTGCACCTTTGCACCCTTCAACTTTGGCAATGTACAGGGGAAGTGTTTCCAGATTTTCTGATCTTTCTATTACTATAGGAGCAGCACCTCGCCATGTCCAGAGGGTTCGTTTTCGGCACCTGAAATCGGCAGACTTTTTGGAGACGCGGTGGGGGCCTCCCTTGTAGACCTGGTCCTTGGGCAGAGAAAAACGCTCGTATTCCTACAGTAAGGTAACTGAGCCAGCTACCATGATCACCTGACCGCATTTAATGCAGTTGGTTTCAACACCTGCTAAGTTGACCGCTCGAGCTGCGCAACGCTTGCAAGCCTGCATCCATGTTGTTGAGCTCGACCTTCGCGAACTCGATCGCATTGGATTCAATTTTGAAAGCGGTATCACCGCCAGAGTGCACTGCAACTCCCATTTATGGGTATTATCTCCCATATCACGAAGCTGCATTGCAAGAGCACTCGCATAGTGGTGCTACTCACAATACCGGTGCAATATGATGATTGGAAAAGAAGTACTGAGCGGACTCTGAGGGTACCTGACGGCTGTTACCGCGCCGTCTTTTTCACCTTAGATCGCGTTTCACCCTCCTGTTTCACGGCGGTAGCTTCTCACCACTTTGTTGTGACCCGGCGTTGTCGGTGTTTGCTTCAAAGTATCAGAGTGTGATGTCATGCCGTGAAGGCGCTCGTTGTGATCTTGGGGATCCTGGCTGGGGGGATCCCTGGTTTCCGCATTGAGCCTTGTTGCTTCCCGCACCCTTCAAGTGGCCCATAGTGATTTCGTCTTTTTTGTTTGTTGTTGTTCAATTTTATGGGCCTGTCAACATGACACACAAGTTGTCATCTGCATGCGCCAAGATGATTACAAGCTATCAACTCTCGCCTCAACAGATCTGTTTCACCCATAAACTGGAACCTGTCACGTCACGGCTTTGTGGCCTTGTGGTTGCTTTTCTTTTGTGTGTTTTTGTTTGCTTCTGGTTCTTTGTTTTTTCGGTTTTTGTTCTCTGTTTTGTTCTCTGGAACGTGACGAAGCCTTTGGACCATGTATCGGTCCTCTTCCAGTTTACTTTTGCGGCCGCTACAGCGTCGGCCCCTGCGTAAATTCAATAATTAATCTCATTTGCAGCAGGCTTGGATAGCTGTTGAACGACCTGGCGGAAGCTACATGGCGTTGGACGGAAAAAATTTGAAACGAGTTGAGTAAAGATCCAAATGCCACCACCAACGCTTGTATTTGTAACTGTTTGTATCCCCATCTTAATGCCTTGATCATCATTGACACTGATGACGTTAAATCCAACGAGTGTCTGGATAAGTGCCCCGCCACCAGAATGTCAGCCAGATTCATTTCTGAAAGCCCTTCTAATTGAAGTTTCAAGTCCGTCAAAAGCGCATGAAAATTTTGAAGTGCAGTGCAATGCTTGACCACTGTCGAAGCTGCATAGTTATTGACAAGTCTCTCACAGTGCTGGATGCGATACGCACTCAATTGCAACTGCTGCAACAGCGGTGAAAAAGCACAATGAAACCACGGAATGCCACAATGACATGGCTAATGGAGAACTCGATGATTGACGAACCCTTGTGATTGCTGAAGCTCCAGGTCCCGACGGAAATTTCGTCACACCTGTATGGCCTGACAGTTTCCTGGCCTTAACAGGTTGAAATGCCGATCAACTGAAGCATCCAAGTTGATGACATCTGATATCTCATGATGCATTTGCAAACTACGTGGAACACTGTGTTGAACATCTGGTGACGGCAAGCCTGCTGACGGTTCAATTCTGGACTCAAAACGTGGTTGAGGCTGAGACGGGGGTGCAAGCCCTCCAAACTGACAAGAACTTGAAGCCCTTGAATGTACTCGAGACACTGACAAATCATGTCGATATGCAGGTGCTGGTAATGGTGCTGATTTACAGCTAGGTTGCAGTGAAACCGAACTTGAATTCCGGATTCGATCTGGTTGTGAAACAGCTTCAAAAACTAATGACCATTCGTCCAAGTCGTCTTTGTTTTCACTGGGATCCATGCCAAACAATGCCAACTCGTCCATCGTCAAAATCAAGTCACAAACGCACAGCAAATGAACGATTGAAAGCCCAGCTAATCCCATGAAATGCACTGCCACTGAAACGAACGTCTCTCAAATGAAAGGACTCACCAGTGAAAAACTGTGAGGGCCACCAACGATGCCCACCATGCGCGGCCCGTGCAGACCAGTGAAATTGAAACCTACTAACCAGCAAAGTGAAACATGACATGAAAAACAAGCAAACAGTGAGCAATAGGAAAAACAACATGTGTCAAACGCAAAAATGAAAACTCATGAAACCAGGGGTGCTGACGAATGGAATCTGCCAAAGAAAAATTTAAAGTTGAAAGCAACGGCAAACGCAGTTATGTTATGAATGCCACCTTGAGCCAAAATGTAGTGGTCATAATATTTCATGAAATGCCCCCTACAAACAACACTGAATGAGTACAATAATATGCCTATAGAAAAAACAACAAAGGTACTAGCAAATTTTAAACTCTCAAATCGTGAAAATTAAAATTCAATTAGGCAGATCAACAAAGATATTTGGGAATATTAAACTCCCACCCCCGTTAAATTTTACATTCAATTGGGAAGATCAACAAAGATATTTGGCAATATTAAACTCCCACCTCCCACCCCCATTAAACTTTACATGCAATTGGGAAGATCAACAAGGATATTAGGGAATATTAAACTCCCACCCCCGTTAAACTTTACATGCAACTGGGAAGATCAACAAAGATACTAGGGAATATTAAACTCCCACCCCCGTTAAACTTTACATTCAATTGGGAAGATCAACAAAGATATTAGGGAATATTAAACTCCCACCCCCGTTAAATTTTACATGCAATTGGGAAGATCAACAAAGATATTTGGGAATATTAAACTCCCACCCCCGTTAAACTTTACATGCAATTGGGAAGATCAACAAAGATATTAGGGAATATTAAATTCCCACCCCCGTAATGATGATGATGATGATGATGATGATGATGATGATGATGATGATGCGTCGCCCGTCGTCATTGCGGGTCCGGGCAAAACCCAGGCATTTGCCGTAAAAATATGTCCGTCAAAATTTTTGTATGTAGAATTTTCTATGGGTGAAAAGATTTTACGCATGTAATAAGAATTTTCGTGTATTTATTCGTATTTATTAATTTTTGTTTGTAATAATTTTCCTTGATTTTTTTAGAAAAATATTTTTTATCGGAAACCTTTTTATTTATCAAAGCATGTGTGTGTGGACCGTCTCAGCTCACATATGATTTTCCGTGACCTCAACCGACATCTTCATCAACATCTTTATTGAAATTTTTGAGCGCCGCAGTGCAAACGAAAACACATTTGGGACTGGCCCTCCGGCCAACCTTTTTTGTAGCTAACTTTCTTTCGAAGATTTTTATCCATCATCAAAATTTGTGTTGGATTTTTCCAAATGATATCGGCTATATATATATCGGATTTTTTCGTATATTTTGAAAAGAACACCTCACGTTCTCCTATTGGGTCTCGACAAGGCTGGTCCTTTGAAACCTGGCTTTCACGCGTTAGGAAAATTATTTTTGTTTAATTCATACATGGTGTAGTCTGGGATGTAGCTTCTGACGATGTCAAAGTATATCTGCACCATGGCGACCTTGGAAATTTCCACCTGATCAGTGTCACCTTGTGAGGGATGCTGCCCGCATGAAACACTGCGAAGCTTTTTTCCAAAGCAGTGCATCGCATGATAGCATATGTCTCCTGATGCACCTGGCAAGGACAAAGACGACTGTATCCGTGGATAGCAAGCCTCTCCCTCATGACTTGTACAACTTTGCAAATTCGCAAATTGAACCGCATGCCTCAGCTAAATCCCTTAAGCTGGTTGAATGAGTAGAGTCCGTGCAGTTGCATGCAAAGACTTCACGAATTTAAAGTGAAGAGTTTCAGGCATGCCCACAGGCCGTTATCAAATACGTAATGCCTGCCGGCATTGTATGCACAACGCAGCCCTTTCAGGGGCATCTTTCTGATGGAAGCGGCCGCAGTGAAGAAATGGAACTACAAGCTATTGACCAAGTACTGCAGGATGAAAATATATGGATATACCCGATGTACTGTGACTATGTTTGGACTGGATGCATGCTGTATTTTACTCTGGGATTTGTATCCAAACAGTTGGCTGATGTGTTGGGATTTGTTTTCACCAAGTCTCGCCTACGGACGAGGTACGAGTCGTTATTTTTGGTATTTTCTGGAAGATTGTATGATGCCATCATGTCTGGAATGATGTCGTTGACGGTTAAGAACGTTTTTATGGAGAACATTTTTCAAGAATGTGTTTTTGGACGTTGACAGTGAGAACGATGTTTTTGGAAACCGTTTGTATTTTTTTTGGCTCGTATGATGTATTTGCTCGATAAGAACAACTTCCAAACTGCACTTTATTTCAATTGGTTTTGCATGTCAACATTTTGAACATGGTTGAGATGATTTTTGGGAGAACATTTATTTTTCTGGACTGGCATTTTTGCAATGCGACTGGAACAAATGCATGAGTTTGGGATATTTTTTGCTTCACCTGGAACTTGGAATGTGATACTCTGGAAGTGAAGTGCATCTTGCATGCGCTCGTTGGTTCAAGCATGTTGCACGACAGAATAAAAGAAAAACAGGGACAACACTGCACAGTGGCCGACAGAGCCAGGACAAGTTCCCTTTGCTTGTTTTGTGTATTGCGAGAAAAAGATGAGAGCGAGGTTAAGTGAGAATTTGTGGTTTTCGATGTGTGTTTGCAAGTTGTATTCATCGGCATCGCCGCTTAGGCTCGGACCCCACGCGCAGGAACGGCGTGCGCGAGCGACGCGGCTAGTGGTTGTAAGCCTGAATTTTCGCATGGTAGCGGAGCTTCGGCTTACGCGTGGGACGCGAGTTATGATGATCCACAGAGGAGGTAATTCAGGAGCTGAGATGTGACCACCAGGATCAGGAATGCCGATGCAACCAGGTTCGCCGATTAGGCTGGAAGCAGGTCAAGCGAATGGTACCGAAGCGACTTCGCCAACCGGTAATGTAAATACAGGTACCCCAGGTCAGGCAGAAATAGGAATTCTAGGCACGACAGCTAGGAACTTAGTTGGTGCCGGAACCTTAGTTGGTGATCCGTTAATGCTGCCGATGACAGGGGGATACGGTCCTGAAAGGAAACAAGGAGGTCTCATGGACCCAAGAAACTATGGAATGTATGGCCAAAGTAACCCAAGGAACCCAAGGAATGTCAGATTGAATGGACCAAATTTTGACAGGTTGCACAGGTTGTGGGTTTCAACAAGGTGCATGTCAAGGTTTTAGTGGATGCACGGGTTGTGGAGTTCAGTAGGGTGCATGCCAAGGTTTTCAACAAGGATATCAAGGATTTCAAGGTTGCACAGGCTGTGGAGTTCAGCAAGGTGCATGTTTAGGAACTGCATGTTCAGGTCAAGGTTGTGGTCAAGGAATGCCATGTGTTTCAGGTCAAGGAGAGAACTTGAGTCAAGGTCTAGGTCAGGTAGGACTGGAACGACAAGGACAGAGAGGTTATTAAGGACCGAATGTTGGCGGTATAATACCACAGAATGAACGAATGCAGGAAACCCTTAGGATAACACGAGGTTTGGACCCTATACAAGTATTGAGGTTGAGACAGGCATTAGGTGAGTAAGTGAATCAGGTGACAGGTGTGCCTGAATTGTTTGGTCAAAGGGGTGATGGCATATTTCCATATGGGATAGACCCGATGCATGTGCCTGGAAGTAGCGGTGAGTATTCGTTGGATGTTTTCTCAAAATCTGAAAAGTGGCTTGGTAGCCCACCAGTGCCAGACACTGGTAAATGGTTGTCGAGAGAACTGGAGATATTTGGATGGCAGACGTATGCCAGCGATTTCATTGCATGGGCAATGCAGGCGTCTTTAGAATTTAGAGCAGAGATAGAACAAGCATGCCGTTGGCCGAATCCTCTAGGTTGGAATGGCCTTAACAATGCACAGAGAGCGAGGAGCCGGCGACTGATGGCAATCCTCAAAAGTGCGTTCAATGCACACCCCAGGACAATAATTCTAATTAATGCCTACTCAGAAGGGGTCAACCTGTTGAGTTCAGAAATTGGAATGAACCCGGATTTGCAGAGTTCAAATGGGTTTGAATTGATAAGACAACTCACCATGGAGTACAGTTTGAGAACCTGCAGTGAAGCATTGAGTTTTCGCACGGCCCTAGTACACAAGAGTTTCAATTTGCATGCCAGTGAGACAAGCCCAAGCACTGTTGTGACGGACACCATCCGGAAGATTGACTACGAGAATGCACGCTATGGCAAGCTCTTGGGTACTCTTGCAAGTTCAATTGATGCTACTGGGCTGCAAGTTGCAGAAGCAGACTTAGTTACAGTGTTGTTGAGGTCATTACCTGAAAGTGAGAGAACGTTTTGTTTGTACCATACCAGTGGGGAAATGTACCAAAATTTTAGAGCTGCAGCGTTGAGATGGGAACAACAACAAAGGGCTTTTGCAGAATTCCAACCCAAGAAACAGTTGTACCAACTAGGAAATGAGTCTGAAGGTGCAGCGGAGTACTATGACATAACAACTAGCGATGGTAATGGGGATTGGAATTTGGATGCAGTAGGAAACTCAGGGCAGAGGTGCACGAAATGCGGGAGTAGGAAGCATGGTGCAAGCATGTGTGATGCTGATTTGACAAAAGTGAGATGTTTCAAGTGCCAGAAATTTGGTCATATCTTGGCCAACTGCCCGGATAAAAGTGGAAAGGGTATGGGCAACGGGCAAGGGGTGATCAAAGGCAAAGGAAAGACAAAAGAAAAGAGCAAAGGCAAGGCAAAAGGCAAAGATTTTGGAAAGAAAGGAAAGATAAATGAACTCGGTTATGCAGAAGAAACCGATGGAATGGATAAATGGTATTAAGACGATGGGTCATGGTGGATTGACCAGATATGGCTGTAAGCAGCTCAAGTGTGGAATGAAACCTGGAGTGACTGGAATGAGGGTTGGACGGCTGACTGGGCTGACGAACAGTGGACGGAGGATTGGATCTGGATTGGTCAAGAATCCCAGCAAGAATATGCAAGCAGTAGTCAGCGACCCGAGAACAGTGAAATTCAGTCATTGGTTTTGAGCCCCTTAATTGGAAAAATTTTTGGGGAAATTTCCACTTTTTTGTTTTTGCAAGCGGAAATGGATGAGCTAGGAAGCAGCAATAGTCATAGCTCTTGGGGAGACAGTGTTTGCGTGGTTTCTGCAAGTGGTTTGTCATGTCCTTTCGATGTAGGGCCATTAATTTGCCAATCTGACAACTGTGAATTTCAGGATTGGCAATTAGGAAGAGCGCTGGACAGACACCAATAAATGTTGCAGAAAATGACACATCTTTTTGTGGGTTTGCCACCATTTTCAGAAATTTTGCCTGCACAATTTTTCGATGATCCAGAACTTCATTTTGCTGAAACAGATGCATGTTCAGTTAGTTTCGATCAACCTGGGAATTTAGGGGATGAAACTGATGCTAGCAGCAGCAGTGATGAAGACAGTGACGAACACCACTGTTTGTGGGATCTCAACTTTGGCTGATTTGGTTGTGGTGCAGGAACTGAGGACTCAGGATTCCTCTGCGGACTTCTTTAACAAGAATCCACTTGTACGACACCTCCAAATCTGCATGAACCATGGTTTTTGGGTTTGCAAGGTGAAGGTTCCACAAGTGATGCTGCATTGTTTTCCCAAGGGTTGGTTTCCGATGTTAACAGCAGAGTTGTTTTAAACAAAACTGCGACCTCAACATTTTTGAATGTGCATGATATTGTTTCAGTCTCGCATAAATTTCGTAGGTACATGCCAATTTTGGATCCATTTTTGTCTGAATTCTGGAATAATGGACAGTCAGAGTTTTGGTGGTTACTGGATTCAGGTGCATTTGCAATTGTCATGGCAATTTTTTCCGTGAATGCAAGCGGTCAGGTACTGATAGCGCCTTAAACTCTAAGCGTGCAAAAATTTATGAAAAATTTTTGAGCCAAGTAACTTGCTGAACAAAACCAAACTACAACCTTTTGCCTTTCGCGTTGTCGCGTTCGCGGGTTTGGATCAGGTACACCACCTGAATGTTTGTTTACCTTTTTCTCTGTTGTCCCTCCCGCGTCGCGTTGTTTGTGTACGCATGCCGTCGTACCACAACGATGTTTATGCGTGCACTTCTTGGATGAATCCTTTATGTTACTAAAACTAAATACCTGGTTTGTTGCAGACTTGTTTTGTCTCAGTTGTATGAATGCCACACAAACATGTCAGTGCTGTCTTTTTCCACTGCAGTGAATCTTGAAACAATACAGAGCATTCATGTTTGTCACTGATGTCATGTTGATGTTTTTCTCCAAGTAACCGTTTTGTTTCAAGTGGACTTTTTTGTTAATGGGTGCGCGGGAGCGTGGGCGAACGGCTGTCGCTTCCACTATTTGCCTTGGTTACGGACGACCTCAGATCTCTCAGATTTCTCAGTGCTCATTTTCGATTTGGTGTATTCTTTGCAGTTTTGTATGTGGATGGGTTGCTTGTTTTACCTGGCTGCTTTACGGATAATTGGGGGTATCATGGCTGACGTCAATGAGCTCCACAGTGGAGAGATGCATCTCTTTGGATCTGATGAACTTGATCGCGATTCTCAAGTTGGACGTCATGAAAATGAAACCTTTGGTAGCAACTCTCCTTGTAAATACCCCGAGAATTGGACACCATGTTCGCCATCCGATCCAGGTGATGTCTTCGCTGGTTCTGCAGAAGCAGTCAAAGGCGCATCAGCGTCTACCAGCTCAGAGCGCTGGATGAGAAGAGGTCTCCGGTTGTGCCAGCCTCACAGCAGGATGCATTGTTTGCAAGGTGCCTTCTTTCAAATTGTGATTTCAGCGGTATCAAGATGCCTTGGGAAGTTGGTATTTTTAAGGACATTTTCGAAGATGGTCCACCGTTTCAGCAACTTGTTCCATCGATGGAGATCAGTTCAGATTGTTCCTTCCCATTTGGAGTTGAACCCCAACTTGTTGCCGAAAAAGTTGCAGATGTTGCAAAGACTACTTCATCATGTCCCGTCTTCTCAACGTGTGTTTCTAGTGCCGATGGAGAGCTCTATGAAGAGCGACGTGCAAACCTCAGAGAAGCTGCGATTGGAAAGCTGCTCATCGTGTTGAGACATTGTTTGCTTGCCAGTGTCACGGGCCGTCACATTATTGCTCTTGGTAGTGTCGAGTTGCAAGCCGCTGGAGCCAGGGACATCGTTGATGCAGTGGTGGGTGTCAGGTCACCCGCTACCCTGGTCAAGAGGGCAAACTCTCTCCTCTCCTTTCTAAGGTGGGTTGCGAAGTTTTGCAGTGATGTTGTCAACCCTTTTGAAGAGGAAACCTTGTGGAAATACTTCCAGTTTATGCGAGAAGTTGGTGCACCTGCCACACGTGCTGATTCAACCTTGTCTGCCTTACGCTTTGCACACTATGTCTTAGGTTTTGACAGTTTGGCAGGAGCAGTCACGAGTAGAAGGCTGATCGGAATTTCTGAGATCATGCTTGCAGGAAAACGTTTGTTGAAACAGGCTGCGGTTCTTACTGTTGCCCAGGTTCGCGGTTTGCACACTGCACTTGTGAACAAAAATTTGCACATCATGGACAGAGCAGTTGTTGGAGCAATTTTGATTGGGCTCTATGGCCGATGCCGCAACAGTGATTTACAGTCCATACATTCTTTTGAGGCTGACTTTGGACCTAATGGAGGTTTCATCACCATTGAGACATGCAACCACAAAGCAGGCCGACTTGCGGCGTTGAAAACCAGGCTGCTTCCGATTCTGATACCCGCTCGAGGTGTCACTGGTGATGTGTGGGCCAAAGATGTTTTACAAGTCTTCAATGAAGCTGGCGTGAACTTGACAAACCCTATCAATGGGCCGCTCCTCCCAGCACCTGCAGGTGATGCAGGCGTCTTCATGAAACGTGGACTTAGGTCGACAGAGGTTTCGGCCTTGTTGAGGAGGTTTGTTGGTGCGGACGAACCTGGGTCTGCGGTTGAGGTGCCAGTGGTGTCCAGTCACAATTTGAAGGCCACTACATTGTCTTGGGCAGCTCGTTTTGGTCTCAGCCCTGAAGTCCGATCTCTGCTTGGCCGTCATTCATCTTGTTTGAATGAGACATTTGTAGTGTATTCAATAGACCTCTTGGTGGGACCAGTGGCGGAACTGCAGCGAGTGATTGATGCAATTGCCAATGGTGAATTTTTCCCTGATTTACAGAGGTCTTGCTTTTTCAGGACTACGGCTCACTCTCAAGATGTTGGCCTGCCTCTTAGTGAAAACTCTGGTCTTGGGGCAGGTGAGAGTTCCGATAAATGCTTGGTCAAGACAGAGGCACAACATAATGTGGCTGCACCTGATGCTGTTTCGATTGCATCATCACCTGATGGCAATGCAATGGAGCCTGAGAAGGACGTGGAGGATGCAGGGTCATCTGACTCTTCGACGGACGACAGCGAACAGATGTCCTCAGATGATTCGGACACAGCAGAGCCGCCACCAAAAGTGAAAAGGTTCAGGGCACGAATTCCGACGGATGAGAAGTGGTATGTCCACTCCAGGTCGCATTTGATCCATCGGTATGATGGGGATTGTCACAATGATATTCGTTTCCTGGTGTGTGGGAAAAGATTGAATGACTCGTACAAGTTGTGTACGGAAGCAAGCGCATGGAATGTCCTGTGCAAGTCTTGCAACAGAAGGTGATGAGACCTTCGACCTGTGCCGGTCGCAATTTTTGCGAATGTGTGGCAAAAACTGTCAGCAGCAGCTTGTTTTCAAGTGTGCATGTGAGGGTTAACAAAGTCGTTTAAACCTTTGATGTCCACTTCGTTCACCATGCTTGAATCTTCACATGTAGGGCATACCGCCCTCTGGTGGAACTGTATCCACCGCTATGTGTCGGTTCAAGGAATTTGACGCATGGAACCTTTTGGCCCTTTGTATTTTTATTATGTGATGCATGTTCAAATTTTTCGAATTTTTGAACATCACGTGAAGGATACAACATGTAAATTCAACCTTGTTTTCCGTAGCCCCGCTCCTCGCTGGAAACTCGCGTAGCGATGACCTCCATCGTGGATTCTGAGGCCCAATTCAATTTGAGGCTTGAGCAAGTTCGTGTTCCTCAAACCCTCCAAGTTGCTTTGAAGAACTCAGGGGTTACAACGATATCCTCTTTAGCATACGCTCATGGACAGCCAGGGCAACCAATTGTGGCCGATGAATTTGCAGCCTGGGTCAGACAGATAGAGCCTGGAGCCACAATCGGTGCCGTGTCATCTCTTAAACGTTTATTGTTTGAGAGTCAAACCCAGTTGCTTGCTATGCTCAAAGAACAAATCACAAACCCAGAACCAACGGTGGCTAGAAAAGTGCCTCAAGCAGAGCGTGAAGCTCGGCTGGCTAACTTGAGAAACAGACTGGTTGGGGTCCTAGTCGAAGGACATACAGAACCATGCCATGCTCTCCTTGATGCAGCAACGCAGTTGTATGATCAGAACATCTTGCGCTACATTCCTTTGGAAAAATGCTTCAGCCGCCTGACTGAGCTGTCTGCATCCAGTAAGACGCAAACCAAGTTGCTTGAAGTTGAAGCCTCGAAAGTTGTGGTGAAGGACAAAGATGCCGAGATCGAAGCTAGTGTCCAGTCTTCGTATCAGCTGTTGGAAGCCCTGAAACGTCGCGGGTTAGCTTTGGACTTTGCGGGAGTGATGACATATACCCGACATGACAAATATGTGCAGCTGTTGTTTTCACACCTCAACAGAGACCCTCCGACGGGGTATAACAGGTGTAGCGTGTCTCAGCTCATTGCTGCCGATCGGGCTGCCTGGTGCTCACTCATTGAAAGAAATGTAAAGCCAAGACCTGACCTTGCTGGTGTCCTGGCCTTAGACACCGAGTTAGAAGAGTCTTTGAAAACCTATGAAGTGAGTTTCGCACTCCTACCGCTCATGTCCAAATCGCAGCCAAAAGCAGTGCCTACCCCAAGTGATGCAGCTGGTGGCAACAGAGGCCATCTCCAGCCCTCACCCTCCAAAGGAGGAAAGAAGGGCCAATCCAGGTATCGCCCGTACCCGTCAAAGGGCAAAGGAAAAACCAAGGCTAAGTTTGAGCAGAGAATTCCGAAAGAAATTCGGGATGCTGGAGGCACTGCCACCACACCTGATGGAGCTCCAATCTGTTTCGATTTCGCCTTCAAGAGATGCCGTGAGACTGTCGCTGAAGGTTCCCGCTGCAAGAAAGGGTACCACCTGTGTTGCATCTGCTATGGAACTCACTCCATGGCTGACCATAAAAAGCATTGACTAATATCGAAGCAGAGCCCTCTCAAACGCAAATTTTCCGATTGTACAGACTCTGCAATTGAGAGAGGACCGCATGCCTTGCATGTACGAAACCTTGATGGTGTTTTTTCCGAATGCACAACGACTCCTTTGCCTGGGAAATCCAATAAGACTGTTCTACAGGAGAAACCTGTTAGCCCAATCCCATTATCTCCGGGCGTGCACCAGACACCCGTTGGTGGAACCCCTATGCAAGCAGACAGTAGCGTGCCCAGGGATCCTTTCATTATTGAACTTTGTGCAGGGTCAGCCCGGGTTACCTCATGTTTGCAGCATCTTGGCATGCCATCCTCATTTGGCGTCGATCACGTAAAACAACAAAACTCCGGCCGTGTTTTGATCGCCGACATGACCACCAAGGTTGGAAAAGAGCTATGCTGGACATGGTTAAAATCACCAAACTGCGCTGGGGTGTTCATTGCACCCCCATGCGGAACATGTAGCAGAGCTAGAGGCATACCCATCAAGCTGCCTAATGGGTTATTAATAGCAGGACCACAGCCGTTGCGCACTGATGAGCAACCGAATGGAGTCGCTGGACTTAGCTATGTAAACAAACTGCGTGTTTCCCAAGCCAATGCTATCTACCATTTTGTGACAGAAGTTGCACTCTTTTGCCTTGACCGTGGCATGCTGGTTTGCATTGAAAACCCCAGGTCGTCCATTTATTGGCGCACCACCTTCTTTGCCCCGCTTGCCAAAAGGCTCACATTTACTGCCCACCAGGCATGTGCTTACGGGTCCAACAGGCCAAAATGGACCGTGTTGGCCCATAATACAAAGGCGATGATTCAACTAAATCGAGCCTGTCCTGGCGTAAGCAA
Source organism: Cladocopium goreaui (assembly GCA_947184155.2). Lineage (NCBI taxonomy): Eukaryota > Dinophyceae > Suessiales > Symbiodiniaceae > Cladocopium > Cladocopium goreaui. Next base: position 27,251 of record CAMXCT020002784.1, read on the forward strand.
AAACCATGTGCACAAGCCCTGGGGCGTAGTGAAAGGCCCAGAGGGCCAAAAGTTTTCTACTTCTGAAGAAACGGCCTATCCGTTGCCGTTAGCTTACCATATTGCTTACTACATAGCCCAGGAACTGATATCAAAAGGTTGGAAACCACCTTCTGACGCCTTTTCACCGCCGGATGAAATTTCATATCAGTACCTAAGGTCTATTGTTGTGGTCCAACCAAAAGCAAGCAAAATTGCCCCCCTAGTGTCCGAGTTTCAGCATGTGATTGCCATCCATGTCCCAGCAAATTCCACTGTCCCTATCCTTCCAGGTGAAAAGCTGCACGCAGCCTGGTGTGGAGTGCCATCGGGTTCCTGCCTCTTGAAACGCCCACCATTACGGCTAAATGGGGGTAGTGGGGTAAACAATAATAATGAAATGACTAATAATGCCCAACCCGTTAGTCCCTGTGGCAATAGTCCCTTAAATAATGTCCTGCACTTTGGTGTTTACAGGTCCAGTGCTCAGTTTGTAACCGCGGCTGCAAATGCGGGACATCCTGTAGGAGGTGAATCCAGATTGCCGAACGCCCTCAGTGAAGCCATCCACTTTGTTGCATGTCACTCGGTTCATGAAGTAGCCCAGCACAGGCTGTCCACCTTGAGGTATTGGCTAGACCGTGGCAAATCCTTAATTGAAGCCGAAAGAGAGTTGCACAATTCTTTGCACCCTTCAATCAAGGACATCCTGGCCCCTAAGAGGCTACTCCTTTGGAAGGAGATGCTTGCCTTCTATCACTACCCGGACATTGCAGTGTTTGACGAAGTTGTTTCAGGGGTATGCCTTTCTGGACCGGCACCAACGGTCCCTTTCTTCGAACCCAGTTTCAAACCTGCAAAGATTACGGAAAGTGAGCTGGCGTCGTCGGCTCGTGCGTCAAGAGTGGCACTCTTGGCATCAGTGAGATCTTCAGGTGACCCGGAAATCGACAGCGAAGTTTATAGCAAAACTATGGACGAAGTTGCTTGTGGGTGGCTGGAGGGACCATTGGACCTGAGCTCGCTGGGAGATGACGCGGTGATTAGCCGAAGGTTTGGCATTCGTCAAGCATCCGGCGAAGTGACAAAAATACGTTTGATTGATGACTTCACGGCTTCGAACGTAAACCAGACAGTGCAGGTGGACAATGCGCCGAAGCTGCATACGCTTGACATTGTGGCAGCGCTCTGCATGGAGTTGTTGAGGTTGCCATGTGACGAACCTTGGGTTGGGAAGACTATCGACCTCTCCTCTGCCTACAGACAGCTCGGAATATCGCCGACGTCGCGGTGGGTTTCTTATATAGCCGTCTATGACCCAGCGTCGGGTTGTGCAAAGATATTTTCCATGAGGGCGCTGCCGTTCGGGGCCAATAGGTCAGTTTATGCATTCTTGAGGGTAGCTCACTCCCTCTGGTGGCTGGGTTGCACAGCCATGAAGTTTCTCTGGAGTAGCTTTTTCGATGACTTCATAACCTTGTCCCGAAAGAGTGAAGCTTCTGCCATGTCAATTGCCACATCGCAATTCTTCCGTCTCCTGGGTTGGATGGTATCGGCCGGTGAAAAAGACTTGCCCTTCTCTGAAACTTTCAAAGCCTTAGGAATGGAGATAGATTGCTCTGCCTGGAGCACTGGCCTCGTGAAGTTTAGGAACACCACTAAACGCATCTCTGAGCTCAGTGAGACAATAACCTCAACGCTGAGAAGCGGCCGCCTCAGTTCCCAAGAGGCTCTTGTTCTCAGGGGCCGCATGCAGTTCGCCAGGGCTCAGATTTGGGGCCGCGCGCCGAAGCTGTGTTTGGCGGCAATCACATCGCACGCTTATGGTGAAAATGATGGCAGCCTCTCCATCCATACAAAGGCGTGTTTGACTGCCTTCTTAGGTAGCCTGGTTGCTGCCAGGCCCCGAGAGATAACAGCCCAGTGGGACCTGCCGTCATTGCTCTTCACTGATGCCAGCTTCAACCCTGATGATGCGCAGTGGCCGTGTGGCCTCGGTGGAGTTCTATGTGATTCGACGGGAAAGCAGTTGGCAGCCTTATCAATTTCCTTGACCTTGGATGATTTGCGCTCACTAGGGTACCCCCAAAAATCCACGGTGATTTTCGAAGCCGAGCTACTAGCCCTCGTCCTGTGTGTGAGGCTGTGGCGCAAAATAATCCAAAATCGCCCATGCGTCATGTATGTTGATAATAACGGTACCAGGGATGTCGCCATAAATGGTAGTGCTAGAACCTTTCCAGGGTCCTCTCTAGTTGCATCTCTTCTGGCACAGGAGGATGCAGCTTGTGTCACTGCGTGGTATGCTAGGGTCCCTTCCCAGAGTAACATTGCTGATCCTCCCTCTAGAAACTCCTCTGATGGCATCAATGTGAGTTTTGTGAATGTTAGCCTGGTGAGGCTTCACCTCGACAAACTGTTGAGGGATGTCATTAACAACGGTCAAAGTGGGTGAGTGTGTTGCCTGGTCTCAAAGGTCTGATGTGGTGTCTCCGCATTGCATGGCCAACACCGGCCTTTGTGACGAGTGATGGAGCGGATGTGTGCCGCTGGTGACGATTGGCCTGATGGCCTTGTAAAATTTTTTGCAGAGATGGAGAAACCTATGTTGTGAATGTCCGTCAGGGCAGACCGAACAGCGAGACCTTGTGATTTCCCCACGCTTCGTGAAAAATGACCGCAGTGACCTCACCTTCAGATTCGAAGCCACTCATGTTTTTTCAGTGATGTGCAGTTGGTTCTTGTGATGTTTTTGTCTGTTTGTTTCGTTTGGTTTTTATGGTAACGCGGAAGTACGACTTCTTCACTTGGCGGCGTAGCGTGAGTTTAAGCAAGCGGTCAGGTACTGATAGCGCCTTAAATTCTAAGCGTGCAAAAATTTATGAAAAAAATTTGAGCCAAGTAACTTGCTGAACAAAACCAAACTACAACCTTTTGCCTTTCGCGTTGTCGCGTTCGCGGGTTTGGATCAGGTACACCACCTGAATGTTTGTTTACCTTTTTCTCTGTTGTCCCTCCCGCGTCGCGTTGTTTGCGCACGCATGCCGTCGTACCACAACGATGTTTATGCGTGCACTTCTTGGATGAATCCTTTATGTTACTAAAACTAAATACCTGGTTTGTTGCAGACTTGTTTTGTCTCAATTGTATGAATGCCACACAAACATGTCAGTGCTGTCTTTTTCCACTGCAGTGAATCTTGAAACAATACAGAGCATTCATGTTTGTCACTGATGTCATGTTGATGTTTTTCTCCAAGTAACCGTTTTGTTTCAAGTGGACTTTTTTGTCCCACCCAAGGTTGCACCTTTCCCGCCCAAAAGCCATTTTCCAGTTCGATCCCTTCACTGCTGCACGTTCCGATGTCACCGGACGATATTGTACGGTTCACTGCGGCCATCTCGATCTGTCTGGCCTTTTTGGAGCCAGCGCACCCCAGTAAAGCCAGGGCTATGAACATACAAGAAGACAGAATCAGCAACTTCGACAAGCTGATCACGGCCTGCCGCAACATTTTGCAAACTTGCGGCCATACCAAATATTTGTCCTCGATCTACGAGTTGTGGCATCAAGCAAGTCAGTCGCTGTATTTACTAGAGAGAATGATGTGGCCGGAGCAGCCACCGGAGACTGCTTTGCACTTGATACTACCGGCGGAACACCGCCCTTTGACAGACCTGATGCTCGACTCCTTTGATGAGCACCATAATAGCATCCTCCAGGCGATCCCAGCGCTCGAGGCCTTTCATTCATGGTTTACCCAGTCATATGATACAAGCTTGCACCATGACTTCAATGTGGTCGTCCTTGATGCAAAGCTCTTGCTGCGCAGCGCTGAGGTACTCATTCGTATGAAGGGGCGCTTTCGCACATTACAGCCCACTGGACCATCGGCCGACCCCATTGACCTTGATGAAGACGCTCCAAATGCTACGTCAGCTGCAACTCCGTCGCCTGACACGCAGCCTTCGGCCTCGAGCACCAGTCGCACCACGCTGGAATGGTATTGCGTGTTGCCTGGTGAGTGTGTTGCCTGGTCTCAAAGGTCTGATGTGGTGTCTCCGCATTGCATGGCCAACACCGGCCTTTGTGACGAGTGATGGAGCGGATGTGTGCCACTGGTGACGATTGGCCTGATGGCCTTGTAAAATTTTTTGCAGAGATGGAGAAACCTATGTTGTGAATGTCCGTCAGGGCAGACCGAACAGCGAGACCTTGTGATTTCCCCACGCTTCGTGAAAAATGACCGCAGTGACCTCACCTTCAGATTCGAAGCCACTCATGTTTTTTCAGTGATGTGCAGTTGGTTCTTGTGATGTTTTTGTCTGTTTGTTTCGTTTGGTTTTTATGGTAACGCGGAAGTACGACTTCTTCACTTGGCGGCGTAGCGTGAGTTTAAGCATATGGTGCATGGGTAGTTGACATGAAACATGAGCAATTTCGAGCTGCCAATGGAAATAAGGTTGACATCGACGGTACTGCAACAATCACTGTTTGGGTCGGTTTTCGCACTGGTAGGGACAAAGGTTGGGTACCTGACTACAAATCTGCCAAATTGAAATATTTGGTAGGTGGAATTAGTCACAACATCATGTCTACGACGACGCTGTATGAATGTGGTTGGGAATTCAATCAAGGACCTGATGGGTTTCATATCAAAGATGTGAAAACTGGTAGGACAGTTGAGGGTTGTATTTACTATGCAGGATGTCCATGGATCAAATTAGAACCAGCATGGTCTTCAGAATCCCAATTGACTGTTTCAAAGGAAATGGAATTTCCTCACCCTATTCTAGAAATTTTTGCAGCGAATAGCAACAGTTTAAATCCATTTTCTCGTGCAGCTAAATCTGACTTGGAGCGACATCGTCTTCAAGGACACGTCCCTTATGATCCAAGATGTACCATCTGTGCACGTGGCAAATCTACTTTTCATCACCGACGACGGAAAGAAGGCTCGTTGGAGACTGAGGTACAGGCAGATTTTGCATTCTTGACTACACGTGGAGAAGTGGTAGATGAAGAATCTGAAGGTACCATCAAGATCTTGGTTCTTACTGAATGAGCTACTAATTGCATTGGATACGTAGTTGCAACAGCCACTGATGCAAGGAAGGTCAAAGGTCAGATTTGTAAATGGTTAGATCACTTCGGACTGTTATCTTCCACCAGTTCAGTTGTATTGCATACCGATGCAGAAAGAGCAATTTCAGAATTAATAGGGACAAATTCGGAGAAGTACACATTCATGGTGCGTCGTGCACGCCCCCAACAGCACCAATCCAATGGTGGAGCCGAGCGAGCAGTCAGAAGGTTGAAGGAGTCGTTGGCTGTTCTTCGAGCTGAGATGAACGATGGTGGTGCTGATGTGAATTTTTCTGCACGTGGTTTGTCAGATGTTTGCACATATATTGCATTGAGTCACAATCATTTTTCAAATGCATATGGGTCAGATTTTTCTCCTCTTGAATATTCAAAACAACGGAAATTGTCAAAGCCAAGTTTTGCAATGTTCGGTTCAACAGTGTTAGCTGAATTTCCAGACAATCTTCGTGTACAGTCACCAAACGAAACGAGAAGCATTGAAGCATGTTTTGTGCATTCAGATTTAGACACAGGTCCTGTTGTTCAGGGTGCATTGCGGATTGATGGAGAATTGGTTTTGAAATAATTTTTTGCACGGACTGTGAGACCAATCACACCCATTGCATGGAAACAGATGATAGGTGACCAGTTGTTTGTGGATGTTGAAGGTACAGAGGTTCAAGGTGTGGAGAGTCAAGATGTGCATATGCAAGCGCCTCCAAACGCGCCCCCAGCAGCAATTACACCAACGCCTGCACGCTCAGTAGGTGAAAGACCCCCACTTGAACCACCGCGACAACGCGATGCACGCGATGACATTGTTGAATACCCTGATGGAGCCCATAGTGACCTTGTTAGGGAAATGAAAGAACCTGACAACACTAGGAAACCATTGCCAAAGAAGCGACCGACAGAAACTCCAGTGCCAAAACGTTCCACTGGTATCAAAATTTCCCATCATTCACCTTTGTCAACACCGGCAACAGCGAAAGCAGAGGCAAAGATACCCGCTGTTGTGTCCAATTCGCCTTCAGTTGTCCCGACATCGCCTGCAACTTCACCAGCAGACTCTATACCTGAAATTAGAGTTTTTCCCAAAACACCAAGATGCCCAGCATGTGACTCTGGAATGGCAGCCCCGGGAATTCGGCACAATGCCGACTACAAGAGGAGAAGAGCAGTATTTGATGCTGAGAATTCACCAAGTGTTGCGGTTGGTAGTCCAGAGAGTGTTGAGGTGAGTAGGGAAAGGTTGCAAGTGCATTTTGAGGATATGGAGGTTGATATTGAGCAAGGCCCAGCTCTGGCTGGCGGTTCAAGGGAAGGTTAGGTTGAGATGGACGTAGAAGAGACTAGAGGAACCAAGAGGGATGCTGAGCAACCAGTAGAAGAATTAGAAGCAGAGATGGAGCATGAGAGAGCCTCCGGGCAACCCATGTCATAGGGTCAGAGTGGGTGGGGGTCTGTGGACCGGGGGCAACTGTCGAGGTCCGTTTGAGTAGGATAAATCTACTCAAATCATACTCAAAATCTACTCAAATCATACTCAAAATCCACTCAAATCATACTCAAATCATACTCAAAATCTACTCAAACCATACTCAAACCATAAAAAATCATAGATCGAGTGGATTTTGAGGAAGACCTCTTCCCTCAACCGTACCTCAAACCGTAAATTTCCTCAATCGTACCTCAAAGCAAAAAGCCAAACCTCAATTGAACCTCAGCGGAGCCTCAGCTGAGACTCAGGTGAGCCTCAACGGAGCCTCAACTGATACTCAGCTGACACTCAACTGGCACTCAAACATATATCACTTACTCAACCGTACCTCAACCGTACCTCAACCGTACCTCAAAGCCATTTTCTCAACACTTGCCTACGGCCATGTGCCCCCCCCCTCTAAGCATTCTATGACCATGACTCTCGATTTGCTTTTAATGGATAATGCATGCCAATCAGTCGGACCAATTTTGTGGAGTCTTGAAGCTGGACCAGAGAGGGCAGTTGCAACAGGCCCCGAGTTGTTTGATAATGAATTAAATTCAATTAAATTCATGCCAGAACGTGACCATACTTGCGTGAAGGTGAAGCTAGGTGGTACCAATGTTTTGGTATGGAAGCCGATGAGGTGATTGATGACAGCTCGTTCATGCAACTCAATACTGATCTAGGCTTTGAAGGTATGAAGGAAGAGATTGCCAATTTGGAGAAATGTGGAGCGAGAAAGGTGATAGGCCAATCAGAGGTTGATGCATTGAAGAAAAAGAACCCAAATATGCGTGTAATTCCAAGTCGTTGGGTATCGGTATCGGCATACAAGATTGAAACAAGGGTCAGAGTTAGGATCGTAATCGTAGCCAAAAACATGAACAAAGGTGTCTCTGCACGGAAATTAGGAATTTCTAGCCCCACGCCAAGCATTGAGGGTTTGCATTTCGTGCTATCACTGGCTTCGAGACGAGCTCTACGACTTAAAGATCTTGACGTTTCACACACATTCATGCATTTTCCTCTACCTCATGGTCTTGTCATCGTCCTCAAGCTACCTTTATTTGTCTCTATGATGGATGGTTCTCCTGCATATCTCTTGCTCTACAAAGCGCTGAACGGTCTTCGAGATACATCACTGCATTGGTTGAATTTGCTCAGTAACTCAATTCGAGGAATTGGACTTGTTTCGGATGAAATTGAATCTTGCATTTACCAGGGTATCGTGAATGAAGAAACTGCATTGCTGGTAGCCTATGTTGATGATCTTCTTCTTTGTTGTCAAACTGCACGTAATGAAAAGCTGGTTGAGAAAGCAATTGGGAAAACAATCCCACTGAAAGAAATTGGCGTGATCCTACCCGCCGAACAAGGTGGAGGTGCACTGACTTTTATTGGGAGAAGAATTCAACGAGGAGCAACCGATGATTCATTGTCAATTGGTGTTGACCCAAAATTTCTGGACACAACCTTTGTGGAATTCAATATGAACAAGGTATCCAACACCGTGTCCGATGTTGCATCAGTGCTTGAGAGAGCCTTGACGGACAAAAGCATGCAACAGCCTTTAACGGCTGCAGCTTACTCGAGGTTTCGGAGAGCACTTGGGAAGCTAGTATGGATGGCACAATCACGACATGATCTGAAATTGTTTCTTAGCCTAATTGGCTCACAACAAGCTGCTCCTACGCATGGTACTGAGATGGCAATCAAAGCTTTGCTACGTTTTTTGCATGGAGATGTGGGAACTTGTCTGCGGTTTCCGTCGCCGAAGTATGAAGAACTTATGATTGGAGCTGCACGACACTGCATCCTGCACTCTTTTTCAGATGCTTCTTTTGTACCATATAGATTCAATGGCAGAAAGGGGATTACAGGCGGTGTGGTTCTGCGAAGGTGGACTTGTGCGATCCATTGCACGCCAACAACAGTCAGTTTCACTTTCGTCTTGCGAAGCCGAGCTCTATGCACTGCAAGCTGTATCTCAAGAAAGTGTAGCTTTCAATTAATTCTGTCAAAGGGTCTATGTTAGTTTGGGAGAGATGCAACCGAGGAGCGTACCAAAGATTCTGTTAGAATCCGATAGCTTTTCTGCATTGCAATTACTTGTTGGTCAGGATATTCCGAAGAGAAGCAGGCATGTGGAAATTCGTTTGGCATGGATGAAATCCAAAATGGCTCTGGAGAACTTCAGATAGAGTACCGAGCAGGAACGGAGAATGTGGCTGACCTGTTCACAAAGTGCTTGAGCACGAGAGACTTCCTACGTCATCGTGCAAGCTTAGGTTTTGAGGCTGTGGAGGTACCTGCCAGGGATCTTCGGTCAGTCAATGACCTTCTGCTGATCAATGATATTGTGTCCAACAAACAGGAAATTGTGTTTGTTGAAGTGTGCTGCGGCACGAATTCAGCTCTTCGAAATGCATGTCGAGTTGTTCGAATGCCCTATGTTGGAGTTATGAAAGAGGTTGAGACCGATGCAATGTTTGCACGAGTGATGCAGTTTGGAGAGGTCCAAGCTCAACTTGGCTATCACTGGATTCATATGCATGCCTCTACACCATGTAGCTCAGGCTCACCGTTGAAACATTTTGGAACAGGAGGTTTGAGTGAAGCCGATATTGCATGGGAAGGTATCATGAAAGCTGTGCCCTAAGTATTTAACTCTGGGGAATTCGAAATTATTTGAACTCCCACGGAATAATAACATTCGGAAGAGAGATGAAACCAAGCATGTTTTGAAGCACTGTGGTTTAGAATTTGAATCAGAAGTGTTTTTTTGCCAAACCGGATGCAAAGCTGACAACGGTTTGCCTGTTGGAAAGTGTTTGATTTTTCGAAGTTCGTTTTCTGGTTTTTGCAATATTTTGACCAAACGTTTTGGATCGTGTACTTGTGAAAAGCATGCTGGCGTAATGGATGTCAATTGGGTCCGAACAGGATCTTATACCAAGGAACTTGCTAAGGGAATCTTAGCAGCTGTGAGAGCTGCACGCCGAGCAGCATGACTTTTCAGACAAAGAGCCAAGGCATGAACTTCCATAGGAATTCATGCAAACAAACGAAACAGAATTTTTTTTTTGGCATGTCCTGTCTCCGGACTGCGCACAGTTTAAGAGGGGGACAGGTATGCTGGAGAGGTTTTCTAAATTTATAATTGTAGGTTTGGGAATGTTTGCACATTTTTGTATGTTATTTTCAAACCTGCATGGAACAACTTAATTTGCGTTGAAAACTTCAGGTGACACGACAATTGAAACCTCTCAGGTTCAGTGCATGGCCGAACTTTTTTCTTTTTCGGGTGTGTGTATGAGGGTTGAAACAATTTCAATAATTAATCGCCTAATTGGGTCTTAGAGCCATGGCCAATCGACCTACACCACCGCCGAATTCAGTTGGCATGGAATGCTACCCTGGGACCGATATAACTGGAGTGGAAATGGAACTTTTGCGTGAATTGATGCGCAAGGCAGAGTGCAACCAGATGATGACTCAGACTCTGTCTTTGCACCAATTAGAGCATAAGCATGCCCCTGACCCGCGTCAAGCTGAATGGAATGCACAGAAGGCCGCAGGACAATGGCCAGGATGGAAGGCAACTGGACCGCCTCCAAAGAGTGTGAATCCACCGGCATCGTCTGGGCGACCGCCCAAAATGAATTATGACCCCAACGATGACCCGTGGGCTGCAGAGAGTGCTGTGCCTAAGGCTGATCCGCCGATTTTGCAGATCTTTGGAAACGTCCAGCAAGGGACACCTCCAATTAACCTTCCACCTGCTGCCACTGCAATGGGCAATTCTGGATTTCCAGAACATTCAGCTGCCGCTATGGGGACAGAGTCAATATTTCCACCAGCAAAGGCTGCTGCTCCTACAGCAGAGAATTCAGCAGCACGACAATTGCCTATTCCGAAGCCAAGCGGGCCCAACAAAGCAGCCAGGAATTCGACTCCCAAGATTGAAGAGGTACCAGAAGAGGAAGTTGGGGATGGCAATGGTGGACGCATGGATAAAAGCTTTAAAAGGAATCGAAATGTTTTTGAAGATGAAGATGAACTCTTTGG
>CAMXCT020002784.1:39240-86949 GCA_947184155.2 Cladocopium goreaui
ATTTTTTTTTCCCAAATATATATATATATAATTTTAATTTCCTTTCCTAAATTTATATTTTTTATTTATTAATTTATTATTCTATTTAATTTATTTTTATTTTTTTCAAATATTTTTTTAATTCTATTTTTTTAAAAACAATATTAATTATTTATATTTAATATTAATCCATACATATATTTTTTAATTTTATTATTATATAATAATTTTATTCTTAATTTTAAAAATTATTTAAAATAAATAAATATTTAAATTTATTTTAAATTTCATTATTATAAAGAAAAAATATATATAATTAATTTAATATAATCGAAATCGCTTCGGAATCGTAAAATCGAATCGATCAAAATCGAAATAAATTAAAATGGTTGAATGAATTCAGCCACAACTTAGCTAAATATATATCAAGAATTGACCAAAATCGGTTTTCATATCTATACATTTTATCATATTCAATATAAATACTTAGTTTAATATTTTAAATTATTTCCTAATTTTTTCCCAGGGTCTGGTCATGGGCAGGAGCTGGACCCGCGGGGCGGCGGCCATGAATTTCCATGCACATGCACATAGGCCATCAACGGGAGTGCTGTCGCTGAACCTTAGCAATGGTGTGGCGCACTTTAGCAATACATGTTTGATATATATATTCGCGCATGTGTTTGCTTGACGTCCCGCAATGCGCTGGGGGATCAGAATGTCTCCAGGCCGTAGGGGACACCAGAATCGGATGGGAAACCATCTAGTGAACCAGTTCAAATCGGTTTCTTTGGGAAAATGTGAATCAGATTTTGACACATACATAATTCAGAGAGTATCACCTGCTCAAAAGGTTGAAACGATGGGGGTTTTGATTGGGACCTATCTTATACTGGTGCAGTCCTATGAGGCATGTCACTGTACCAAATCAGTCATTTAGTTAATTATTATTTATCTACCATCACTCCCAATATACCCCCTCCTATCTGAGCATCAGGGGCATCCATCGGTGCCTGCAACAGTATCAAACCAAGCTTTCAAGTTTTTTTTAAAAAATATTTTGATATTGGTGGACCAGTGAATTCCCCATAGTTCCCGAAGATTTGACTTCGTCAAAGATTGTTGTTTGGATCCAGTGTCCGGACTGCCTTGGAGGCATTCCAAGAGGGCAAACGCATCTCCGAAAACCGCGTTGCACACATCAGTTGCAGTAGGATAAGTTTGGTTTTGAGAGATCCCAGCAAAGCATGGCTCAATCCAAGTACTTTCGACAATGGGTTTTGTTTGATCTGCTTAGTCCTATTCAATGTGCAAACTGCTGTACTTCTGAGTGCTTATGACTCATATGACCCCCTTATTATTTGTAGCTCGTAAAGGGTGGATCACTGTAATGTAAATTGTATATCCAAGTACCTTCTGAGGATTTGTGTAATATCTCTTGGGGGTCGGGTTAAGAGACAAATGTCTTTGGACTTACAGCTGAGCAGGTGTAAATGGAAATTGGTCAAACCCGCTGACAAACAGCAACGACTTGTAAAAACCTGCAAAACACTTTTTTCACCACTGGGATTCTATCTTTTAAGGCCCACTGCAGGGCTCTTCTAGTAATTTCTATGCATTTCTGTCATTATTTTGTTGCTGCGGTGTCAGGATACCTACCCTCCAACTCATTTTCAAGGTATTGCAAAGAAAATTTAAAAGTGTTTGTCCAATATATGTTTGTCAAAATATGTTGAAACATGAGATTTCTATCTAGAAATGTTGTCCACAATCAGTTTAAAAACCTTCAGTGGTTCATTTTCCAGGTGTGGCTGTGAAATTTTGAAAGATTTGAATGCGATTTAAGGGACATAGATGGCGCATCCCAAAACATCCGGCGTGTGAATGGGATTTAAGGGACATAGATGGCGCAACTCATTTTCCAGGTATTGCAATGAAATTTTAAAAGTGTTTTTCCAATATATGTTTGTCAAAATATGTTGAAACATGAGATGTACATACAAAAATTCTGTCCACAATCGGTTTTGAAACCTTCAGTGGTTCATTTAAAAGGCGTGGCACTGAATTTTTGAAAGATTTGAATGCGATTTAAGGGACATAGATGGCGCAATTCATTTTTGAATCCATCGAAAAAAGCTTCTGGCGTTTGAATGGGATTTAAGGGACATAGATGGCGCAACTCATTTTCAAGGTATTGCAATGAAATTTTAAAAAGTGTTTTTCCAATATATGTTTGTCAAAATATGTTGAAACATGAGATTTCTATCCATAAATTCTGTCCACAATCAGTTTTAAAACCTTCAGTGGTTCATTTTTAAGGCGTGGCATTGAAATTTTGAAAGACTTGAGTGCGATTTAAGGGACATAGATGGCGCAATTCATTTTTGAACCCATCGAAAAAAAAGATTCAGGCGTTTGAATGGGATTTAAGGGACATAGATGGCGCAACTCATTTTATACAATACAATTTTGTGCAAATCTACCGTATAAACAAGCAATATTGATAGGACATGTAGTAAACTTAGTTAACAATACCCTTATTTCCATGCACTGGAGTGGCAGTTGCGCCATCTACCTTTTCATTTTAAAGTGGGGCGAATTTTTCTTCAATTGGCGGACCTCGTTTTATGTTCCAGCTAAAATAGCGCCGTTTTCTTTCTCAACCCGCGGTGCCATCTTATGGGTATTTTGGTTTTTGAGTTGAGCCATCTACTTTGACATAAGTGTATTCCTCCATTCCCAGCAAAACTCGCACAGTACTCGGTGAAAGGTGTTCTCATTGTGACATTTTCTTTGAACACATAGACTAGAGTACTCCAATAGAGCAACCGACTATTCAACATTCTTCAACCATCGAGAAAGGTGATATTTCGCACCCCCAAAAAAAAATTGGAGATTTGTCACGACCCTCCCTTGGGTACCTTGACCACCTTGACCCAGCATGCTGTCAGTGGCACGGGTACTGGAGCCCCAACGGCCCCAACGGCCACCATGGCCACTGCCACCCTCGCTATAGCTTCCGCGACCTCTGCCAGTGCATTCAGTGGACCAGAGAACCGTCACACGAATTCATAGGATAATTATCTTTGGTATCGTTGGTTTCCATAAAGAAACGCTGCGCGCCCAACCTGAAAAAATAAACTATTTCACCTCCATTCACCTCCTCTGGTTCATTCCATCTTCCAGTCACACTGGTGCAAAAAACTACTCTATATATAAAGTCTGTACCGCCAACCATCTGCAAGCCCCATGACGGTAAGGTCTCCATCTGCTTGCAGAAAACGCCCCTCCCTATCAGGCCTTGATTTCGTGCCAGGGTCACCTGACATGGTTGGAAAGATGGTGGATATCAATGGATGTAAATAAATAAATAAATATATATATATAAATAAATATATATATATATAAATATATATATATATCTATTGTATTCATTTGTGTTTCTTTCTTTATTTATTCATTGTTAAATATATAAATAAATACATAAATAAATATATATATATAAATATATAAATATGCACAGCGGGCTCAATGTATATATATATATACATATTGTCGATGCCAGCTAATGCATGCATGTTTGTTTGCATGTTGCAAGCATTTTCATCCCCTTCTCACCCGTCGCCGGGCTCATAAGGGCGCCCTTGGGACGCAGAGGCTACTCGGCGGTGTAACCGCATGGGAGTTGAAGGAAAAGGAACAGTTCGAGCCCTACTGCAACTTAGCGTGTGCTTGGGGAAAGGTCTGGTTGAGTTTGGGTGGAACCTCCTGTTTGTCCCCTACTACCAGATCGATATATTTATTTATATATATATATAATTATATATATCGCGGTGTAAAGTGAAACATTTCAACATATGCAGCACAAAAAATCGAACACGAGGAAAGACTTCAAGAAGAGACTTCAAAAAAAAGCACGGTTATATAGAAGAGAAACACACTAGGTTTGTTTCATAGGACTCTATTCGTATGCTCCTTGGCGTGTTTTTCAAAAAGCGCTCCCAATCCATCTGTCACTCTTCACGGAAGCCTCACAATCCTGTGGAATCATCTCCACCATTCAATGGCGTTTGCATTCCAAAATCAAAAGTCATTTCTTGACTTTTTGATCATTATTATTGGTTGTCTCAGGGTGTTGTAGCTATGGGGATTTGAAAATTGGAATGAATTAAGGGTTAATCCCAAGCTCATCCAAGCTCCGTCTCTGTGCCTTTCGAACATCTATATATCCGCAGCGTAAGCTTTATTGCTCCAAAAATCCATCAATCCATCAAACTCCCGATTTCCATTGCTAAAGAAGCGTTACTCTGAAGACAGACCCCAACAAAAATCCAATCTTTTCATATCTCTTCCAACTTCGTTCCGTCCTGACTCGCAGCCCTGCTTCGGGAAGGCGGTTGGATGATCCATATATATATACATATATATATCCATATTTTTTTGGGTGACATTAGGATATATTCATTGGATATCCATCTTTGGATGATCAATATTTTGGAAGGTTTATTGATCAGGTGGATTTTTGGATCACATTTAGACTATTTATGGAAAATGAACGGGATATCTTAAATTCAATTAGTGGGATATTTGATGATATGTGAAATTAAGATTTTGGGATATTGGTTGAAGGGAAAATCTTAACCGGATCATGGTTTTCCCCACGATCCTATTGGTGTTTCTGGCTGAAATTGTTCCTTAAACTAATCCAATGATCCTTAGGTGGTGGATTTTGGATGATCACTATTAAGAATTCATGGAATATATTCATGGGATACTTGATATTAAGATTGATGTGATATCAATGAGATATTTTAAAACTGAACAATGCCATCCCCAGCCCGTAGAATTCCTCCAAAACAAGCTGTACAAATTTCTTGTCTAATTCCAAGTAGTATGGGCAAGAAGTGCTTAACCCCAAAAAGAATCAGTCTGTGAGACCCGAAAGACGACGGTAGGAGGAGCAAGAAAAGCGAAAATTGTGTGGATCATTTCACTGTTTCACCGTTCCATAGCAGTGTTGACATGCGAAAATATCAATCCCCAGCTCTTTTTTTCACCCCATCTTGTGGTCCCAAATATATGTAAATCCCCTACAAGTACTACTGTAACCATGGTTTCTGGGTGGTTTTTATTCGGGGAAGGGAATACAAATTATTGATAGCCGAAATTGAGCAAGAGTGCGATTGATTTTTTGACTTGATAGGGCCTATCTAGTTGTATAATCCTTTGCCAATTGTTTTTGGATTGATTTTTTTGGGAAAATTAATCATTAAAAAAACTAGTGGGGGTGTTCATTCAACTTTATCTTTCAGGTCACAAATGAATTTTGCTAAGAGGATTCGACCACCCCCCATTTCGGGAACACGCCGCAGCAATAGATGGTTAGTAAGGCCTTCTTAGTGGTTGTTGGCGGTTGGTAAAGCCTGAATAAACGCAGTAAAAACCCAACTAGTGATTGACAGTTAATCCTGTATTTATCAGCTCATAATTTTGGCTTTCTTGGGAACGTGTTTCCAATACTACAAAAGGAACCGTGTTGAGGTACAACATGGTACAGCAAACTCATGGGGGGTCAAACAACGGATGGATTGAGTCTCCCAACAAATGTGATCAGTTGATGGAAGAATCCACTGCGTGAAACTATGGGCTTTGCCTTCAGCAACCTGAAAAATATAGGAAAATTGTTGAGTAGCACAAAAATTCACTAAGACATCCTTAGGTTTAAGGAGTTAAGTATTACATATTGACTTTTCTTCATGTTGAAATAACAAGCAGACAGGTACACAAAAAAATATCCTTGAACATGGGTGTGAAAAAAAAACTAGCGCAAACCTAGCGGGTTTGCTAGCGCTGCCTTGCAGAATTGGTGAATTTAGTTGCGTGCCGCCTCATAACGAAGAGGAAAAACAACTAGGTCCACACTAATTATCAACAATAACAACTAGTACAAAACTTCTGCCAACTATTTTTGGCAAATGGTCATATATATATATTTATTTATTAATATATTATATACATGTCTACATATACATATACATAGCAACACCATAGAGAGAGAGAGTAGAATCTGGATAGTGGTAGCAACGATGAGCAGGATGGTGATGATGATGATGATGGTGATGATGAGTTGATGATTTGATGATTTGATGATATGATTTGGTGGTTTGATGGTTTGATGATGATTGCCTGGCTGAACCCAATTACTATAGTTGATAGACATCAGATGTGATAGCAAAATGATCATAGCATGTCTTAGGGAATGTAGGCCGAACAGAAGTTGAATGTACTCAAGTGTGCGTTTGTGTGTATGTGTATATATATAATATATATGTACCGTACATACATACATACATACATAGATACCTACCATTACATACATACCATAACATAACATAACATACCATAACATAACATAACATTACATTACATTACATTACACATACATCACATAACATTACATACATACATACATAACATAACATAACATACATACATAACATAACACAACATTACATTACATTACATTACACATACATCACATAACATTACATACATACATACATAACATAACATAACATACATACATACATAACATAACACAACATAACATAACATTACATTACATAACATTACATACATACATACATTACATTACATTACATTACATTACATTACATTACATTACATTACATTACATTACACACATACATTTATACGTATGTATATTACGCACATATCAATGTATATCAAGACAAATATAGATATGGGAACAAGCAGCAATAGGGTTCCAAAGGGTTACCAACAGAAATCGGAAAAAAGGTAGTAGATATAGCGAACAATTCCACTTCATAGATTAGATCATGATGGTAACTGGGGCACACAGCCCGATGAAAACTGGTAAATGATGGGATAATACAAGCTTTATGATCCTGGCACCAAGGCAACTTCTGTAAAACTATATTACAATAAAAACAGTAAAACACGGCGGAAAAAAAACTGGGTCCAGATTGATTGATTATCACCATCACCATCACCGTCATCATCATCATCATCACCATCATCATCGCCATCATCATCACCATCATAATCACCAGCATCATCACCATCATCATCATCATCGTCGTCATCATCATCATCACCATCTTCATCACCATCATAATCACCAGCATCATCACCAGCATCATCACCATCATCATCACCATCATCGTCACCATCATCACCATCATCATCACCATCATCATCACCATCTTCATCACCATCATAATCACCAGCATCATCACCAGCATCATCACCAGCATCATCACCATCATCACCATCTTCATCACCATCATCATCACCAGCATCATCACCAGCATCATCACCATCATCGTCCTCATCATCATCATCATCACCATCATCATCACCATCATCTTCACCATCATCTTCACCATCACCATCACCATCATCATCATCATCATGCAGGAGGCGAAGGCAGCGGAGGACTTTCACACTCCAAGTTGCATTCCTCCCTACCGGCCTCGCAAGGTTTGGCAGCGCCTGTGAGCTTCAAAATCTTGTGTGCGGCTTCTGTCGCGCGCTTTGCCTTCACATCATCCGTTGGGTTGGTATTCTCAGACGTGAATGACACCAACCCCCATGAAATACATTGAAATACCATCAAAATCTCATACCACCCCAGAATTTCATTACGTACGGTGAAGCAACAGGCACATCAGGGGTTCGGCCATATATCCCTTCAACTTCTACTCCCTGCAAGTTTAACAACAGCATCTAAGTGGACCATACATGGCCTTCCTTTTGTTAACTTCATAATCCAAGGAAATAAGGCAAGTATAGAAATCACGAAAGTTAACATGTATTTTAAGATACTTTATGATACTTTACGATACTTTACGATACTTTATGATACTTTATGTACAATATTCCGGTATCCACACATATCCACACGTTTGCGAAGCTCCTCTACTTATAACCATCAAGCAACCCCTTTTTGAGACCAACCTCCAAAAGACTCCAGCCTCTGTGGCCGTGGAATAGGTGATCAAGGCCCACTGCGTACCTGCAAAGAGAAGGCTTTGCCACGTACTAGTACCACTATATATAGATCCAAAGTCAGAAAAACAACTTAAGATCTGTATGTACTCATCACATCGCCATCGACATGTATGGGAACTATCTCACATACATACATATACATATCATATACATATCATGTACATATCATATACATATATATATATATATCTTTTAAGACTGCATTATTTAAATTTACAATATTATATATATATTGCATTATGACATTGTGTTATCAAGCCCCACCCACAAGTAGGCAAGTTGAAGAATAGGATACTATCGGATGCTGTCGGATAGAATCCTTTGCCAACACAGACGCCTGAATCGGAAATGATGGGAAAATCCAACCGACAAGGCCTGTCTCACAACCGTGCCTCAAATACACGTGGGTGATATCTATCTAATCAGCCTATCTCTCTATCTAATCAACCTATCTATCTATCTAATCAACCTATCTATCTATCTATCTATCTATATCTCTATCAATTTATCTATCTATTTATTTATCTAAATCTAAATCTAAATCTAAACCTAAATCTAAATCTATCTATCTACCTAATCAACCTATCTACCTATCTACCTACCTATCTATCTACCTATCGATCTATCTATCTATCTATCTAATAAACTGATACACTGTACATATGTTTTCTGGGAAACCCTTGGTTTTCCCTGTCTTTGTGTTTTTTTTGCTGGAGGGTAACATCAGCAATACCTTTTTGCATTGGTATCAAGCCATTTTAGTATTTCCAATAGTGGGCAAAAGGCAACCCTGTACAACATAAGTACACAACTACGAGTATGTAGGACTAAAGGATTATATAGTCCTATACTGGCCATCGGTAGCCACTGAGATAGTCGATTCCCCAATTAAGTATTCCTAAATGAAAAACGCCTCCAGCAACTACGCGCACCAATATATTATAATTATGATAAATCCATGGGGAACTGAAACCTAGGGATGATCTACTTTCATGATGGATTTTCCGTCCGTAGGTTTTTTTCCAAACTGAGGAGAAACTTCTAGTGGGATAGAGAATAAGAGCGAGCACCTATCTACTTCCAAGAAAACTAAAAAAAAAGCATGGCAAAAAAAACATCCATAAGTACCCTCAAATTGAGCACAATATCCTCATGAAACACCTGCCAGACAATCCAGGAAATTTGCTGAAATGTAAATGTAATGTAAATGTATGTAATGTAATGTAGTGTAAGTAATGTAATTTAATTTAATGTAAATGTATGTTATGCATGTAATTTATGTAATGTACGTAATCAAGAAAGATTGATGGTAGATATATGTGCAGTGAGGACATGGTTCTTTTTCAAAACACGCCACAAGAAACATCAGAAGTTTCACGGCTGCAACCCAACCATATGAGGATATAATTGGGATATCATGAGCATGGGCTGCTGATGGGCTGCTGTACAAGAAACAAGGTTGTGCCCCAATTCCTTAGCCAAGTTGGCTGAAAGAGCCTCAATATGAAACAACCGTTGGCCGTTGGGTTTGTGGTAGGTGCGGCTTTGAAGCTAGAGTTTCTTTGGGTCATGAAGGAACTTAGCTATAGATGCGGGGCACCGCCTTGTACCGAACATGTGCTGACTTTACGGGTCATCCCAAGCTGCCAAGATCACCAAGCTGCCATCCCAAGCTGCCAAGATCACCACGCTGGACCCGATGAAATATCATACCAGCGGCCCTGGTCCAAAACCCATATCCCTCCATTTGGTGGCAATCAATTTGGGAAAGATAGAACACACAAAGTGAATGAAACCACCAGCTCAACATTTTGGCCGCAATGCCAGGAGAACCCCTACCCCAAACCGGCGCCTCCTGGGCCATGGGCGCCATGGACTTGTCCCCAGGAAGGGCGTCCAAGGCCATCATTCACAGGACAAAGCACGCCAACAAAGCAAGCCGCATGGCCTCACTTTGCATGGCGAAACAAGCCAGTATGTAATGCATGTTTTGTATGTAATGTATGTAATGTACCAAAGCCTCCCCGAGTTACGCACGGGTGTATCAGAAATGGGGTGTGCCGGTGCTATAGTGTGTGTGTGTATATATATATAAACAAGTATAAATATAAATATCAATATCAATATATATATATATATTATATATATCATAGTAATAGTATGGCCCCTGGGGGTACTCGTGAAACTATTGAGCTTCCCACCAAGTGCCGGCCCAGCGATCTGGCAGAAGCCCCTGCGAGATGGCAGCTACAGCACCATGGATAAACCATTGAAAACATGGAAGCTGAACCAAACAATGGAAAATCGATGAATGCCATAGAAAATTGAAGAAAAACGTTGCAAAATCGAGGAAGGCCACGGAAAATTGAAGCACAACCGCGGAAAAAAAGATGAACCGGATAGAAAACCGAAGAAAACAGGTGGACAAATTGATGAACGCCATGGAAAATTGAAGCAAAACCATGGAAAAACTGAGGAAAACCATAGAAAATGGTTAGGGGAACAATGAGTTTGGCCGGAATACTTTTTTTGATTGTAATGTCTTTTTTTATTGCTGATGTTTTTTTGATTGTACTAATATGTTTTTTTTGATACGCTTGCCTCTCGATCTCCCAAGAGCTTATAGGCCAGCACTAAGTTCTCCAGCTGCTCCTGCAACCGACAGTTTCCGCACTACACTGGAAAAACTCATTCAAATTCAGATTCCTCTAATCTGACCCTGCCCCGAATGGCTGTTTCAACTTCTGCCTTATCAAGCATTGAGATCCAAAGTCTTATGGTGTCAGATGCTTGCAACAGTCTTACTCGCAGGATACTGATCTTGCCCAAAGGAACTGCAGAGGTTTACTTTTGTTTCGCCAGCCCATACTCCCCATTATCCTCTGACCCCAGCTGTCAACTCCTCAATACTAACTGCTGGTTTTCTGTCTGTCCGTTTTTGCACACAGATGTTCGAGAAGAACGATGTTTTAAAGAAGAACGGTTGTTCAACCAGAATGCGCAAAGTTATTTCTAACCCCCCTAAAATGCAACCCTACCCATTGCTCTCGTGAGAACGATTGCCTCTCGTGAGAACGATCTTTGATCGAAATGTGCGAGAGAACGGTGCCATGTCACTTCACAGGGGGGAGCGTGATCATTGTTATTTTGTTTTGTGCCAAACATATCCTCAAACATGGCCCAGGAGAACGATGAGTGACTTAACATGCATTTTACCAGTGAGAATGTGTAAACACAGCTTAGGATTCCTGCAATTTGGAAGGGGGGATCTCAGCCTCATTGCTCATCAGGCGCTCCGCGAGCGCCATGATGCCTCAGATCCGAAAACACAACGAACTGGTCATAGACAAATTTGAGGCCTTGAGGAAATGGCCTTGAGGAAATGCAACATTTTGAATATTTTTTTTAACCTCAAAACCACTCAAAAGGCTTCAAACATGCTCACACAGCACTCCAACACGACTGTTTACCCCAAAAATATATTCAGATTGACTCTCGGACACCTCATTTAATATCAAATCCAAGATTTTGAACTCGACGTTTCCTAGCGGCCATTTGGTCACCATCCCCAATTTGTGTATGAACTGGGTTTTCCTGCTTTTGTCGAGGCCCTGGCTGAACCAACGCGGTCTTCTGAACAAAGAGATGTATTTTTCCACAACAAGAATGCGAACCAACGGAAAGAGAAATTCGGTTATCTTGCCGGGAAGATTTGACCAACAGAAATCGGGAATTGGCAAGAGATGGGCTTTTTTGTATCCTACCTGGCTTTGTCTCAAAATGGTATGGGTAGATGTATCAATGTATCATTGGAGGTTGGCCCAGAAACCAAAGCACCAACCTTAAACAAGCAGCTATTTGGGGGAGTTTGTGTCAGATACTTGTGGAATTTGGATGTGAGTTTGGTGTGTTTTTTCCGCAGGATGAGTTCTTCTCCAAATGTTTTTGAAGGAGAATGATTCGCATTCATGTCCTTTTCATGTGTGATTTCTGCATTCATTTCAGGTCCTTTTCGTGTCCCTTTTGTTTCTAAGATTTTGCTGATATGTTGGGCGCATTTTCCTTGCAAGTTCCCTTGCTCTCTTGATTTTCCGTTCATTTCTTTTATCTTCCTTTTATTTCCTGTCATTGTTCTTTGATGTTCCTGTCAAGTTGTTTACGCCCATGACCGTCCATGTCATGTCATTTTACTTTATCACCTATCACTTTCCTTTCTTTTGCTGTCATTTCCATGTCATGTTCCTTTCATTTCCTCTCATAGTGCTTTCATCACTTCATTCCTTTAATTCCTTTTCATTTTCCTCCCATGATCCTGTCATTGCCTTTCATTATCCTTTTGCGTTCTCCTTGCATTTTCCTTTCTTGTTTCTTTCTTTTTATCTATCATTTCCTTGCGTTTTTACTTTCATGCCGATTTTCATGACATTGATTTTCATTGCCGCTTTGGACTTGGACATCTATATATATATGTAACATGTATATGATTTTGTGGAAAGCACGTCCAAGAGAAATAATTTGAAAACAAATCTTGGGCATCCTCCGTCTGACGGAAAAGCGCCATAGAAATCATTGTGCTAAGCTACACCCCACATGCAGGCTGTTTGCAAGCTATATACTATATACTGCCTGTACGGTACCTCTATTGTAGACATATACTAGCCACCGTGAAAATTCCAAATGTTATGCTTACATGATGGCCTCGCGCCACCTATACACTACTACATGATACCTTGATACCAGGTTCACTACCTACATACCACCTGACCCATCCAACAGGTGCGCATATGTCCATGACCATGAACGGGGGTTGGGATTGTCACAGGGCTGTACCATACATGTGCAAATAGAATTCGATATATCAATGATGCCAATAGCTCGACAATATGCCTATATCATGGGATAGTAATGCTTATACACGGTTTGCAATGCCTAATAGGTTATATAAATATATATATACATATACTCCCGGATGTATATATATATATTTATGTATAGCCATCTCATAGGGATAATTGTATACAACAGCCATAGCCATAGCCATACAATATGATGGTTGTGCAATCATTGTGTTCTATGGGGAGAAATGTAACTGGTTTGCATGAATAATTTAGGATGAATAGCCACAATATGAATGGCGGTTGAAATTACTTGCTCATTTTCGTGCCATACGCAACTTAGGGTCGTCCCCTACCGGTAGTAAGGAGTTTGCTTTCACAGACTCTGAGGCGACTCATGCAAAACAGGGGTATCGGTATAGGGTTGTCCCCTATCGGTAGTGAAGGTTTTGCACAGCCTTAGCAAGGCTAAGGCGAAGCAAGACTTAAAAAAAAGTATGACAATACTTTTGTTGGTTACTCATCTTACTTGTGCTTAGTAGGGAATTTTCGGGAGTGATCCATAATCACTAGTAATCATCATCCCAGCAACCCCCAGCAACCCCCAGCAACCGATCCATCCCCTACGTTTAGCACCGGTAAGTCATGGTTCATGGTCACATGCGGCATGCCGTTGGAATAGATGGCATGATACCCACGGCCATTTTTGAAAGTTACATATCATAAGTCTCAAAAATCTTAGCCAAAAATCAGAAAAATAGCCATTAAGCATCGACTAGAAGTGCTTTTCAAGCCTGAACAAACCAGGTTGATATCACATTCCTCCAGTCAGACTATGGCAGCCCGAACATGATAGAATATCGTAAAATCCAAGTTAATTAAGTGGCAAGTAGTACGCGACCAAACTCTATCTATTTGTAGATGACATATTTAGAACAAAATGTTAGACCCATTTTGGAAAATATAATCCTATAAAATAGCGGCGAGTGACTAAACTCTATCTATTTTGGGGATTACGAAAAAAATATCTCTATTGGGACTATACATCAATGGTCATTTCAGGAACCTATATAAATTGGAAGTACCTACCATGTATAAGGCCTATTTTTCAGGCCTAAATTTCAGGGAATATTCCCACAAAATATGGTCAAAAATATGATCAAAAAAATGGTACTATACCAACGTACCTCCACTTTAGGATCCTGGAATTCCCATTGAATAATACTAACCATGAATTAAAACTATACTTACTAAACTAGACCACTATTAACATTTCTTAAACACCATAAACATGTCTGAGGTGGAATGAAAGGTGATGGGAGGGGGTGCGCCTCCGCCGGCGCGTAGTGGTCTGCGCCTGTCAGGGCCTGCAACTGGTCGAGATCGTGCAGGATCAGGGCGTGGTCATTGCCTCTGCAGGAGCTGACAAGAATCTTTTGGCTGACTGACTGCCTGAATAGCTGGCTGACTGACTGTCTCCATGACTGCATCACTGACTGGTTAGCTGAACTAAATTCACTGACCAACTGACTGACAACATGACTGATTAATTATCACTCACTGACTAACTCTTTGACTGACCGACTACCTGACGAAGTGACTGACTGGCTGGCTGGCTGACTGGCTGACTGACTGACTAACTGACTGACTGACTAAGTGACTGACTGACTCGCTTGCAGACTTGCAAAAATGCAGCTTTCTGGCGAGGCTTCCTTCAAGAATACATTTTGAATAAAAGCCACGCACCAGGTACTAGCCACTGCTTTGAGGTTTACTCATTTATTGTGGATCATACCAACTGAGGTCTGTCCCTAACATATCCTTCTTGTGGTGGGCTCTCTGCCATTCCTCGTTGTAGGGATAGGATTTGGTATCGACCTTCTCAAATTGTCCAATCTGGGTCCAAACGCTTGACATAAAGTCATGAAACCTCGCCTCTTTTAGACTGCAGGACTGGGCCCCGCAAAAGGTCAGTGCAAAGAAAACATGCAGAACCAGTTCTGTCACACGCATTCAAATTTGGTGGCTCACCAGAGTTGTAAATCTTCGCTCGAAATCAATCCAGTGATTTCAATATTTCTCCCATTGACTGAGGGCAGGACCATCTTGGAGGTCCGCCAGGTCAGCCTCACAAATTCTTGGATTTATCGTCTCCACCTACCATCCTACGGGGATGTTTAAATCCAGCCCAAACATGACATGTTCATACATGTTCCAACGCACAAATGCACGTGTTGCCATTCATTCAGCCTTGAAAAGACATGTCAAAGGACCGGGACAAATTCTGACTGACACGCCCTTTCTCTTGTTTACATGGGTATATGGTCGTCGACAGAATTTTGGAAATGGAAAAAAGGTTCGACATGGGCAGGTAAACAACTGCGGCGCGCCGGGGCAGTATTTTTCCATAATTCTGTTTTACTGACACCTCAAAAATCGGTAATACCTTGTATACCGAACCTTTTTGGAAGGGGCGTGACGTGCTGCAGTTAAATTTCCATATATATTTTTTTCCATGTGAGGTTGCTTCTTGGCATATGACCATTTCCATAATTATGTGTTTCCTGAAAGGGTGACAACTTTTCTATTGACATGTTTCCATAATTCTTTTGGCCATGGCTACAGTGCATGATTATGGCTACAGTAGCATCAGTGGGAGATCAAAATAGACATGTGGAGGAATAATTTCACATGTATCCTGATCCCAAAACTGAAAATGGATTTGTCCCAAAATCATGCAAATTTGCTGTAAACCAGGTGGTTTGGAGGATAAGGGTCCCAAAACTGAATCTGGATTTTGTCCCAAAATCATGCAAATACGCTGTAAAGGAGGTAGTTTGAAGGATCAGGATCCGATAAGTAAGATTTCCAAAATTAATTTTGCATCGTGGATTAAAGGCTTTTGTAGACATTTGTCTCACTTGTTTTTTCTTTTTTAGAGGATCAGGATCTGAAAATTGCTATTTCCAAAATTCTTTTTTTTGAAAGTCCGTAATGTCGCTAATCTTTTGTCTTGGTTTCGGTCCCCAACCTTTTCCGCTAACTGCGGCGCGCGAACCTTTTTTCATTTCCAAAATTGTGTCGACGACTGTACATGTATATAATTCCCCGCTTACTTGAACATCTCCCCACTCTTGTCGGAAATATATATATATATATACATGTGTGTGTAGATATCTATGTTTATATATATATATATATACATGTGTGTGTGTATGTATGTATGTATGTATGGATGCATGCATGCATGGATGGGTGGATGGGTGGATGGTGGATGGATGTCTGTATGTATGTATGTATGTATGGATGCATGTATGCATGGATGCATGTACGTATGGCTGTATGTATGTATGTATGTATGTATGTGTGTATGTAATGAATGTAATGTAATGTAATGTGATGTGATGTGATGTAATGTAATGTATGTATGTATTGTTTAGTGTATTTTTATGTATTTTACCCGAATGCGTAGCAAGGGTTCCCGTTTCACTCTGGGGGTCTGGGGGTTGAGGGTGTGTTCGCTCGATGTTGCGTTCACGAGCGCAACCGTCCGCAACCGTTCGCGCGATCCCCGTATGGCCGTGCCTATGGGAAGTTCTGCAGAGGTGGTCCTTTTTGGGGGTTGCAGACGTGTCGTTGCTTCGTTTCGCGTGGCAGGCGTGGCACTTCGTGACATTCAGACGTGTTCTGGAACGTGTCGAAAGTCGTTTGGCGTGGCAGGCGCAATACTTTTGTGACGTTTTCAGAAGATGTGTTGCAGTTTTCGTGGCAGGCGCAGCACTTGGACGTGTCCATCGTCATTTTTCGTGGCAGGCGCAGCACTTTAGACGTGTCGTGTTGCGTGTTTTTTGTAAATCGCATTGGCAGGGCTGCGTCAAGTGGCGACAAGGTGCAAATTCCGTGGCAGGCGTGGCATTTTGTGACATGTGCTGAAAATTGACGGAAGCCTCGCGCACGAAACATCGATTTTGAGGTTGCAAATTTTCCGGTTCTAAGGAAAACTCGTAGGAAAACGTCGATTTTGAAGCTGCAAAGTGTCAAAATTGGAGGAAGTCTCGTACGAAATGCTCGTTTTGGTGCTCCCACGTGTCTCGTCTCGCGTCTCTGGTTTGCCCGTGGCTTAGCCGTGTCTATGGGGGAAGCTGCAAAACTTGTCTTTTTGTCATGTTGCCAACTGTGAATATTGCCGGAAGTCTCGCACAAAATGCTGGTTTTTCTGCATCCACGTGTCTTGTCTCGAGTCGCTTGTTTTTCTGTGGCGTCGCCGTGTCTATGGGGGAAGCTGGAAAACCTGTCCTTTTCGAATGTTTCCAAGCAGGTTGTCATGTCGTTTTGCGTGGCAGGCGTGGCACTTTCCTCACTCCACACTCCACACTTTACACTCCTCACTTTACACTCCACACTCCAAACTCTACACACACACTCTACACTTTCCACTCCAGACTCCAGACTCCACACTCTACACTTTACGCTCCACACTCCACACTCCACACTTTACACTCCTCACTCCACACTCCACACTTTACACTCCACACTTTACACTCCTCACTTTACACTCCACACTTCACACGCAACACTCCACACTTTACACTCCACACTCCACACTTTACACTCCTCACTCCACACTTTACACTCCTCACTCCACACTTTACAATCCACGGTCCACACTCTACACACCACACTCCACACTTTACACTCCACACTCCACACTTTACACTCCTCCCTCCACACTTTACTCTCCTCACTCCACACTCCACACTTTAGACTCCACGCTCCACACTCTACACACCACACTCCACACTTCCACTCCAGACTCCACACTTTACACTCCACACTTTACACTCCACACTCTACACTTTACACTCCACACTTTACACTCCACACTCCACACTCTACACTTTACACTCTACACTATACACTCTACACTCCACACTCTACACTCCACACTTTACACTCCACACTCTACACACCACACTTTACACTCCACACTCCACACTCTACACACCACACTCTACACTTTCCACTCCTCACTCCACACTTTACACTCCTCACTTTACATTCCACACTCCTCACTCCACACTTTACACTCCTCACTCTACACTCCACACTCCACGCTCCACACTCTACACACCACACTCTACACTTTCCACTCCAGACTCCACACTTTACACTCTACACTCCACACTCTACACTTTACACTCCATACTCCACACTCTACACTTTACACTCCACACTCCACACTTTGCACTTTACACTCCTCACTCCACACTCTACACTTTACACTCCACACTCCACACTCTACACTCCACACTCTACACTTTACACTCCATACTCCGCACTCTACACTTTACACTCCACACTCTACACTTTACACACTCTACACTCCCCACTCCACACTTTACACTCCACACTCCTTACTTCACACTCCACACTCCGCACTCTACACTTTCCACTCCACACTGCCGACTGGTAACAAGGGGAACATGTACAAGACTGTTTAAATAAACTATTGCAGAAAAGTATTGTGCGTCACTGCATAACCATGTGTTTTGACATCTGTACCATTAACATGCGTGTGCGCATTCGGGTTCGTGGGCTTCATCTTGTTTTTATGTATGTATGTATGTATGTATGCATGTATGTATGTATGCATGCATGCATGCATGCATGTATGTATGTATGTGTGTGTAGATATCTATGTTATATATATATATATGTGTATGTATCTATGGAAGTATGTATGAATGTATGGATGCATGCATGCATGCATGGATGTCTATCTGTCTGTCTGTATGTATGTACGTATGTATGTATGCATGTATGTATGTACAGTATGTGTCTGTATGTATATATATATATTTATACATATGGAAGTTTCCTAAAATGGGGGGTACCCCCAAATCATCCAAGTCATGCATGACCATGACTTAGTATTGAAACTCTTGGTGACGACTGGGGATCCCCCATATCTTCAGCTGATTCCGAGGCACCGGTTCCTCTCGCGTCACCTGAGCGAAGAAGGAGCGACAGGGCCCTAGGAAACTCACATCGGTGAGCTTTTTGAACCAACTGAAGTCAACAAGAATTGAAACTTTCCACACATAGCTGGGTTTACAACTATTATATACTATTATAACTTGTAGTAATATACTTGGAATTGTGAAAATCGGGTGAACCAACCGAAAAAAAATATTAGTCAATAGAAATAATTTTCAGACAAAATCCACCTTACCAGTCCCAAGTCTTTATCGAAAATTGTCTGGTTCTGGAGAATCCCACCAAAAACAACTGAGGTGAATTCCGGCAGCACGAGGATATCCGTTTTAGGGTCATTGGCTCCCTCAAAAGGGTACTTTCAGCAACCAAGCATGAATTTGCGGCGAAAAACCACTCCGTTCAATACGGTTCCACTCACGGAGAGAATCACTTTCTGCAGGATCAAGCCCTTTCAGTTGGTAAATGGCTAGCAAGTGAGTCCTAATGTAGTTCATTTTTTATCCATGTATTCTGTATAGACATATGTAGGGGGGTTGTACCAGGCTATCCCACCCATTTACAAACCATCAATCCTAGCTTCCAGGATCATCAAGTACTAAATCTCCAATCAAATAACAATTAACCAGTTCAAGGCAGCTAGAAGGACGGGAAAAGAACAACGGCAATCAAGAAAAGGATGAATCTCATCATGGTTCATGCAAGGGGCTATGGGCCTGCTGAATAACAAAGAAATTGGCTAGGCTTCCCAGGTCAGTTCTCCCCGCAAGGCACGATTTCCTTCTGCAGTTTGGCCATGCTCGTCCTCAGTGCAGCCACCTGGCAGCGCGCAGGGAGAAGTCCAGTGGAACCGGTGGCAACCAGTAAAAACGGTGATATTTGATATTTGATCAATATCTACTGTAATCGTGGGATATTTGATGGGATATGGTCATGGTGTAATATGCATATATAACCATAGATATAGATATATAAAATATAGTACACATGAACAAATTGGCAAACAATATGATGTGGATGTATCTGAAAATGGTGGACTTAGCCCCAAAATTGCCATTGGGATAAGGAAAAGTATGATAAAGCAGTAGATTTAAGGGTACACCAGTCTCAGACAGACACATTTGCAGATCTCGAAACTTCTGTTCATGTCCTCTAATCTGGCAATGAATGAATTCTGACGGACTCAAAGTAACTTGTCTCACGACTGTCTATACCCCAAATTCCTTCAACAATCCATAGTTTATTCTCATTCTCCCATCAACAATTGCGCTGAAATTGCCTCGTCCATGAGGAAAGTAATGATCGACAATGCAATTTCTTGGCATTCCTCATTTGAGACAAGTCGATCTGCAGATCTTGTTGTCCATAAGCAAGGATTGAAGGGTTGATGCCGATTATTGGGCAAAACACTTCAATGCATTTTGCCGTCGTATGGATTTGAACTATTATTGAATTTTATAGGAAACTTGCAGTGCAGGGGAATTGAACAATTCAATAAATTATACTAACATGTTTCAAAATTTCTTTAACACAAACAAACTGAACTAACGGTACTTAAATTCAAGCAACAAATACTTGTCAATATTGCTGTCAGCATCTGCTAGCCATTCGACTCGGGCAATGGCGAAGAAACGACCCCGGACCGCCTGATCTCCCAGCGCAGCTTCGAGATGCGCCAGCCTCGACATGTGAAACAACGAGCCAAGGGGGAACGAGATGGAACGAGGCTTCATGAATTCCATCCGATTCCATCCCTTTAAGTCGAAGTCTTCAACAAAATCGCCCAGCACCAAATTTCCATTCCATCAAGCTAAATCCAAAGAACATCTAAGAACTTCCCCAACTTAAGCAACTACTCCTTTTCTCAGTCGCCACATTCCAATTTTCACTATCGAAATTAACAGCCGAAAAACACCGAAAAACCATCTTTATCTAGTATATATCCTGATATTTTGATAGGAAAGAGACTACACATCGTTACATCATGGTTAAATCCCCAATGACTAATGATCGACCAATATCGCTGTAAAATGGTGGTAACTGGCGAAATCATCAAACTGCTCACAAAAAACACAGGCTCTGGTTGATAACTCCATAATTTTTATAATCAACCATCAACCATCACTTGATCTATCATGTTCCCATATATAAAAAACCCCTATGATATCCCTTAAATCCATAGTGGTGAAAGCTTCGCAAATCATCAGTTATAAATTATAAATAGTTAGAACATGTTGAAACATGTTGAAACGCCCTGAAAAATCGGGTGAAATCCTGTGAAATCCATCTTTTTGTGAACCCCAAACCGAGCTGGCCCCGCCTGGCCACCAGCCCTTCCTCCCCGTTGCGACGCTCCAGGCTCGCTGCCAGCGCGCGACAGACTCCTCTGCCTCCTCTAAGGCCTCAATGGAAATCATTGGAAACTCGAAAAGAATCATGTTCAGACCTTGTCCAGAGGGCATGGCCAATAGTGGACCCAACATGGCAATAGTGGAAACTTTTTTTCCCAACTCCAATTTTTTCTCCAATACTAAAAGTCAATTAGCTCCATTCACTTTTAGTATTGCCAAAAGAGTCAAGTAAAGCAAATCCTTTTCAAAGAAGCCTTCACTTTTGATTCGCAAAAGCCTAGATTCCAGAAATCTGATCCCACTCCAAAACAGGTGATTTCCTTAATAAATTCTTATATAAAAATTGAAGAAAACAGGTCCACAAAGGGTACCCCCTTTGCAAGCCCCAGAATAGCAATAACAAACCTGCACCAGGCATGGCAATAGTGGAAACTTTTTTCCGCGACTCAAATTTTGTTGTCCTCCTTCTCCTTCTCCTTCTCCTTCTTCTCCTTCTTCTCCTCCTCCTCGTCCTCCTCCTTCGCCTCCACCACCTCTGCCCCCACTTCCATGTCCACTTCCGCCTTGCCAACTCTTCGCCAATCTCTTCGCCACTCGAGAATCTATCAGATACACATCATGATCCCAGCTATAGATTCCCAAAAATTATTATAGGAAGGTTGAACCCCCCTAAAAAAAATAAATGGGGGGGGTAATTACTATTAGGCAGCCAACATTATATGTGTTCAACCAGTTCAACCTTTCACTTTCATGTGAACTCTCAATTGCTCCGGACCACTTTTTCTTGAATGGGGAACCATGCGTAGATGGATAGAACCATAGCTGCCATAGCTCCTACTCCTTCAATTCACCGCCTTGTCCGTCCCGTCCCTGCGGACCTCTGAAAGGGACTGTACGGGACTATGTATCATTGGAGGTAGCCCCAGAAACCAAAGCACCAACCCTAAACAAGCAGTTATTTAATAAGGGGGAGTTTGTGTCAGATGTTTATGAAATTTGGATGTGAGTTTGGTATGTTTTTTCCCCAGGATGAATGCTCCTCCGAATGTTTTTCAAGGAGAATGATTCGCGGATTGGTAAAACGCTTCTCTCCTGGGATACCGGACAGCTTTCAATGCTTCAAGCTCATGTGTGTGCTTCTCAGAAGAATCACCCAGAGCCTCCATGAAGCTGTTTGAACCCCCCATCTCCATCAATTCACGCAGTGATACGTGTAATTGGAGGATGTGGTGTCAGCGAAGAAGTGCATACTGAAAACCATCGAGAAAACCAACCAATCAACCCCTGGCACCTTCTCCAAGTACTCGATGCGTTCCCCATGAGCTTCCTTCAGGCTTCAAGACCCTACCGCCCTCGGGTCACTATTGATGCAAAATTATGCAGACTGATGCAAATGCTTTGGAGTCAGCCTATGTTGACCGGAGCCTTGCTTTTTTGTTTGGTCTATATACTACACAGACATGTGGCTGATGGTTAACAGCAGAAAGAATTCCACCAATGATCATATCCTGAGATCTTACATTTTGAGCCAATTTGCGTATCCCAAAAAATGGTTTACTGTCTGACTGATAATCAAACTCCCATTGATAAATGATTGTCCCAATGAAATGCCAATTGGGGATTTCCCTAGCCATGTTTCATTACCGGAAGGTAAGCGGCCGCGCTCCTGGCCATTCGTGAATCCATCTCGGAGCTGCTGCAAGCCATCCTCAAGATTCACCTCGGCCACAGCTGGGTTGTTCATTGGATTAATTATGGTTAAGTTTGTTGGTGCAGTTTCTGCAGAAACCATGTTTTGTTCCCCCAAAAAGGGATTCCTGGAAACAGCGAGCACATGCTTTCCGGCAGGATTGTATAACATTGCAATGGCACAAACTCGAAATTGGCTCCCCTCAAAAGAACCCTCATTCATGGCGCTCCTTGTTAAACCCCTTGTTGAACCCTCCAATTTTGGGACCAAATTTTGACCCACAATCTGGGTGTCAAAAATTGGGGAAAATCTTGAAACGGCACCTGCAGCTGCCAAAGTTTCGCGTCGAGCATGGCCTCAGGTCGAGTTGAAGCTCGCTCCATTCGCTGCGGCTTTATCAAACTGGTACTTGGTGAAAAGCCTTTTGTAAGTAGGTCATAACCCCAGTCATAAGTGGGAGCGACTTACCTGCTTAGCAAGCAGGTTATATCCCCGCATAATTGGGCATAGAAAGGACTGTGACTCACCTACTAACCACTGGGTCTCATCTTCCTTGTGCCTAGACTCAATTCCAAAATTTGCACACCTACCTTGGAAGAAAGGTCAAAAGTTGACAGTGATTGCCTTGTGTCAAATATGAGCATGATGACCACAATTTGCGGCCATCAAATAATGCGGAAAATGTAATGGTAAATCGTGGGGTGATATGGGACTCAGTTGTGAGGCATACTTGGTGGCTCATTCTGCCTAGCACCTGCGTTATATATATATATACATACCTGTTTATAGAATGTTTGAAGTTGGGCAACCATTCACTGCTTTGCCTCCATGTTCTTCACCGTTTCGGCCAGCATCTCCTGCATGAAGGCCTGCGCATACTTCATGAATCATCTTCCAGTGCGATGTTTGGGGGTTGCCATGTATCGAAATTGGGAAAGGGACACAACTCTGGCGATTATTCACACCCCAAATCCGCCCACACATTCAGAACTCTCCTGCATATCACTGTTTTGACCCAGCGTCGCTTACGATACAGTAATGCCCAATAGGTTGTATAAACCCCTATGATCATCAGCAAACACGGGTTCTGAATACTGCGCGTATGTGAACCCCCCACCTGTGGCAAGATCTCGGGAGCGCGCTGCTCCCACGTGATCTGAGCAGCGATGACTTGGGGATGTGGAAAATTGTTTTGATACTCTGTTTGTGACTGGCGGTGACGTGTCTTTATAACATCTTGTTCCAGCCATGTTTTTTTTGCCTTGGTTTTAGGCAAGATCTAGCAGGTTGGGGACATCCCATGCCATCCATGGTATATGGGAACATGCCATATGTCTACATAAGGTGCATCCAGTTGAAGAGGGAATGACCAAGATAATTTTCCCGAGAAAGGGTATAATCCTCGGTCACTTGCAGGGAAGCCATCATAGCTGAACATCCCATCTATTTTCGGGCACAAATCAAGAAGACGAGAACATTCCAAACAGTGATGTTCATTCAGTCTCTTATCATCACTACATGCATTTCGAAGCCAGGATACCCTCCAACAATCAAACATGCCACTGGAAAATGCTCCGTTTAGAATACATATGC
The DNA here is from genome assembly GCA_947184155.2 of Cladocopium goreaui. Lineage (NCBI taxonomy): Eukaryota > Dinophyceae > Suessiales > Symbiodiniaceae > Cladocopium > Cladocopium goreaui. The sequence continues at coordinate 63,738 of CAMXCT020002784.1, forward strand.
ATCTGTATATATGTATTGTACATATATACATATACATATGTATACATATATATATATAAATATCATATGTATATACATATATGTATATGTATACATAATTTTACATATACATAATACATATCATATGAGTGTACTTATGTATGTATATAAAATATATATATATAATAGTGTTTATATACATATATACACGGTTGTTGCTCTAAATCCTTTCATCTGGAAAAGGTTTTCTTTGCAGAAGAAACTGCATTTTCTCATTGATCCTACCTCCCAATGTCCCGCCAAAATACCTCTGCACTGGATGGTGTCATTGTCGGAGAAGCACACCTGAGATGTGCTCCAGTATGGAATGTGTCAAGTGCGAGAAATGCTTGAGAAAGCTGATGTGCGCCGGCTCACAGAAGGCAAGCAGTTGCGAAATGCAAAAAATCTGCAAAGATAATTGTGGGTCTTCTTGCCAAATAAACTCGTTCCAAGCAACACATCGGCACAGTCCCCGCAGCCTTCAGCCTCAAGGCAGGCGACAAGGTGAAGGACCCACATCGACAATTTGTATCAGTGTGTATTGGAGAACTATCATTGATCCTGTTGGAATAACTTCACCACACTTCAAATGGTGCCACTGCACGTCCGATATGAGTGCCAGTCTCCGTCCATAATTTATAATACAACTTACATCCACTCATGTCAATTTGTCTGGAAAAATGGGAGACACCCATTTTTTTGGCAATCTGAGAGGGAAAAAATGGGCAAATGATGGTTCACCGGTGGATCTATATAATGTGTACCCTATTTTCGGACAAACGCATGTCCTTCTTTAGGTTCAATGGAAAAAATAAGTTGGTCCGACTGCAGGTAAGGCTAATCATTGCTCTTTGTCACACCAAAACCAGGAAATCCCAGGCACCTGCAGCTGGTTGTCAGTTGAAACTGCCTGTGCATCGGCAATGGATTCAATCCATCCAAAATCATTGCAGAAACCTGGCAGGCTTCTGTCCTACAAAGGCTAAACCAAAGAAACAAAGGTTTCTGCACAAAGAAACGGGTTTCTAGGACTTTTCGTGCAAGAGACCGTCCTACAACGTAGCAACAAGTGTATGTTTTAGTGCAAGACCATCTGACAAAGTAGCAACAAATGTGTGCCTTAGTGCAAGCGGCACTCTTGGAACGTAGCAACAAGTGTGTCATTAGTGCAGGAGACCATCTTACAAGCTAGCCAAAAGTGTATGTTTCAGTGCAAGAGACCATCCCACAACGTAGCAACAAGTGTATGCTTTAGTGCAAGACCATCTGACAAAGTAGCAACAAATGTGTGCCTTAGTGCAAGCGGCACTCTTGGAACGTAGCAACAAGTGTGTTCTTTAGTGCAGGAGACCATCTTACAAGCTAGCCAAAAGTGTATGTTTCAGTGCAAGAGACCATCCCACAACGTAGCAGCAAGTGTATGTTTTAGTTCAAGACAATCTGACAATGTAGCAACAAATGTGTGCCTTAGTGCAAGCGGCACTCGGAACGTAGCAACAAGTGTGTTCTTTAGTGCAGGAGACCATCTTAATGAACCTCCAGTAGAAGAAATTCGAGCCGTGACTTTAGCAATGCCAACCCTTCGCACAACAATTCAACACTCAGCCAGCCTCGCGGAGATTGTGATGTCCACCTCAGAAGCCATCAGGTGTCAGAAACATCTGGCTAAAACTGATGTTTTTTTTATTATCGGGGGCTCATGGGAATTGATCTGGGTACAATACATAATACAGTGATATACAATGGGTATTCAATGCTGGATTGTCCTGGGATTTTTCTTGCCAACGATATTTGGGTATGTCTAAAACTTGGCTATACTCCCAAAATTGCAATTCTACTAGGGCAAATTATGATAAATCGGGGTACCCAGGATGCCATATGTTCAGACAAACCTACATGGGACTCCAATTTGGCAATTCCATACGTTCCATGGTGCTGATATCTTTACCGATGTACAAGATTGGTTAATTGTTCTGAGGGGATAAATGTTGGAAAACCATACTGGAGGTACTGGTACTTTCCAGCAATCCAAGTGATTTGGCAATGAAGTTTGAAATATGCACCCCCATGTTTTTTTCACCGAGAATTCAAGCCATACTCATGGCCACATCCAGTAGAAAAATCTTCCAGACACCCTTTTTGGGGATGTATGTGAACTTAAGAAGGTGAATTATCATTCACAAATCAGAAATACACCCCGTCACAATGAACATTTCTGGTCTGGGAGGCAAACATTTTTTTGGGGGACAGCCCAGTTGTGCAATCTATTTCAGAAATTCACAGGCCATTCACACCACCCAAATTGACACATCATTCAGAGTTGTGGAATGAGTACCACATCTCCAGCGTTGATGCTTGGTACGAAACTCTTTGGGATCACTGGATCATATTGGATCATCACCAGCCAGGGAAAATGTGGTGAACCCAATTATAAGCAATCGCCAATAATATCATAAATGGGTGGTAAGGTATGATTCCGAAATGAAAGGATAAGGTCTTTGGGTTTACCACATTGTCCCCAATTGTCTTCACTGCTATCACATTATATAGACCCTCGATTCACATAAATACTCCCAGGATACCTTTTTATGTTCCAATAAATATGCCCACTAACTTTCATGACACAGTATTCCCATCAATTCCATATGTTCAAACAAAAAATATAGGACCGGATAACCCCACATGTTACCAACTTCTCTAGACTTAGACTGAGCATCGAAAAGCAAGAAGGGAAGAGGAAGTATAAGAGTGATGGAGGGGTGATGGTGGGTGAGTTTGTGTGTGTGTGAGTCTGAGTGAGTGAGTGAGTAAGTGAGTGTGTGTGTGTCTCACCTGTAAAGATGTAAAACTTCGATTTCATTTCTAGTTTGCAGGGGGCTGCAGGGAATGTCATAGTTCTGCAGCCAACGAAGACGGCTATGACATTCTGTGATATCGATCCGGGACGCTGGATCGACGTACCTGCTTCAATTTTCATGTCAAGTTTTCATGATGGGACGTGGCTAACCCGAGAACCACCAAGCCGTTACTCAAACAATTTATTTTACATCTGGAATTACCGTTGGTCATTTACGATTGATTCAGTGGCATCAGAACCTTCCTCAGTATTTTCGCCGAAAACCATGTCGCCGACAGTATTTTTGATTTTCTGGATTATTTCGCCGAGCATGTCGCCGATGTATTTGGATTATTTTGTCAAAACCACGTCGCCGATGTATTTTTGATGAAGATCGTGGGCATGGAAATCATTCAGGAGAACTTCTATTATTCGTAGGATGCATCGTTAATTTCTTTGTTTCGTATCTAATCTGCATGTTTCAGGATTCAGTTCCTGCCGGATCATATAATGATCCATTCTTGTCTAGTGTGATTCCTATGGTGACTCCGACAAGGTGCCATAGGGCCAATTGAGGCAACCCTGTTTAGGGTGAATGTCGACTGAATTGATTTCCGAATTTACACATTTTAATTTAGTAATTCGTTTAAGTAAAGTGCAACAGTGGGCCTTACTGTTATCCACCGTTTTTTGGAGATTCTCGCTGCTCCGGCTGTCCTTTGTGAACCCTGTGGAATGCATCTCTACTGTGTGAAGCTGTGCTGAACATTCTGAAACCTCTTTTCTCGCAGCAACTTTTGCAGTCACATTGCATCATTACATGACAAATGAACCAGGCAGGCACACGACTTCCAGGTGTGGTCTCCTTTCTTTTGGTTGTCTGGTGAGGTTTAACATATTGTGCACCTAATTCGCTGGACTTTGAAAGCTGTTTGATGCCAATTGGGGCAAGACTTGACCACGGTCCCGGTGCAGGGAATAATCGCACGACCTTTAGGCAATTAGGAACTGAATCCTGTTTGTGATTTTCCATTCCTGTTCTGTTCTACTCGAGCTATGTATCCGTGGACCAATCCTCCGACGTCATGGCCTACCCCGCCGCAGTCTACGACTCCTTCTTCGACGTGGTTGCCGCAATCAGCTCCTATCGCATCTACACCCAGACCGACTATGACATGGCCAACGACAGCACCACCTTCGACCTCAACTCCTCAACCTGGATACCCGATTGACCCACATCAGTTTTCGACAAATCCACCCCACATGCCCGGAACCACACCGACACCAGTCGAACATTTATTTGGACAACCTTCGCCATTACATCCTACATGGTCTTCTTCGACCTCATTCCTGCCGCCAGCTTCCACTACACCACCACTGTCATTCACTTTCCTTGCCACAGCCCCCCATGCAGTACCAGCTCCACACCTTGTACCTACTACAACTACACCTTTGGGTCCAGACACAACCATCGTGCACACCGCTCCACCAGCTTTTGCAACTCCAACGGCACCAACGTTTCCGACCACATGGCCTACTGCTCCAACTCCATCCCACGCACCGACTACACCACCTACACCTCTACAGGGCTCACCTTACCCACCTCGTGTCCTTCAATCTCCACCGTTGGCTACTACGACATCGACAGTTCCTCCAGCTGCACCTCAATACACGGGAGTCAAAGCAGCCCCAAAGATTCGATCTGAGAAGAAACCTGACAAACCACGCCGCTCAGCTCCAAAGGCTACATCGGCTTCCCTTCCCGCTACACTTCCGGAGCCAGCGACTACACCTCCACCGTCCATCCCACCAGAATTGGCAACGTTGGGTTCTACAGCACAACAACTCGCAGAATCTGTCTGTCTCATTCAAGCTCAACAGCAGATGATCCTTGACTCCCAACGCCTTCAGGAACAACGACAACAACTCCTTCACCAAGATTTACCACCAACCGGCCCTACTCTTCCGATGCCATCACCCACATCGACGCCACCTACACCAATGCCTCCACCTGCCCCGAAGGCCAGACCTACTGAACCTGCAGCTCCGGATCACAACACTGCCTCGATTCCACCAGCACCCATTCCACGTTCGTCGACATCACCACCGCGAAGACCTCGATCCAGGACCCGAAGATCACGCTCCCCTCGATCACCTACACATTCCCATCGCCGACCACCTCCTCCTCACCGTACGGAACGACCTCGTTCTCCTCTTCCTCGACATCGATCCTCAACCAAACATCCCAAAGATCGCCGAACACCTTCCCCTTACCGACGACGGTCACCGCCCAGACGACGCTCACCAACAAGTCATCGACGTCATCGTTCCAATCCTCCGCCACGCTCCAGAACTCCTCTTCGTTATTCTCGAGGCCGTGAAATTATATTACGACCAGCAGCACGTCCTTCGGATCCAAATTTCATTCCCACACCAGATGCTGATGACTCTTGGGGCAATTGGACCAACAGCCACTATCCAACAGACCACCATCGTGACACCACTCGACCCAGATCCCCTGTGGGACCACCACCTCCTGATCCACCATCAAACCCACCAGTCCACGCAACAGCACCACTTGGAGCCGTGGCTTTCCGTCTACCTGATGGTGACAGCGAAACCTCAGATGCAGCCGAAGCATTTTCAATTTCACACTTCGACAAAAAAGACATTGAAGTCAACGAACTTCTCTCGGCTGCTGATGACCCACAATGAGTACGATGCCTGACCGAACTGGACCCTGATCATACAGTATCACTTCGTACTGCACTTGACCAGCCCACCAAAATCCTCTTCAACATTTCGTTGATGAGATGTTCAATCAGTTGGCCCAGCCATACCGCACCATGAACAATGACCTCATATTCATCAAAGCCAGTCAGGCCACCGTCATGAACATTGCCAAAGCCTTCGCACAAGCAAGATTACTTGACTTAAATTTGGCAAGGAGGACACGGGCCTTCTATGTGGAGCCGGAGAACCTGCTGACCATCACGGTGCCAATGGGACTACCCAAAAAACCTATCTATCGTGGTGAACACGCGGGCACCTACCTGAGTTATCACAAAACGAGTTGGGAATCAGTTGCCAAAATTCTTGCTGAAGACTGCATTCGCCCGGCTACCTGGACAAGAAACGAAGCTGGCATCCCGACCCAATACCCGTGCTACGGATTCTTTGGCATGTCCTCGGAGATTGCGGACATCGATGACCTACCAGCATATTCAGTCAAGCTTTGCACCTCCCAGCTCTACCGAATTGGCAAAGGACAAAACCCATCAGGCCTACTGGCCATTTGTCGCTCCCCAAAATGCATGCGAGCCCAATCCGGAGGAAATGACCAAATTCAACGTTTGTGCAACCTACAAGGGACTGCCAAGGGCAAAGACGGTGCTACGGCAATGAACTCCAGTTGCGCATCAGTCTGCTACGTCGCTTCTACTCACTCGGTCTTCCCAGGGTTGATCACACGCACTCCACCAGCGGTACGCACATCCACTGTCACGGCACCGAGTGAACTTCCTGACAACCCACCAGCTGATCATGAACCACCTGCACCATCAAACCCTGCCACTGATTTACCTGCACCTCCCAACCCACCACCGACCACCCATACCAGATCGGCAACTACCCACCACGAGACCACAGATCACACAACTCCGGATCACAATCGCCGCTACTGGAGCAACAACTCAACATGGCACGACTCGACGCATGCTCATCGCGGCCATTATTCATCGTACCGTGAAGGTCGTTCTCGAGACCAACATCACGAAGGCTATTCTCGATCCCGCACTTCAGCACACGACTACTCCAGATCGCGCTGGTAAGCACTACATCATTGCGGAGTACTTTGCAATCCGACGAGTACCCCAATGCAGAGAACCAGTGAGCCTAGTGGCCCCGACCGACTTTTTTGGAGTAACAATGCTTCTCCCGACATTCGGTATTCACAGCCACTTCTTCCGTCAAAACTTATATGAACTGCTGCCTGCATGTCGTGTCACGTTCTGTTTCACCTTATGTTTCACACAAACCTGGTCGCGTCACATCATGTTTCACACAATCCTGGGCGTGTAGCCCTTTCGTATTGCATTTTCACCCTTACCACATTTTTCAGTTGGCTTATTGCTATTATTCTCGACCTAGCATCCCGTGGCTATTGTCTACATCATGGCGTCCCAGGATCTGATCTCTCAATTTAGCCAAGATTCGAATGCTATCCCTGCTGCACAATCTGATCGCTCGCACACACCTCGACGACCTCACCATGCATGGCATCAAACGGTACCGACGTTTCGTGGCCCTATGCATTATGCAATGACGACCCCTCGCCCCTTTTGGCATCCTGCTGGAGTACCTCTTCCACCACCAATGACCTCATCGTTCTCAACACGCCCAACGTGGACTCAGACGACACCGCCTTTCCCACCTACACCACCGACCTTTTCACAGCAACCTCCTGACCACGCCAACCTTACACCTCAACGACACACTCTTACCCCGAGATCGCCGAGACCTATGTCATCCCCTGGAGGAAGTTCTCCAATTCGCGAAGGCTACACCTGTCGTCCCATTGAAATCCCGCCAGTGGAACAATGGAAACCGGACGTCGATTTCCATGACTCCAACAAGGTCAATGGGTTGGATTTCCCTTCCAAAATCCGCCAAAGCCGATTCTCCAGCTACAAAGACATCGAAGGTATGGATCCTTTGCAAGTCCCACTTTGGAAGTTCTTGTACCAAGGATTACACAACACATGGCTCCGCCGTGTTGCCTACGGCAGAGAAACCTTCGTCCTCCCTTTTGACAACATAGGCACTACAGTATTTATTGCTGAATTGGTCTCGCAACTACGCACTCGGAATGTGGATTTGGACAAGTTAGCCACTTTCAGGTCACGCTCCGCTGGCCAATTTGTGAACCAAAAGGAGGCCACTCAAAGTATGGCAAAAGAGGTTGCTCAGTTGCTTCAATCTTGGCTTCCAGCTCAACCATCCGCTGACGTTGCCAGTCAACAACGCATTCTTGAATTAGAAGCTGAACTGGCAAAGATGAAATCGGACAATGGCTCGCCACCACCTACCGCACCTGAAGGTCATGCACCGGCTACGACACCGATTGGACGAGCACTACAAGGACAACCATTGGCTTCAACATCGTTTGACCCTTCGTCTCTATTGATCTCCCCGGGATCTGTCAATCCATGGCTTGTGGACAACCAACCTTCGTCGCTGACCGAGACCCAGTACAAGAAGTGGTTGAAAGACTTGAAACTCCCTCAACACAAACAAGACACTTTGGAAAAGCAGTTGGAGAAAGTCATGGAATGGTGGCAAAACCAACCGGATGACGCGGCCAAAACCATCCAGAGAGCCAGTGTGGCGATGGGCATTGATCCTTGCAAACACAAGAGCGCAGCGACTGATGAAATTGTCCTCAAGGTCATGACGGTAGCTTTGCTGATGCACTCCTGACTAGCTTCGTATTTGAAATCGCCTGGCTCAAAAGCAGTCCAAATTATACGAACTCTGGCCGTTACACATTCATGTATCCTTGCTTTGGCTTTGTTGACTCCTTTCACCTTGTCCCCCTCTGTTGATGTCTTTTTTGCTTATCGGATGATCCAAACAGCATTGATGGGCCAGTATGTGTTACTACATCCACGAGCTAATTCGAAACTGCAGGCCTTGTTGAAAGGCACTCCGTTGCGGCGCATTTTCTTTTGCACATCTTGGGGACTTACACGTCGCCCTCCAATGTTTCAAACACCCTCAAGCGGTGTCCGTTCGATTCAGCCATATTGCTAATTTCCAACCGAAGTTTTATGTGGGCTCCACTTCTTCTTTCGTTTTGGACCGTGAACACTCGCGCTATCGGAAATTCCTGCAAGTGCAACAGAATAAATTCGTTTTGGCCGAAGTGGCCTTACGGTTTTGGTGCAGATTCGATAATTTCTGGATGTGGTCTGTCTTTCCGATCTACACCAATAAATCCAACTTTTGGGCTTTGGAACAAGCCTTAATTCAACTGTGGCAACCTCGATTGAATACTCCGTTTATTTATCAGTTTTTCAATTGCCGGAAGGGACTCATTTCGCGGACCAAGTTTTCAAGTTCACGCCAGTTTGGATTCTATTCGTTGTGGCGCAAACTACGATGGAAGTCCACACCTGCACAAGTACGGCGAGCTCTACACAGTCCTCTTTTTGGTCGCCGAGTTCAGCTTTGGCAAATTATCCAAGACCTTGGTAGCAATTCGGTCAAGAGATTTCACATGGAAAAACGCCTCCGCTCCAACGAGATTGGCCAAAATTGATGTTACTTCATTCGACGCCTCGCCAACAACCTGGGAGAACCTCAACGTTCGTACGCTATCAATGCCATCGACCGGGCCCTGACTTTCTGGAAAGCCAAAAGAGTACGAAAACCTGTTCCGCTTGGACACACTTGGCTAATTATCTGCGACGCGTGCCGATACGAAAAAAGGACTTACAGCCAGAACGTTTCACAACCTTCGAGATTCTGCTGTGTTAGTCTCACCATCCCGTGTCGCGACTGTATGATTTCACCCACTTGTCGTTGTGTTACACTTGTCTCACCCCCTCCGTTGCATCGTTGACAAATTTGAACTGTATGAACCTTTATTGTACACATGCAACCAGCTATTTTTACTATGTCTCTTCGCATTCACCTGGATCGATATTGTTTGCAACGAGCCATGGCCAGCGACCACATCTCGCCTACCAGAAGATCACGCTCTCCAACCAGAGCACCTTCTTCCGCTACGGGTACCTCACCGTTCCACCGTCCACCGGGTTGGACACCTCCGTCCACTACGCCCCATCGACCAGTCATCCTACAACTGGATTTGAAGCCTATGCAGCAGCTGGCGGACAGAAATCCGTACTTCAACATTTTGGCACCCAAGGTCGCATGCAACCTCTCAACTGCAGCATATGACAGCCTCTTCCAGACCTTCAAAGTGATCTATCCGGACTACGCTAGCAGCCATTTTGTTTCTGACCTGAAAACCTTGGTGATAGATACAATTCTACAACGATGGTCGATACATCTCCAGGCTACGGACTTCTACATGATGATTGATACGGACCAAGGCGCCCATATGCTTGACGACCTCCCCCATTCTATTTTGGACATCTTAAACTGGTATTATCCTACCTGGAAGACTCACCAACACCTTGATGCCTTCACGTCTCGCGAGTGCTCACCTCTTGTGTTGACACCCCATCCAGATCCACACGATACGGGCTTTGCTGTACAAATTCAAGTTATCCCTCGAGGGCATCCTTTCGTGTCGGCAACGAGATCCACCAAAACTGCCGCCTGAATCCCGAGACACACAGCGGCCAATCAGAAAAAGAAAACAGTGACTCATTAGGGAACCGTCGATCTTTACTTTCGAAATTCAACTTTTTTATCATTCTTATTACTCGCTGACTTCCAGTTCCTTTGAGTTTCATGGAAGTGACCTTTGACTCATGGTGCTTCTCTTGAACCTTTACTTTTTTGACCTATTTTTCGGTATCATTTGGCTTCAGATTCCTTCAAATTTATACTCATTCAGTACATGGCGAACGACACTCTTGATGTTTCACCCCTGATGATCCAACATCTGCATCATACATTCCTCGTGTGGCCAGAATGATTCCTAACTCTACCACCGTACACACTATTTTCATCAAGAAGATCACTTACCCCTTCACTTCTCGACCTGACGAACTTTGGATCTTGGAACGGACAGACGATGGCAGAGAAACTTGGAAGCCTTTGGAAACTTTCTTGGAGAACATGCACCTCACGCGTGACCTGGCTACACTACGCACCACCGCCAACCAATGGTGACAGTACTATGATGTACCCGTCCCTTCGCCTTCTTCACCTACGGCAACATCCTTTCCTGTTCTTCCACATCCTGAACATACCAATGTACATGTCTCACAACCGTTTGATGCCATACCTGATCAAATTCATATTCTCCAATCCTGCTGGGGACGCTCTGCTCAACATCATTCACGAGGTACGACTGCATCTTTATCCTGGCCACCGTGGAGATCTACACCACCATCCTCACCATCGGCACCACTTCGCAGAACTCTTCACCCGCACGTTCCTTCCACACCCTTACCTCACCCACATCGACAAGTACCACCTGAAGAACCTGGCCCTATGGATATGTCAGACTCCAGCGTGTAACGCATCATTCCGATTTGCGACAGGAAAGAAGACCGATTCTTTGTGAATTTCAAGTGTGTTCAACGTGGTACAGTATTCCTTTCAATTATTTTCACGTTACTCTTCTCCGTCCTTTTCGGTGAATTTGCAGCTTGGGCTCAACTACCTTTGTACGACGCCATGGCCCCATCTTCTTCTCGCCCTCATCCATATCGTGCTACATCAACGGCTAACACACCCGAAGGCCCTAGAACTGCCGCATGGCTTGCTGGACATGGAGGCCTTCATGGAGACATTGACCCACCTCCACCCAGACCCGTTTTGATCCTGGTGGATTACTCTCCTTTACAGGAACTGACACATCGCAGTGAACCTGATCATGCCCTATACAGTGTTCTTGCCAACTCAAATTTCAGAAACGTTAGTGCTGGAGAACTTGAAGCTCTTTTCACCTGGGCACGTCATTATCAACCTGTCGAGGCAGGCATCTTTCCATTGCGAGATTTACGCACCGCATTGACCACGAGATTACGCACCCAATGGGACATTCATGTGGTACCCTCTGATTTGGAATTTCGCTACGCAGATCTTCAAGGAGATGTTTTCCAAGTACCAATCGATTGGACCATCATGCAACTTTTGGAAGAATACCGACCTGAATGGCGCATCCGGCAGTACAACTACATCGACTCTACTTGGCTGGTACCAGGTACTTCACAGCCTTTCGTATTGCGACTTCGTTGCCATAAAGTTCGTCAAGGTGTGATCCTACCGTAACTTACACGATGACCAGACCGCGGAAAAAAGACAATAAGATTTCATCACCATCTTGATAAGCCTCTGAGTGCAAACATGTCTTGTCGTGTGTTCGCTTCATCTTTCAATTTATGACCTCGCCAACGTTAGTACCTCGTCTATTTATGGCTTCTCCATTGATTTTGACAGGCTCGTATATGTTCCCTCAGCTTTTGGTTTTCTCAACTTCCTTCGAGTGACCGTTTCACCCATGGAGAACAAGCGCGACGCAACGGTGGCGGGCTTGGGATGGCCTTCGACTTCGAACCGTGGAACCCCTTCCACACATCCTGATGCAAGTGCCATTGAAGCTCCTGCTCATACGACCTCGACTCCTTCGGCATCTTTAGAAGCAATTACTACACCCAATGACCCAGGCACTACGACGCCAATGGACACATACTCAGCTCCACCTCAACCTGCTGTACCTTTCCCGACACGGTATAGCTCAACCTTCAATGTTTTTCATCACGCGCGTTTCTCCTCACGAGTGGTTCACCAGATTCACTTCAAGATCTTTACTCATTCAAACAACGCCAGGGAGTTATTCATTGAAGAGATACCGACCTCGGGAATTTCCAAATGTCGTGATCCCGAACACTATTTCTACGGTCTCTCCGGCAATTGGGAATGGTCTTTACGGACTGCAGACTATTGGCGCCATCATTTTGAGATTCCTCTATTACACGGGCACAACCCTTTTCACAATGTCGCCATTGAGACGATCTCTTCTCCAGATGAACCTGGCCTGACCACCAGGATCCAGGACTTAGCCAAACAATTATCAGATACTCTGACTGCTGCTACGGCATCTGGGGAACTCAACGAGACATGGAAGATGGTTGAACGCATGAGCTTCCACGATGCGATCCAAATCCTTCAACAAGCTTCGAATTTCTCTTCTGAGTGAAGTGATCGCCGGTATGTACATTAGCTTTTTACAGGTTCACATCGACTCGTGAATCGCCGAACCCGCACGCCAAGCTCTTCCAAAATCAAACCTCGCTACGGCGGGGGGTGTGTGTGTGTGTCTCATCTGTAAAGATGTAAAACTTCGATTTCATTTCTAGTTTGCAGGGGGCTGCAGGGAATGTCATAGTTCTGCAGCCAACGAAGACGGCTATGACATTCTGTGATATCGATCCGGGACGCTGGATCGACGTACCTGCTTCAATTTTCATGTCAAGTTTTCATGATGGGACGTGGCTAACCCGAGAACCACCAAGCCGTTACTCAAACAATTTATTTTACATCTGGAATTACCGTTGGTCATTTACGATTGATTCAGTGGCATCAGAACCTTCCTCAGTATTTTCGCCGAAAACCATGTCGCCGACAGTAATTTTGATTTTCTGGATTATTTCGCCGAGCATGTCGCCGATGTATTTGGATTATTTTGTCAAAACCACGTCGCCGATGTATTTTTGATGAAGATCGTGGGCATGGAAATCATTCAGGAGAACTTCTATTATTCGTAGGATGCATCGTTAATTTCTTTGTTTCGTATCTAATCTGCATGTTTCAGGATTCAGTTCCTGCCGGATCATATAATGATCCATTCTTGTCTAGTGTGTGTGTGTATGTATGTGCATGTACAGGTGAGTGAGTGAGATTGTGAGTGAGTGATGTGAGTGTGGTGTGTGTGAGTGAGGGATGTGAGAGTGAGTGAAGTGAGTGAGTGAGTGAGTGAGTGAGTGAGTGAGTGAGTGAGTGAGTGAGTGAGTGAGTGGAGTGAGTGAGTGGAGTGGAGTGGAGTGGAGTGGAGTGGAGTGGGTGAGTGGAGTGGGTGAGTGGAGTGAGTGGAGTGAGTAGTGAGTGGGTGCGTGAGTGAGTGAGTGAGTGGGTGGGTGAGTGAGTGGGTGAGTGAGTGAGTGAGTGTGTGTGAGTGAGTGAGTGAGTGAGTGAGTGAGTGAGTGAGTGAGTGAGTGAGTGAGAGTGAGTGAGTGAGTCTGAGTGAGTGAGTAAGTGAGTGAGTGAGAGTGAAGTGAGTGAGTGAAAGTGAGTGAGTGAAAGTGAGTGAGTGAAAGTGAGTGAGTGAAAGTGAAGTGAGTGAAAGTGAGTTAGTGAAAGTGAGTTAGTGAAAGTGAGTGAGTGAAAGTGAGTGAGACTGAGTGCCCGTGCGTGAGGTGACGTGAGTGACTTGCGATGGGCGTGAGCTGCTGAGTGCACTTGCTGCGTGCAAGGTGAGGAGGCACAGTTGGCCCGTGCGTGCAATGCTTGCGTACAGTGCGTGCGGTGGCAAGGGAGTGAGTGCCAGTGCGGTGCGTGCGTGCCCGTGCGTAGCGTTCCTGCGTGCGTGCCAGTGCTTGCTGCCCCGTGCGTGCGTAGCGTGCTTGCGTGCCCGTGGCCTGCGCGCGTGCGTGCCCGTGCGTGCGTGCCAGTGCGTGCTTGCCACCGTGAGTGAGTGAGTGAAAGTGAGTGAGTGAGTGAGTGAAAGTGAGTCAGTGAGTGAAAGTGAGTCAGTGAGTGAAAGTGAGTGAGTGAGTGATTGAGTGAGTGAGTGAGTGTGAGTGAGTGAGTGTGAGTGAGTGAGTCAGTGAGTGAGAAAGTGAGTGGGTGAGTGAGTGAGTGAGTGAAAGTGAGTGAAAGTGAGTGAAAGTGAGTGAGTGAAAGTGAGTGAGTGAGTGAAAGTGAGGGAGTGAGTGAAAGTGAGTGAGTGAGTGAAAGTGAGTGAGTGTGAAAGTGAGTGAGTGAGTGTGAGTGAGTGAAAGTGAGTGTGAGTGAGTGTGAGTGAGTGTGAGTGAGTGTGAGTGTGAGTGAGTGTGAGTGAGTGTGGGTGAGTGTGAGTGAGTGTGAGTGAGTGAAAGTGAGTAAAAGTGAATGTGAGTGAGTGAAAGTGAGTGTGAGTGAGTGAAAGTGAGTGAAAGTGAGTGAAAGTGAGTGAGTGAAAGTGAGTGAGTGAAAGTGAGTGAGTGAGTGAGTGAGTGAGTGAAAGTGAGTGAGTGAGTGAAAGTGAGTGAGTGAAAGTGAGTGAGTGAAAGTGAGTGAGTGAAAGTGAGTGAGTGAAAGTGAGTGAGTGAAAGTGAATGAGCGAGTGAGTGAAAGTGAGTGAGTGAAAGTGAGTGAGTGAAAGTGAGTGAGTGAAAGTGAGTGAGTGAGTGTGAGTGAGTGAGAGTGAGAGTGAGAGTGAGAGTGAGAGAGAGTGAGAGTGAGAGTGAGAGTGAGAGTGGGAGTGAGAGTGAGAGAGAGAGTGAGAGTGAGAGTGTGAGTGTGAGCGTGAGTGTGAGTTTGAGTGTGAGTGTGAGTGTGAGAGTTAAAGAGTGAGTGAGTGTGAGTGAGTGAGTGTGAGTGAGTGAGTGAGTGAGAGTGAGTGAGTGAGAGTGAGTGAGTGAGAGTGAGTGAGAATAGTGAGAGTGAGTGAGAGTGAGTGAGAGCGAGTCAGAGTGAGTCAGAGTGAGTGAGAGTGAGAGTGAGTGAGAGTGAGTGTGAGTGAGAGTGAGTGAGAGTGAGTGAGAGTGAGTGAGAGTGAGTGAGAGTGAGTGAAAGTGAATGAGTGAGTGAGAGTGAGTGAGAGTGAGTGAGAGTGAGTGTGAGTGTGAGTGAGTGAGAGTGAGTGAGAGAGTGAGTGAGTGCGTGAGTGAGTGAGTGAATGAGTGAGTGAATCAGTGAGTCAGAGAGTCAGGGAGTGAGTGAGTGATTGAGTGAGTGATGTGGGTGAGTGAAAGTGAGTGAGTGAAAGTGAGTGAGTGCACGCAAAAGAGACATCCGACCCACGCAAAAGAGACATCCGACCCCTTGGCAGTGCACATTGTGCCACGCCTGCCACGCAAAAGAGGCGGAGACCCAAGGGATGCCAGGGCGTACATCCGACCCCTTGGCAGGGCACATTGTGCCACGCCTGCCACGCAAAAGAGACGGAGACCCAAGGGACGCCAGGGCGTAATCCGACTCCTTGGCAGTGCACATTGTGCCACACCTGCCACGCAAAAGAGGCGGAGTCCCAAGGGATGCCAGGGCGTACATCCGACCCTTGCCAATGGACATTGTCCCACGCCTGCCACGCAAAAGAGGCGGAGACCCAAGGGACGCCAGGGCGTACATCCGAGCCCTTGGCAGTGCACATTGTGCCACGCCTGCCACGCAAAAGAAGCGGAGACCCAAGGGACGCCAGGGCGTACATCCGAGCCCTTGGCAGTGCACATTGTCCCACGCCTGCCACGCAAAAGAGATTGAGACCCAAGGGACGCCAGGGCGTACATCCGACCCCTTGGCAGTGCACATTGTGCCACGCCTGCCACGCAAAAGAGGCGGAGACCCAAGGGACGCCAGGGCGTACATCCGAGCTCTTGGCAGTGCACATTGTGCCACGCTTGCCACGCAAAAGAGGCGGAGACCCAAGGGACGCGGCAGTGCACATTGTGCCACGCTTGCCACGCAAAAGAGGCCGGAGAGGCACTGGCAGGTGCACATTGTGCACGCCTGCCACGCAAGAGGCGGAGACCAGGTGCCGCCAGGTGCGTACTCCGCCCCTTGGCAGTGCACATTGTGCCACGCCTGCCACGCAAAAGAGGCGGAGACCCAGGGGACGCCAGGGCGTACATCCGACCCCTTGGCAGTGCACATTGTGCCACGCCTGCGACGCAAAAGAGGCGGAGACCCAAGGGACGCCAGGGCGTACATCCGACCCCTTGGCAGTGCACATTGTGCCACGCCTGCGACGCAAAAGAGGCGGAGACCCAAGGGACGCCAGCGCGTACATCCGACCCCTTAGCAGTGCACATTGTGCCTCGCCTGCCACGCAAAAGAGGCGGAGACCCAAGGGATGCCAGGGCGTACATCCGACCCCTTGGCAGTGCACATTGTGCCACGCCTGCCACGCAAAAGAGGCGGAGACCCAAGGGACGCCAGGGCGTACATCCGAGCCCTTGGCAGTGCACATTGTGCCACGCCTGCCACGCAAAAGAGGCGGAGACCCAAGGGACGCCAGGGCGTACATCCGACCCCTTGGCAGTGCACATTGTGAGTGAGTGAGTGAGTGAATGAGTGAGTGAGTGTGTGTGTGTGTGGATCATCTGAAAAGATGTAAAACTTCTAAGCGATGGTTTGGCTGTTTCGTTTCTACTGACTCGTTTTTTCAATCATGAACTGGATTTTCCAATTCAGCAGGGGGCCGCTGGGGAACATTGCAGTCAGCGGCCAACGAAGACGCTGCAATGTTTCTGTGAAAACGTACCTGCAATTTTCCAGTTTTTCGTCAATGGCAACCGGCTAAGCCAAGAACCGGCATGTCGTTTTTCCAACAGTTTTCAAACTACTGTACGGTTTTCGCAATCTGACTGAGCTGCATCAGAACAAGTAAATCCTTCGAGCAAGGACGTAGAAAGATTTCTTCGCACAGTTTCTCACTTCCAATCATCAAACCATTCCTGTCAGGTTTAACTGAAGTGTTTTTGCACGTGCGATGCATTCCACATCAGTAATTCGATAAGATGTTTCTGAGCAAGTGTGTCACTCATGCCGATATCCGTCAAGGTGGTATGAGCCCTTCGGGGAAAGCCTTTCTAGGCTAACAATTGACGGTAAAAAGATGTCTGAATTTACACTTTTGAATTAGTAATTCGTTTAAGTAAAGTGAACAGCCGGCCTTTTTTCCTTGTCTCACCCGTCGATGTCGTTGTGTTGAACCGCTGGCCGCTGTGCTTGGCCTCACCCTTTTCCTGTTCTCATTTGTCGATGTCGATGTGTTGAACAGCTGGCCGCTTTTCCTGGCCTCACCATTTTCATTGGACAGCCAATGCATAGTCTTAAGCTGCGACAACAACCTTCCTGTTGTTTCAAGAGCCAGCCACTCCGCAGCCATTTACACATGATCAGGTAACAGGACATGCTTTCAAGGTGTGGTATCTTTCTTTTTTGGTTTCTCGGTGAGGTTGAAATTGTGCACCTAATTCAGGGGTTGAACACGTAAGCCGTCCAGAGGGTTGTGACTTGAATGCCGAGGGCCTTTGAGCCTTATCACGAATCTTGCAGGCAATGTGGATGCATCTTTTCATTAACTAGTTCCCCATGGGTCCCTTATTTCATGTGTTCCTGCGTTCTCCTCTCTCCAGGTAGGTTGGGTTCTGCGCGTGCTGAGGTAGGTGTAGGTTCGCTGTGGTAGGTTGGTTCAGGCGCGTCCGTCCTTCCCCCCCCCTCCGCTGGTCTCTTTCCGTTTCCGTCTGCCTTCGCTTTTCTTTTTCCTTGCCTTTTCAGGGTTTGCCCGTGGTGGGCCAGGTTTCCTTGTGTTGGTGTTTTCTCTTTCCCTCTGCGTTGCGTTCCCCTCTTCGCGTCCTGGTTAAGTAACTTTCATCTCATTTTCATCTTCACCTCATCTTCATTTCCCTTCATTTTCATTTTCATTTCACTGTCCGGACCTTAATTTTTCACCCTCCTGCGGGAGGGTGTGTGTGTGTGTGTGGATCATCTGAAAAGATGTAAAACTTCTAAGCAATGGTTTGGCTGTTTCGTTTCTACTGACTCGTTTTTTCAATCATGAACTGGATTTTCCAATTCAGCAGGGGGCCGCTGGGGAACATTGCAGTCAGCGGCCAACGAAGACGCTGCAATGTTCCTGTGAAAACGTACCTGCAATTTTCCAGTTTTTCGTCAATGGCAACCGGCTAAGCCAAGAACCGGCATGTCGTAATTCCAACAGTTTTCAAACTACTGTACGGTTTTCGCAATCTGACTGAGCTGCATCAGAACAAGTAAATCCTTCGAGCAAGGACGTAGAAAGATTTCCTCGCACAGTTTCTCACTTCCAATCATCAAACCATTCCTGTCAGGTTTAACTGAAGTGTTTTTGCACGTGCGATGCATTCCACATCAGTAATTCGATAAGATGTTTCTGAGCAAGTGTGTGTGTGTGTGAGGAGGACGGGCGAGGAGGAGGAGGATGAGGAGGAGGACGCGGATACAGAACTAAAAACAAAAACCCCACACGTCAATGTGGGGAAATATTCCGATTAATGTGGGTAAAACCAGAATAAAAATTTCCCCAAATCGCCAAAAATAGGTGGTATGGACCATTTCCAAATGGAAGGTTTATGACATTGTTTTACCCACATTATTCACGATTTTCCCAGTCTTCAACATGTACCCTCTGGTAATTTAACATAGCTATTGAAAATGACCATTTATAGTGGATTTTCCCATTAAACCGGGTGATTTATCATAGTTATGTAAACGTTTCCCGGAGGGTACTCCATGAACCGTAAAAGAAACTCATCTTCACCTGCGCTCTGAGTTCCGCCACCCTCCAGCAAGGTGGGTCCGGGCCCCTGAGAACATCCAGAGGTCAAAACCCATGAAAAACCAGGTCAAAACCAATTGAAGGTTTTCTATGATTTATATAAACGTGATTTAAAAACATCATTAATTTTGAAATGTTCGTTCAACCATGCTGAACAAACAATAAAAGGGGATATCCGCCGACCCCAGTGACAAGCGGGGGGCGCGCGTCAGAGAAAAAGCGTCGTAAAGTAACGTCCGGCACTGGCATTCTGCAGCCCGAGACCCTTTGCAACTGGCAGCTCCATGCTGTTTTGCTGGCATTCTGCAACCTGAGACTCTTTGTTTGAAACTGGCAGCTCCATGCTGTTTTGCTGGCATTCTGCAGCCTGAGACCCTTTGAAACTGGCAGCTCCATGCTGTTTTGCTGTGGCGAGCCGGCTGGCTGGCGGCGTGGCTCCAGAGCTTAGTTTTCTAGAGGCTTTGCAGCCCGAGAACCTTTGAACAGTACACTGCCTTTAAACTTGTCCTGGCGCCCTTGCCAACCTTTTGGTATAGGCAGCATCCCGGACCTCCGGCGCCTTTTCGCAGCCTCCCAGTCGCCCGGCAGCGTCTTTCGGCCAGCTGCCGGGCGCCTTCAGAGAAGTTTTCTACTGATTGCAGAAAGTGACGTTAGGCAGTAGCCTGCCAAAAAACTTGTCCCGGCGCCCTTTGCAGCCTTTTGGTAGGCAGCATCCCGGTCCTCCGGCGCCTTTCGCAGCCTTCCGGTCGCCCAGCGCCGTCCTTTGGCCATCTGCCGGGCGGCTTCAAAGATGTTTCTACTGGGTTCGGAAAGCGACGTTACGACGTTAGGCAGTAGCCTGCTTCGGGCGCCCTCACCGAGGTTTTCTGATAGCTTCAGAGATTGACGTTAGGCAGTATAGAGCCTGCCTTCAAATGCTTCCGGGCGCCCTCCGAATGCTTCCGGGCGCCCTCACCTAGGTTTTCTAGTGGCTTCAGATTGCTTCCAAGCGCTTTCAAAGATGTTTTCTAGTGGCTTCAGAAAGCAACATTAAATTACTGCCTTCAAATGCTTGCGGGCGCCCTCCGAATGCTGCCGGGCGCCCTCAACAGAGGTTTGCTAGTGGCTTCAGAAAGGGACGTTAGGCAGTAGCCTGCATTCAAATGCTTCTGGGCGCCCTCCGAATGCTTCCGGGCGCTTTCAAATATGTTTTCTAATGGCTTCAGAAAGCGACGTCAGGCAGTAGCCTGCCTTCAAATGCTTCCGGGCGCCCTCACCGAAGTTTTCTATTGGCTTCAGAAGCGACGTTAGGCAGTAGCCTGCCTTCAAATGCTTCAGGGCGCCGTGCGAATGCTTCCGGGCGCTTTCAATGTTTTCTATAATGGCTTCAGAAAGCGACGTTAGGCAGCAGCCTGCCTTCAAATGCTTCCGGGCGCCCTCAACAGAGGTTTGCTGGTGGCTTCAGAAAGGGACGTCAGGCAGTAGCCTGCCTTCAAATGCTTCTGGGCGCCGTCTGAATGCTTCCAGGCGCTTTCAAAGATATTTTCTAGTGCCTTCAGAAAGCCACGTTAGGCACTAGCCTGCCTTCAAATGCTTCCGAATGTTTCCGGGCGCCCTCAGCGGTGCTTCCGGGCGCCCTCACAGACGTTTTCTAAAGGCTTCAGAATGCAACATTAGGCAGCAGCCTGCCTTCAAATGCTTCCGGGCGCCCTCCGCATGCTTCCGGGCGCTTCCAAAGAGGTATTCTAGCGGCTTCAGAAAGCAACATTAGGCAGTAGCCTGCCTTCAAATGCTTCTGGGCGCCCTCCGAATGCTTCCAGGCGCTGTCACCGATGTTATCTAGTGGCTTCAAAATGTTCGGCCGCCTTCACACAAATTTTCTAATGGCTTCAGACGGCGACGTTAGGCAGTAGCCTGCCTTAAATGCTTCTGGGCGCCCTCCGAATGCTTCCAGTCGCTTTCAAAGATGTTTTCTAGTGGCTTCAGAAAAATGTTTCCGGGCGCCCTCCGAATGCTTCCGGGCGCCCTCAACAGAGGTTTGCTAGTGACTTCAGAAAGGGACGTCAGGCAGTAGCCTGCCTTCAAATGTTCCGGGTGCCGTCGAATGCTTCCGGGCGCCTTCACCGAGGTTTTCTAGTGGCTTCAGAATGCTTCCGGGCGCCCTCACAGAGGTTGTCTAATGGCTTCAGAAAGCGAAGTTAGGCAGTATAGCCTGCCTTCTAATTTTCCGGGCGTCGTCCAAATGTCAGACAGCAACATTAGGCACTAGCCTGCCATGCCTTCAAATGCTTCCAGGCGCCTTCACATAGGTTTTCTAATGGCTTCAGAAAACGACGTTAGGCAGTAGGCTGCCTTCATATGCTTCCGGGCGCCCTCCGAATGCTTCAGCGGTGCTTCTGGGCGCCCTCACAGAGGTTTTCTAGTGGCTTCAGAAAGCAAAATTAGGCAGTAGCGCGCCTTCAAATGCTTCCGGGTGCTTCCGGGCGCTTTCAAAGAGGTTTTCTAAGGGTTTCAGAACAACGTTAGGCGGTAGCCTGCCTTCAAATGCTTCTGGGCGCCCTCCGAATGCATCTGGGCGCCCTCAAAGAAGTTTTGCTTCAGAATGCTTCCCGGCGCCTTCACAGATGTTTTCTCTATAGTGGCTTCAGAAAGCGTACGTGTAGGGGTGGTCGGCGGCACCAGGGCGGTAGCTACCTTATTACAGTAAGTGAGTTTAAAAGAATAAAGTAGAGCAACTACGACAAAAATAGTGAATAGATATGAGTAGATGTGAATACATATGAATAGCCAATAGCCCAATCAACCCGTCTACCTTTCTATGGAAGATACGGTATAGTCTTATGATGTTTGTATACTTGCGCATGGCGCATGGGCAGAAAACAGTGAAATAGCTGCCACGTGAAAAGGCCCTGTGCTTCCAAGCCCTTCTCGCTTGCACTTGCACTTCCGCGGCACATGCAGATCTATGATGTGTAAAGATGTGAAGATATCTGGTTTGAAAGTAGCAGTTGGTTACTGGGTTAAAACTTAAAAAACACAAACTTTGAAGAGTGAGATTCTACAAAAACACAAGTTTATGCAACTGACTTTTCGGGAATTTTGTGAAGTGGCTGAAGGTGAAGCACAGAAGCTCCTGTATTGCACTACCTTCCCGCCACCCCAGCCACTTGCACATGCCTGCCGGCTCACAATGCGCAAGTACCTGTGTCAAACACAAGTTGTCTGTCTTCCAGCAGTATGAAGTCTTTTTCTTTTTTCACCGACTGCCTTTGCCATGCTTGCTAGTGCTAGTGATGTGGCAATCTCGCACCCGTGGACCTTTCATCTGGCTCGTAGCATCGTTCACATCACTTCTTAGTTGCTTGAACTTGGATGGAAGATGATGGAAGCACCTTTGATATGCCAAATCAAAGCGGGGTTGTTGTCTGGATATGTCTGGACACTGAATAAAACAAAATTCATCAGCAAGCTTGCTTCGATGTCATTCTATGTTCTTGATTTTCCTGGAATGGAGCCCGATGAACCACACATCACCAAGGCTCGCCTTCCGCTGGCAAAGGTTCGTTTGCCTGCTTTGCCACCGGTGATCCAACTGACGACGCTATGATAATGTATGAGAATGCTTTCCTTTGGGTGAACTCACTTTGAGGGAAAAACCAAAGGGATCGAATGGAGATGCTTGCAGATAAGGCAACAAACTCCAGGGGAGACTTTGGTGACATAAATTCTGCACGGTTGGGTTGGTTGAGATTCCCTGAATTGCGAATCATGTTGTGTGTTGTGAAGCCAAAACTCAACCTCAAAATCCCATGCTGTCAGTGGGCCACCAGTTTGCCAATCGATAGCACCAAAATGGTCGAGGGATCGCCTTAATACACCCTGCAAAAGCCACCAATCAGATGCCAAACGAAATTGCAATAAATTAATTGAAGTTTTCATATCTGTCATGTTGGCTGCCAATAATATCTGCGCGGCCGTTGGCGTCTTCTTGACAGAACCTCTGAAAAAAAAAACCAGCTTAGTAATCCCCGAAAAGATCCGAAAAGACAGAAAGGTGAAATCAAACTAACATAGTTGCAAACTACTTCGCTGTCATTGTTTGGGGTTACTACCGTCCGGTAATCAAAAATTGCACTTGGAAATCCCAGAACTAA
>CAMXCT020002785.1:0-86947 GCA_947184155.2 Cladocopium goreaui
ATCTTCAACTGGAAAAAGTGGTGGCACTAATGGTGCCCCGTCAGCATCTAAGAAAGGTGTCAAAGGTTCAGGCAAAGGTACGGGAAAATCGGGTGGGAAGAAGGGCAAAATGTTTGCGATGGTCGATGATAGTGGCACTTGGTGGTACTCTGAAGGTTGGTACGATGATCAACCTGTTGCGGAAGAGGCGAGTGCGGAACTGGATGGCCAGCAAAAGCAAGATGTGCTTGTTTTGAGTGCCTTGGTTTCCTGTCCCGATGTGCCATGTTTGCCTTGTGAACCTTGCGTGTTTGACATGAGCTTGGAAGATGGTGATGGTTTGTACGTTGAAGATCGTTCTGAGGAGTTTGACCTGTGCTTGAACAGTGATTTGACTTGTTGTTGTCTGAATTCCAACTTTCATGACATGCATGATTTCGGTGACATGTGGCTTGATCGTGATGATCTGGATGCAGGAAACTTGGAAGCCTGCTGTTGTGACTTGAAACCTTTTGTGCATGTTGGAATTGATTCTGGTTTTGAACTTGACCCTATTGATGAGAAAAATGAGCCCAATACGCACGGCACACATGGTGTGCTGACAGCACGAGAGTCGATGACTGAGTGTTTCGAGACTGAAGGGCACGTGGTGTCAAAACCATGTGAGATGATGCTGAATGGTATCGGTCCGGGTGAGTCTTTTTGGCTTCTGGATAGTGGTGCTAGCATGTCAGTTGTTAGCCGAGATGTTTTGAAACAGTTTCAACACTCCGAAATCCAAAACAATGTAGGGCCGTTGCAAGCTGCTAATGGAACTTCTGTTGATTTGGAAGGTAGTTGTAAATTGCTGTTGCAGGTTGAGGTTTTTGACAGAGACGGAAATGTGAAACCAGCTGTCATTCCTTTGGATGTCATGGTAGGGAAAACGACATACCCAATTATCTCTGTTTGCAAGTTGACTCAGCAGGGTTGGGACGTGACATTTGACAAGGACCATGTTCGGATGTTTCACAAGAAATCTCAACACGAAGTTAGTGATTTGTCGTTTTGGCATGACACACCATGGGTTCGTGTTGTTCCATATGAAGGGAATGATGTAGCCCTCAATGTATCTCCGGTGGTTGCGAGTAGTTTTTCAAAGGGGGACACTGTTTGCGCCTTGAGTGCAGACCAGATGGTGCAGCACAGACTCAGAGGACATCGGCCTTACGAGCCGACTTGCGAGGTTTGTCAGAGTTGCCGTGGAGTCACTAAACATTCCCGAAAGAAAACCCCAAAAGGAACCGAATTTGAGATTCATGCGGATTTTGGTTTTCTCAACAAGGACTTTGAATGGGTACCGGAATCTGAAGACAGTGAACGTGGGAATGTCAAGTTTCTTGTTATTCGGGAATCCTACAGTTCAAGCATTGGTTGTGTTCTTATGACTGGTGATCGACAAAGGGATAACCGCCAACTTCAGAAGTGGTTGCTTGAAATGGGTTTAGGGGTAGCAAGGATCAACATTCTTTGAGTTGTCACAGACGCTGAATCTTCTGTTGGGAATTTCATTTCATCAGCAGGGTTGCCAATGGGTGTTGTGGTTGAAAGAGCCCCTCCACAGGGTCACCAAGCCAATGGGACTGCAGAGAGAACTATTCGGGAAATCAAAGAGGGTTTGAAGACGTTGCAGTTGGATTTTCAGAGAATGGGATACACCCTGGTTTTCAGTTCTCCTGTTTTGCAATGCTGTATGAACTATATTTGTTTTTCCCACAACAATTTCACGACTGTTCAGCAGTCCAGCCGAACGCCGAGAGACTTGGTGATTGGAAACAGAGCCAGGAACCATGTTTTTGCACTGTTTGGTTGTAAGGTTCTTGCAGAGCTTCCTGAATCAATCATGTCAAAGAATCCTAACCTGCCAAGATTTGTCGAAGGGGTTTACTTGCATCCTGAGTTTTCGTCAATGGGAGTTTGGGTTTCTGCGAGAATCCGTATTGGTTCAGAGATGGTTTATCAACGTTTTGTAGCCAAGTCAATCAAACTTTGCATGCCCGTTGAGATTCTTGATGGTCATGGTTTGTTTGTGAGACTGGTTGATGAGCGTAGTGGTTTACCAGAGGCTCCAAGGTCTTCCCAAGAGGTTTCTGTTCCTTTGCCTTCGGACTTGAAATGTCCTTCAACAGGACCGCCAGTGAAATGGCTTGATGAACATGGGGTTTCTTTGAAATGTTCTGCATGTAAGGAAATAGAAATTAGAGGGACCCGTGGGAATAAGAATCACTCTAGGGAATGTATGGAGCGGTATGAGAAATGGATCCGTTCTGAGCTTGAACAGGGACAAGGCTCTGGGCCTTCAGAAAGCAAACCAACCGTTTTGCAGGAGGTGAAACGGGAAGGTTCGAACAGGGAGGTTTCTGACCTTGATGATCTTGGGAGTGTTCCTGTGCGTAGACAAGATGCCTTGGATTCTTTCGAGGAACTCGATCCTTTGTCGTTTGGTCCACAAGATGATGGATTGACTGGTGAAACCGCGAAAGTAAAAATTGAACCAACGATTGAGTCCCAGGAGCCGGTAGATGTGAACCTTGGGAATGGGGAAGGGGACACCTCGCAGGTTGAGAGTTCTTCTCAATCTGGTGATGTTTCTCGACCTGATCCTCTTGGTAGTCACCCTAAGGCATCTGTTGGAGTCAAGCGAAAATGGTCGGAAGAGGATCTCTTGATTGGGTGAGGTGAATGGAAAGAAGCTTGGAATGGAAGAATAGGTGAAATGTATTAAGAAAACAGATAGAGACGATGTTGGGTGTGAGGTGTTGGGGAAAAAGGAGGCAGTGTGCGTTAAAGGAATCGGAGAGAACCCATGAGTAAAAAAAGTGGGAAGGATTATGTGCTAAGAGGTTTTGAAGCGGGAACCTGGACCTGGACCTGCTGGGGCCTGGGGGGGGATGGGGTGGAACTTGCGGACTTGGATCGGGAGGTCAGGGATGACAACAAGCGTATTGACGTGAAACCTGATGTTGCTGGACTTGTTTCTGGCCTGACATGTGATTCTTCGTTGTCTGAGACTCCCGTCAACGACTTGCATGAAGTGTATGCTTTGGCATTTCTCACAACTGACTCGGATGACCTCATTTGTCACTTGCCTCTTGCGTCGTTGAAGTTTGACAAGAATGCCTCCAGTTCTGTTGTTTCGTTTGGTGACAAGCGTATTCGGATCTGGTGTCCTAGTGGCTCCATTGATGATTCAACATTGGAGGAGTTGCCTGGTGACTTGACGCTTGAAGGCATGAAGACTGAAATTGGCAATTTGGATAGCATGCAGTGCGGTGACTTGTTGACTGAGTCTGAATTAGGTGACTTGAGAAAGCAATGCAGGGTAATCCCATCTCGGTGGGTGACTACGCGAAAGAACGCGTCTTTGGTCCGTGCGCGGATAGTCTTGAAAGACATTGCAAAGGGTGCTGAATCAGCCCGGTCCCTTGGAATATCGTCACCTACTCCCTCAGCTGAGGCATTGTTTGCCATACTGTGCTTTGCAGGTGAAAGAGATTGGCTTGTTGGAGCAGCTGACATTTCGGCGGCCTTTATGGCCACGCCGCTGCGTACCCGGAAGGTGGTCGCCAAGTTGCCTGCAGACATCACTTCCATAAGTGGTGAGGCGCTGTACCTGTGGCTGAGTAAAGCCCTGAATGGACTGAGGAGTGCCAGCCAGGAGTGGAATGTGTACTTGTCGTCGATTGTTGATAAGTGCAGGTTACGCTCTTGTGGTCTAGAACCTTGCTTGTACAGCGGTTTGTTACCTTCCAGTGAACCATGCATGATTCTGTCATATGTTGACGACTTGATTTGTGTTGGGCCATCGGTTGATGCAATTGACTTTGTCTTTGATACCGTTGGGAAAAGTGTGAGGTTGAAAAGAACTGGTTTGATACATGATCATTCGAAAGGGGGACAGTTGAGGTTTCTGGGTAGGCTTATCACTAGGAGGCGTGGTGAAAGGTCTTTACTGATTTCTCTACCATCCAACTACCTGGATGATACGCTTGCCAGTTACCAAATCAAAACAAATGCCAAAGGCCCACCTGACGTGACTCCGGTCATGGACAAAGAGAATGGGGAGGAGCTGAGTTGTGATGCCTATGCACGCTTCAGAGCAGCTCTAGGTAAAGTGTCTTGGATGGCGCAGACCCGTGGTGACCTGCGTGCATGGATTGGGATACTTGCAACTCAACAAGCACGCCCAACTCAACACACGGAACATGCCATGCGTATGTTGTTGAGGTACCTTCGAGGTGACATGAATGTTGCAGTTAGGTTTCCAAGTGATTCAAAGCTGTTGGAGTCAGATGTTTTTCAAGGACCACATATTGTTGCATTTTCGGATGCTTCCCATGCACCATTGAAGACGACTGGACGGAGAGGAATTTCCGGAGGAGTCCTAACATTCCGAGGATGCACATTGAAGACATTGTCGAGGCATCAGGCTCTGGTTTCATTGAGCTCCATGGAGAGCGAGCTGTATGCGTTGCAGAGTGTGAGCCAAGAGATGGTTTCTTTGGGAAAAATGCTTGGGAGAATCCTGATGTCCTTCAAGGAGCTTGACTCGAGTGAGATTCCAGGTGTGTTGCGGACCGACTCTGAGTCGTCGATCAAACTGTTGAAAGGTTTGGACCTACCTCGGAAATCTCGACACCTTGAGATTCGAGTTGAGTGGCTTCGAGAGAGGGTGGATCTTGGTAAGCTTAAAATCCACTATGAGAAGGGATCTAGTAATCCAGCTGACGCTTTGACAAAATGCCTGGGGAGTTCAATCTTTGGGATTCATAGAGCGGCAATGGGTTTCGAGGTCCTGGACGCTCCTCTGGGAGCCATCATGGCCATTTCGAGTGGTTATGTGTTCATTGAGGTTTGTTGCAAACCGGATTCAAGCATCTCCAAGGTAGCTAGAAGATTTGGATTCTTGTACATTGGTGTTGTTGAGAACATGGAGAAGAAAGCTGTTTTTGACCGTGTGTTGGAAACTGTGAAAGATCTGGGTAATTCAAAAGTTTTTGTCCATGTTTCGTCACCATGTTCATCTGGGTCCCCATTGCGAAACTTTAGAGGAGACAACACAGCTACTGAAGCGGATGTGGTTTGGTTTGATGTTATTCCTCATGTTTCCAAGTACATGAAGTTGGGAAAGTTTTCATCTTTTGAGTTGCCATGGAGGAATGCAATTTGGACACATGCCATGACCACGAAGATCCTAGCTCAGGCTAATCACAAACATGTTGCGGCTGTGCACTTGTGTTCGACAGGTTCAATGACTAAGGACGGAGAACCAGTTGGAAAGGTGTTGAAGTTCACCAGTAACAGCAAGTTGATGGTTGGTCGATTGGCCAAGGACTTTGGACAGTGTCACTGCACTCAGAAACATGCTGGTTTGACTGATGTGGATTGGGCAGAAACTGCTTTCTACAATGAGAATTTAGCTGTTTCGATTGTTCGTGGTGCTTTGGACGCATTAAGAAATGATGGATAGTTTTTGTTGTTGCTGTCGCGAATTGAAGAAGACAGGTTTCTTGATTCGTTTTTGGTTTTCGAACTTGAGCCGACGAAATAAAGTTTGATCTAAAACGATCGTGCACTGAAACTTCGAAACTGATCTCAATGCGAAGCATGGGACATGTTTGGACTTGTTGCGAACTGTTTTGGACTTGTTTGAAACTGACTGAACTTGACTTGCGTTGCAGTTGGAAGGTTTAAGATCTTTGACTGGGATGCGTATGGTTTGAGGTCTGTGTGTCTGGTATGTGTGCGGGCCTTGAAGGTCTGTGTGGGTGCCAGGTAGGCAGGTCTCGTTCTTTCTTGCGTTTCACTGACCTTGCTCTGGTAGCTACTGTGGAGATCTGTTTGGATTCTTGGCTTAGGCTTTGTGTTGTTTCGGATTCTGAGTAGCGCCGAAGTAAGATTTACTTTTTACTCTCCTCACTTGCTGAAGCCATGGCTGTGTCTAAGAATGCAGCTGGATATAGTGGTTTGACAGAGGCTGAGCAGAAACAATTGAAAGAATTGTTGAACAAGGCTCAGCAGACTCCGAATGTATCTGGTGGATCAGCAATGACTGATGCTTCCAAGCGTTTGAGAGGAGAGAGTGATTCAGAGTTTGAAGCGGTTGGGTCTCCAACTACGCCAAGCGAACTTTTCCGAAGTGAAGATCGCAAGGAGGTTCCATTGCCAAAGAATTGCAATCTGAAGGATTGGTCTCACACAGTGTGTCAGCTTCCGAAAGTCAGTGGCGAGCCGAAGTGGAACGGACAGACTTATTCCGAGCTGCTTAGGATGGCTATTGATGGTGACAAAGAGCTGAACAAGTATCTGGGATTCATTTACAAGAAGTATCATGGATCTTATGATGGAACTCACAAGACTCAGGCCGTGGATTTGGCTGGCTTTCTTCTCTATATGGAGTTTGATCCTGAGAGAGAGGCATCTGGTTCATGGAAGAGAGTGATCAAGCCGTGATCTCAACGTGACTTCGGTCATCGATGCATGAGCTTTGAGATTCTGAATGTCTCCAACGAGACCTGATTTTGAGAGGTTTATGTATCGAAGCAAAGGTATCTGGCTTAGGTTGCAATTTCTGTTAGACACATGGTGTCGCTTTGGGTTATTGCATTCCAGCTGGAAGAGAATGGGATCATTGTGGCTCCGGCCAACAGCCTTTGATACAGGAGACTTCCTTTCTGTTAGACACTGAAGACTTTTCGAGTGGGATGTGTCGTTTTGGGTTTGGAAGCAGCACGCCGAAAGGGGGTGTGAATATATGGTATTGAACCGTCGTGCTTCTTCACGATGTACGCTGGGATTAGACCGTTGTGCACCTCTATTTGGTACAATAGTTCATTGGATGGTGCTTCTATGATACTGCGTTTGACTTCGGTATTCATTGAGATTCTGCACTTTTGATGAGCTGAGAATGTTCTAGAATGGACGGTATTTCATTGGATGCGATTTCGGTGACATTGCGTTTTGACCTCTGTATTTGCTGGAATTTGCGTTTTCAATGAGACGAGAGTGTTTTTCGAGCTTTAGGGATTTAGCCGATTTGATCACAGTTTGTTTGGAACGGTTTTGGAAACATTTGAACATTTTCGGAAACGTTCGGAACAGTTGAGAAGTATTTCAAACATTTTTGGACCGTTTGGAAATGATTTGACATCACGAAGTTGTTCGTCAAATCATGCTGTAAAGATTTCTGTGAATATCATCATTGGATGATATGGAAACGGCAAGTTTTGGTGCAACCAATTTTGTCGATGTTGTTAGCTAACAACATCGCCTGTGACGCTAAAGTACTATGAGTGGTTGATTCTTTGTTTGGATTGGTTAAATCAACCACTTATGGTACTAACTAGCTACACGTTAGGTCGGAATCGTTGATTGTTGCGTAGGATGTTATCTGAAACAACTTTTGATCTGGAATCCGCAGTTGGTACAGCAGTCTTTTGTTTTTGAGAAGTCCGTGTGACTTTGTGTTGCTCAACCAGAGAGTGGCTCGAGTAACAAGAGAATTTAAGACACTTGGTTTTGTGCCTTGTGTGACCTGTTTGTTGACGGCGCGAAAAGGATTTGGAACTCGCTGAGCTGAGTTGGGGTTCATTAAGATTTTTACACTGGTTGATGGTGACCACCAGCGTTTTGTTCCCGATCGTTTGGGGGATGTTCCACCTGAGTTTGGAGGGGGGTTCATACCTGATGCGACTGGTAATTTACCTGGTTTGAGGACTAGTCAAGGCAGGTCTGAGAGTCGAGATGTTTTCTCCCGTAGTGAGAAGTGGTTGGGTCCTAGTCCCACAGTAGACTACTCATCCTGGAAGTTCCGTGAAGACGAGGTTTTGGGATTTACTTCCTTTGTACAAGAACTTGTAGCATGGGCAAGCCAGGGATCTGTCCAGTTTGGACGAGAGATCGAACAGTCGACTCATTGGCCTTCGAGTATTGCTTGGAGTAGCTTGAGTGTTGACCAGCAGTCCAGAGCTGTGAGACTTAGTGCCATCCTGAAGGCGACTTTTGAATCTCATGGTAGGATTGCAGTCATGATTCAATCATTTCAAGAAGGGATCGACATTGTTCCTGGTGTGACTTTGGGAGATCCGTACAGCAGTAGCAATCTGTATCTTGGAAATGGTTTCGAACTTCTTAGGCAATTGTCCCAGGAATTCAGTCTCCGTAGTAGAACTGAGGGTCTTTCATTGCGAGTGCAGTTGCTGAACAGGGTTTTTCAAGGACAGGACAGTTCGGATTTGATTCGTCAGATCGAGCTTGCATGTGCCAAGTACACACGCATAATTTCCACGTTGTTGGGTGACAGTGCAGGATTAGCAATTGGGGATTCTGACATGTTGACCATGCTCGTTCGTTACCTAATGATGTTCGAAACTACTGTTTGATGCACAGTAGTGGGGAATCATACTCAAGTTATCGACTGGCTGCACGTCGGTTTGAACAGCAGCATAGGCTTTTCAAGGACTTGAAATTGCAGTCAAGGAAGGTTGTTGCAGGCTTGAATCCTGCCACTCCGGTGGTCGAGGAAGAAGAAGGTGAGGAATCCGAAGGTTCGGGGGATCCTGTTGTGAATGCTGCATTGGACAAGGACAAATCTGGACCACGTTGCACAAAGTGCGGAAAGCGTCATGATGTGTCTGTGTGTTCAACCAACATGGAGAAAGTCAAGTGTTATAAATGCGGTAAGACAGGTCATATCTCTGTGAATTGTCGGGTGAAAACTGGTGACAAGGATTTTTCAAAGAATTCTTCAACTGGAAAGGGTGGTAGCACTAGTGTTGCCCCGTCAACATCTAAGAAAGGTGTCAAAGGTTCAGGCAAAGGTGCTGGGAAATTGGGCGGAAAGAAAGGAAAAATGTTTGCGATGGTCGATGATAGTGGCACTTGGTGGTACTCTGAAGGTTGGTGTGGTGATCAACCAGCTGCGGAAGAGGCGAGTGCTGAACCTGATGGCCAGCAAAAGCAAGATGTGCTTGTTTTGAGTGCTTTGGTTTCTTGTCCCGATGTGCCATGTTTGTCTTGTGAACCTTGCGTGTTTGACATGAGCTTGGAAGATGATGACGGTTTGTATGTTGAAGATCACTTTGAGGGGTTTGACTTGCGTTTGAACCGTGATTTGATTTGTTGTTGCCTGAATTCCAACTCTCATGACATGCATGACTTCTTGGACATGTGGCTTGATTGTAGTGATCTTGGTGCATGGACATTTGAAGCATGTTGTTTTGACTTGAACTTGCTTGCATGGACGTTTGACGCATGTTGTCATGACTTGAACTTGCCTGCATGGACGTTTGAAGCATGTCGACTTGATTTGAACCCGTTTGTGCATGTTGGAGTTGACTCTGTTTGTGAACTGGACCCTATTGATGAGAAAAATGAGCCCAATGCGCGCGGCACACATGGTGTGCTGAAAGCACGAGAGTCGATGACTGAGTGTTTCGAGACTGAAAGGCACATGGTCCGGGTGAGTCTTTTTGGCTTCTGGATAGTGGTGCTAGCATGTCTGTTGTTAGCCGAGATGTTTTGAAACAGTTTCAACACTCCGAAATCCAAAACAATGTAGGGCCGTTGCAAGCTGCTAATGGAACTTCAGTTGATTTGGAAGGTAGTTGTAAATTGCTGTTGCAGATTGAGGTTTTGGACAGAGACGGAAACGTGAAACCAGCTGTGATTCCTTTGGACGTCATGGTAGGGAGAACGACATATCCTATTATCTCTGTTTGCAAGTTGACACAACAGGGTTGGGACGTGACTTTTGACCAAGACCATGTTAGGATGGTTCATAGGAAATCCCAACATGAGGTTCGTGATTTGTCTTTTTGGCATGACACACCATGGGTTCGTGTTGTTCCATATGAAGGTAATGATGTAGCCCTCAATGTTTCTCCGGTGGTTGCGGATAGTTTTCCAAAGGGGGACACAGTTTGTGCCTTGAGCGCAGACCAGATGGTGCAGCACAGACTCAGAGGACATCGTCCCTATGAGCCGACTTGCGAGGTTTGTCAGAGTTGCCGTGGAGTAACTAAACATTCCCGAAAGAAAACCACCAAGGGAACTGAATTTGAAATTCATGCTGATTTTGGTTTTCTCAACAAGGATTTTGAGTGGGTACCGGAATCTGGAGATAGCGAAAGGGGGAATGTGAAGTTTCTTGTGATCCGTGAATCCTACAGTTCAAGCATTGGTTGTGTTCTTATGACTGGTGATCGACAGAGGGATAACCGCCAACTTCAGAAGTGGTTGTTTGAAATGGGTTTATGGGGTAGCAAGGACCAACATTCTCTGAGAGTAATCACAGATGCTGAATCTTCTGTTGGGAATTTCATTGCATCAGCAGGGTTGCCAATGGGTGTTGTGGTTGAAAGGGCACCACCACAAGGGCATCAAGCGAATGGGACTGCAGAGAGAACTATTAGGGAAATCAAAGAGAGTTTGAAAACGTTGCAGTTGGATTTTCAGAAGATGGGACATACTCTGGTTTTCAGTTCTCCAGTTTTGCAGTGCTGTTTGAACTACATTTGTTTTGCCCACAACAATTTCACGACTGTTCAGCAGTCCAGCCGAACTCCGAGAGACTTGGTGATTGGGGACACAGCCAAGAATCATGCTTTTGCACTGTTTGGATGTAAGGTTTTAGCCGAAGTTCCTGAATCCATCATTGCAAAGAATCCTAATTTGCCAAGGTTTGTCGAAGGGGTCTACTTGCATCCTGAGTTTTCGTCAATGGGAGTTTGGGTTTCTGCAAGAATCCGAATTGGTTCAGAGATGGTTATCCAGCGTTTTGTTGCCAAGTCAATCAAACTTTGCATGCCTGTTGAGATTCTTGATGGTCATGGTTTGTTTGTCAAGTTGGTAGATGAATGTAGTGGGTTACCAGAGGCTCCAAGGTCTTCAGAAGAGGTTTCTGTTCCATTGCCAGCAGACTTGAGATGTCCTGCAACTGGACCACCTGTGAAGTGGCTAGACGAACATGGGGTATCGTTGAAGTGTTCTGCTTGTAGATAGAAATTAGAGGGACCCGGGGGAATAAGAATCACTCTAGGGAATGTATGGAGCGGTATGAGAATTGGATACGTTCTGAACTCAACCAAGCCAAGGGCTCTGAGCCTTCTGATAATAAACCAAAGGTTGAACAGGAGGTGAAAAGTGAAGGGTCTGGCAAGGAAGTCTCTGTTCCTAGTGGTGTTCCTTTGACCCGTCAAGGTGCCTTGGATTCTTTCGAGGAACTTGATCCACTTGCGTTTGACCCACAGGATGATGTGTTGACTGGACCAGCCGCTGAACATAAGATTGAACCAAAGGTTGAATCCCAGGAGCCGGTGGATGTGAACCTTGGGGATGGGGAAGGGAGCACGTCCCAGGCTGGGAGTTCTTCTCAGTCTGGTGGTGTTTCTCGACCTGATTCCCTTGGTAGCTACCCTAAGGCATCTGTTGGAGTCAAGCGAAAATGGTCAGAAGAGGATCTCATGATTGAGAAAAGAGGTCTGAAGCGGGAACCTGATGTGGAACTTGCGGAATTGGATCGGGAGGTCAGGGATGACAACAAACGTATTGATGTAAAACCTGACATTGCTGGACTTGTGTCTGGCTTGACATGTGATTCCTCGTTGTCTGAGACCCCCATCAATGACTTGCACGAAGTGTATGCGTTGGCTTTTCTCACAACTGACTCGGATGACCTCATTTGTCACTTGCCTCTTGCTTCGTTGAAGTTTGACAAGAATGCCTCCAGTTCTGTTGTTTCGTTTGGTGACAAGCGTATTCGGATCTGGTGTCCCAGTGGCTCCATTGATGATTCAACATTGGAGGAGTTGCCTGGTGACTTGACTCTTGATGGTATGAAAACTGAAATAAGCAATTTGGATTGCATGCAATGTGGTGACTTGATGACTGAGTCCGAGATCGGTGACTTGAGGAAGCAATGCAGGGTTATTCCATCTCGATGGGTGACTACTCGCAAGAACGCGACTTTGGTTCGTGCTCGGATTGTCTTGAAAGACATTGCAAAGGGTGCTGAATCAGCCCGGTCACTCGGAATATCGTCACCCACTCCCTCGAGTGAAGCGTTGTTTGCCATGTTGTGCTTTGCTGGTCAACGAGATTGGCTGGTTGGGGCAGCTGACATATCGGCGGCCTTTATGGCCACGCCGCTACGTTCCCGGAATGTGATTGCCAAGTTGCCTGCAAGCATCACTTCTATGACAGGAGAGGCGTTGTACCTATGGCTGAGTAAAGCCCTGAATGGACTGAGGAGTGCCAGCCAGGAGTGGAATGTGTACTTGTCGTCGATTGTTGATAAGTGCAGGTTGCGTTCTTGTGGTTTGGAACCTTGCTTATACAGCGGTTTGTTGCCTTCCGGTGAACCATGCATGATTCTGTCATATGTTGATGATTTGATTTGTGTTGGGCCATCGGTTGATGCAATTGACTTTGTCTTTGATACCGTTGGGAAAAGTGTGAGGTTGAAAAGAACTGGTTTGATACATGATCATTCGAAAGGGGGACAGTTGAGGTTTTTGGGAAGGCTTATCACTAGGAGGCGTGGTGAGAAGTCTTTGTTGATCTCACTTCCATCTAACTACCTGGATGACACGTTTGCCAGTTATCAAATCAAAACAAACGCCAAAGGTCCACCTGACGTGACTCCGGTCATCGACAGAGACGGTGGTGAAGAAATGAGTAGTGATGCTTATGCACGATTCAGGGCAGCTTTAGGTAAAGTGTCTTGGATGGCCCAAACTCGTGGAGACTTGCGTGCATGGATAGGTATCCTAGCGACTCAGCAATCACGGCCAAATCAGTATACGGAACATGCCATGCGTATGCTGTTAAGATACCTTAGAGGTGACATGAATGTTGCAGTTAGGTTTCCAAGTGATTCACCATTGTTGTACTCAGAGGTTTTTCAGGGATCACACATTGTTGCATTCTCGGATGCGTCTCACGCACCGTTGAAAGCGACCGGACGTCGTGGAATTTCAGGAGGTGTTCTGACTTTTCAGGGATGTACGTTGAAAACGTTGTCCAGGCATCAAGCCCTGGTATCACTGAGCTCTATGGAGAGCGAGCTGTACGCACTTCAGAGTGTGAGTCAGGAGATGGTATCTATGGGAAAGATGCTTGGGAGAATTCTGTTTTCCTTCAAGGAGATTGATTCCAGTGAGATTCCAGGAGTTCTGCGAACTGACTCTGAGTCGTCGATCAAACTGTTGAAAGGTTTGGATTTACCACGAAAATCTCGACACCTTGAGATTCGGATTGAATGGCTTCGAGAGAAAGTGGAACTGGGAAAGTTGAAAATCCACTATGAGAAGGGGTCCAATAATCCAGCTGACGCTTTGACAAAATGCCTGGGGAGCTCAATCTTTGGGATACACAGAGCAGCAATGGGTTTCGAGGTTTTGGACGCTCCTCTGGGAGCTATCATGGCCATTTCGAGTGGTTTTGTGTTCATTGAGGTGTGTTGCAAACCGGACTCCAGCATTTCCAAGGTAGCTAGAAGGTTTGGATTTCTGTACATTGGTGTTGTTGAGAATATGGAAAAGAAAACTGTTTTTGATCAGGTGGTTGCTGCATTGAAAGATCTGGGAAATTCAAAGGTTTTTGTCCATGTTTCATCACCATGTTCTTCGGGATCTCCATTAAGAAATTTCAGGGGTGACGACACGGCCACTGAAGCGGATGTGATTTGGTTTGATGTTATCCCTCATGTTGCCAAATACATGAAATTGGGGAAATATTCATCTTTCGAGTTGCCATGGAGGAATGCAATCTGGACTCATGCCATGACCACGAAGATTCTGAATCAAGCTCAACATAAACATGTTGCGGCTGTGCACTTGTGTTCAACAGGTTCAATGACTAAGGACGGAGAACCGGTTGGAAAGGTGTTGAAGTTCACCAGTAACAGCAAGTTGATGGTTGGTCGATTGGCCAAGGACTTTGGACAGTGTCACTGCACTCAGAAACATGCTGGTTTGACTGATGTGGATTGGGCAGAAACTGCTTTCTACAATGAGAATCTAGCTGTTTCGATTGTTCGTGGTGCTTTGGACGCATTGAGAAATGATGGATAGTTTTGTTGTTGCTGTTGTGAATTGAGGATGACAGGTTTCTTGATTCGATTTTGGTTTTCGAACTTGAGCTGACGAAATAAAGTTTGATCTGAAACGATCGTGCACTAAAACTTTGAAACTGATCTCAATGCGAAGCATGGGACATGTCTTGGACTTGATGCAAACTGTTTTGAACTTGTCTGAAACAGACTGGACTTGACATGCGTTGCAGTTTGGAAAGGTCTAAGATCTTTGACTGGAACATGTATAGTTTGAGGTGTGTGTATCTGGTATGTGGGCGGGCCTTGAAGGTCTGTGTGGGTGCCAGGTAGGCAGGTCTCGTTCTTTCTTGCGTTTCACTGACCTTGCTCTGGTAGCTACTGTGGAGATCTGTTTGGATTCTTGGCTTAGGCTTTGTGTTGTTTCGGATTCTAAGTAGCGCCGAAGTAAGACTTACGTTTTACTCTCCTCACTTGCTGAAGCCATGGCTCTGTCTAAGAATGCAGCTGGATATAGTGGTTTGACAGAAGATGAGGAGAAGCAGTTGAAAGCACTGTTGAATAAGGCTCAGCAGGCTCCGGAGGCGTCTGGTGGATCAGCAATGACTGATGCTTCCAAGCGTTTGAGGGGAGAGAGTGATTCGGACTTTGAAGCAGTTGGATCTCCAACTACTCCAAGTGAGCTCTTCCGAAGTGAAGATCGCAAGGAGGTTCCATTGCCAAAGAATTGCACTCTGAAGGAGTGGTCTCACACGGTGTGCCAGCTTCCGAAAGTCAATGGTGAGCCGAAGTGGAACGGAAAGACTTATTCTGAACTGCTTAGGATGGCTATTGACGGTGACATTGAGCTGGACAAGTATCTGGGATTCATTTTCAAGACGTATCATGGGTCCTATGATGGAACTCACAAGTCTCAAGCCGTGGACTTGGCTGGGTTTCTTCTCTATATGGAGTTTGATCTTGAGAGAGAGCCAGCTGGTTCTTGGAAGAGAGTGGTTAAGCCATGATCTCAACGTGACTCCGGTCATCGATGCATGGGCTTTGCGATTCTGAATGTCTCCAAGGGGACCTGATTTATTGGAAAGGTCTATGTATTGAAACAAAGGTATCTGGCTTCGATTGCAATTTCTGTTAGACACATGGTGTCGCTTTGGGTTTTTGCGGTCCAGCTGGAAGAGAATGGGATCAATGTGGCTCCGGCCAACAGCCTTTGATACAGGAGACTTCCTTTCTGTTAGACACTGAAGACTTTTCGAGTGGGATGTGTCGTTTTGGGTTTGGAAGCAGCACGCCGAAAGGGGGTGTGAATATATGGTATTGGACCGTCGTGCTTCTTCACGATGTACGCTGGGATTAGACCGTTGTGCACCTCTATTTGGTACAATAGTTCATTGGATGATGCTTCTATGATACTGCATTTGACATCGGTATTCATTGAGATTCTGCACTTTTGATGAGCTGAGAATGTTCTAGAATGGACGGTATTTCATTGGATGCTATTTCAGTGACATTGCGTTTTGACCACTGTATTTGCTGGAATTTGCGTTTTTCAATGAGACGAGAGTGTTTTCGAGCTTTAGGGATTTAGCCGATTTGACCACAGTTTGTTTGGAACGGTTTTGGAAACATTTCAACATTTTCGGAAACGTTCGGAACATTGAAGAAGTATTTCAATCACCTTTGGACCATTTGAAGATGATTTGACATCACGAAGTTGTTCGTCAAATCATGCTGTAAAGATTTCTGTGAGTATCATCATTGGATGATATGGAAACGGCAAGTTTTGGTGCAACCAATTTTGTCGATGTTGTTTACACAACATCTCCTGTGAAGCTAAGGTGCTATGGGTGGTTGATTCTTTATTATCCCGTTTGGGGTTTCTCCTCGGTGATGACAAAACACCCCGATGTGATGCCACTGTCGGCAGGTGAAAAGGGGTAAGTCTGAGGGGAGAAACCACAAACCTTGGTTTGTTGGTTTCTTGCCTCTGGTTTGTGTTTGGATTGGTTAAATCAACCACTTAATGGTACCAACTAGTTACACACTAGGTCGGAATCGTTGATTGTTGCGTAGGATGTTGTCTGAAACAACTTTTGATCTGGAATCCGCAGTTGGTACAGCAGTCTTTTGGTTTTGAGAAGTCCGTGTGACTTTGTGTTGCTCAACCAGAGAGTGGCTCGAGTAACAAGAGAATTTAAGACACTTGGTTTTGTGCCTTGTGTGACCTGTTTGTTAACGGCGCGAAAAGGATTTGGAACTCGCTGAGCTGAGTTGAGGGTTCATTAAGATTTTTACAACGGGGGTCCAAAACTGGACCCTCAGCAGGTTGAATCCGGTGCCTCCTTGTAACTGACAAGGACCGCCTTTGCGAGTCCAAATTCTTTATACCTTTCCAACCCAAAAATGGACATTAAACAAATCGAACAGTTCAGTGACATCATCTTGCGCATCTTGCGGAGTCGTCTGGAGTCACAAAGTTGGAACTCTTTCAACCCTTTCCCCATTGTGAATGGGTTTCAGCAGGTTAACGTAATAGAAAGAGCTTCGTGTTTCGAGCAGGTCGCAAGGTTCCACACTGCCAAAAATGGGACCACGCACTACCGCTTTCCTTGGACAGGACCATTTCTATTTTAATTGTAGACGAGACCAAATGTGAAAATTGTGTGACATCTGTGGTGAGATGAATCCATTTGGTATTTTCTGTATTGGAAGAAGCGAATTTGTTTGCACGTTTTATTGGAGATGATGAAACCCAACAACGATATACTTTTCGTCTTCTTTGAGTACTCTGATTGCACGGAGAACATCGTGAGGATTTGAATTTGTGTAGTGACATGGAAAATCAAACCATTTTCCATACCTTTTGCATTAGTTGTCGTCGACGAAGTGCACGAAGGAATCATGAGAAGATCGTAGAATTCATTTTTGTGACTTCGGAAGAAGGAACTTTGTTTGACATTGATCGGAGAAGTTTAGTTTGTTTTGTCTCTCAATGATGATAGCGAGAGCAACATTCTGAAAGGCATTCAGAACTGGAGTTGCTAACAGATCTGAGGGAGACATCATGAACCACGTTTAGGTGCTTGAAATGTTTCAACGTTTTTCAAACACTCAAACTTATTTAAACAATGGATTCCCCAACAACAAACTTTTATGCAACAGAATTCGCAAGCGCGTGTGCCAACTTATGGTTGTGCGAGTATGCCTGGTGGACCAAGGTCTGGAGATTTTCCAAACTTAGGAGTGAACGCAATGAGTTGCCAAGAAAACATGCCGAGTGGCCCGGTTGGAGCGAGCTTGGAAGGTTTGACGCCTCAGGCGGCGCAGATCCAAGATGTCATGGCCATGTTAGGTAGCATGAATGAGGGACAGCTACAGACACTGCAGCAGCATATGCAAGATCGTTTTGTAACTATGCAACAGAGAAGAGGGGTTCCAGAAGTGTTTGGTGATGGTCTTGGTAGGGCAGCTGATTCGTCGTTTGTGACTCCGCAGCCATTTGATGTTTTGCCTGGTTTTGGTGTTCAACAATCAAATCATGGAAATTCACAGCAAGTGGATGTCTTCGCCAAAAGCGAAAAATGGTTGACACCGGCACCAACACCAGTAGGAACTTGGAAGACAAGAGAAGAAGAGGTGTTAGGTTGGGCTGGCTGTTTGGATGAGTTGTCATCCTGGGCAGCTGGTGGGTGGAAGTTTAGAATTTTCTCTAGAAATCCAGCATAGTAGCCGTTGGCCCGGTCCCATCAGATGGAGTGCTCTCAGTGGAGCACAACAGGCAAGGTCTCGAAGGCTTATGTCCATCTTAAAAGCTGCGTTTCACGACAACCCCAGGTGTGTGGCGGTGGTGAACGCCTTCAGTGAGGGTGTGGCATTACATGGAGAGGATCTAGTGACAGAGTGACAGTGGCAGTAAACCAACAAGCAAACGGGTTTGAACTGCTTAGGCAACTTACTCTTGAATTTTCTCTGAGGTCAAGATCCGAAGCGCTCTCACTAAGGACGCAGATTGCAGGGAGATCCTTTGTCCTGGCGGCGACTCAGACATCGCCGAGTTCCTTGGTTAGTGATACTATCAGAAGAATTGACTATGAAGCCGCAAGGTTCTCAAGGTTACTAGGAACTCTCCCTATGCAGGTGGACACCACAGGACTGAAGCTGGCAGACTCAGACATGCTAGTTGTTCTGTTGAAAAGCCTGCCTGAAACAGTGAAGAACTACGTTCTACACCACAGCGGCGCAGACAATTACGAGTCCTACAGGAACGCTGCGATGCGGTGGGAAGAGCAGCAGCGCCTGTTTAGCGATTTTGAGACAACAGGCCACAGCAAGAGATTGAGCTCCCTGGAGGGGAATGTAGAACATCATTCTCTTGATGCCGAACTCGTCGATGCGGTGGAAGGCAGATGCGGGAAGTGTGGAAGTCGGAAACACACTGCAGCAGCTTGTACCGCAGACGTGAGCAGGATCCGGTGCTTTAGATGCGGTAAGACCGGACACGTCAGCTTCAATTGCCCTGAGAACAGAGAAGGTAAGGGAATTGTAAGGACTGACACTTGGGACAAGAAAGGTTCCAAAGGAAAAGGCTCTAAAGGTAGCAAAGGAAAGGGAAAGAAAGGCAAATTGAATGAAGTTTCAGAGGATTGGACCGACTGGACTGCTGAGAGTTGGGACGATGATGACTATTGGTGGCATGACCAATGGCCGGAGAGCTGTGATGGTCAATGGGGAGTTTCGCAGACATGGTGGGACGATGGTTCTGGATGGTATTGCGACGGGTATGGGTATACCTGGCAACAGGGACCAGTCCAAAGTGCGGAACCGAGTGCAAGCCACGACAATAGATCTGATGTCCAAAAGACTGGCAGTGTCGGCAGCATGATCATAAATCCTTTGTGGTTTGACATGACATGTGAAACCACTGGAGGTCTTAGGTTTGTGCATGAGCATGAGTTTGCTGACATGGAAACCGAGAATAGGCTTGTGGTTGATTGCAAAGACTTTGAAAGTGAACTGGCTGACACGGGTTGTGTGCTGGCAAGGAGTTGCGACAGCTGTACTCGTGAGTCAAAAGAAGATGAACTGGCTGACATGGGTTGTGTGCTGGCAAAGAGTTGCGACAGCTGTACTCATGAGTCAGAAAGGAAAGATGAACTGGCTGACACGGGTTGTGTGCTGGCAAGAGGTTGCGACAGCTGTACTCGTGAGTCAGAAGTAGTGAGAAGTGAACCGGCTGACATGGGTTGTGTGCTGGCAAAGAGTTGCGACAGCTGTACTCATGAGCCATGGTTTTGTGGTTTGAAGTTTGGAGATGAGGTTGGACTTGGTGACAGTTCCAACTTGGAGACACGTTTTGCTAATGACCCCAGCCGAGACTTGTGTGCCACTGTACCGATGAAAGTCGTTTTGGTGCGTGCACATGATTGGTTTGACGACCACAGTGAGGTTTCGGTTGAACAACAGATTGAACCTTATTTGAAGTTTTTGCGACCTTTGCTTTCACAGGTCACTGACAACACCGATGCTTCTTGGTGGCTTCTTGACTCTGGTGCATCTACAAGTGTTTTGGCTGAGTCGAACTTGTCAGCCTTCAGGTCAGTGCTGCAGGACAGTGAGGGGTTAGGTGGCTACAAAGCTGCCAATGGATCCTCAGTCAACATGTCAGGCACTGCTGAGATTGGAGTACAGATGCACATGTCAGGCACATCAGGTGATGATTGGTGTTGGAAGAAAGGCACAACATTTTGTCAATTACCTCATTGGCAGATTCGGGATGGAGATTCACACAAGGTCCAAAAGGTTTTGATTTGTTTCATGAAAAGCTTGGAATGCATTGTCTTGATGTTGCTTATTTTGCCAATTGTCCTTGGGTTCGTTTGTATCCCGATGTTGGTAGTAGTAGTGCATACAGGTCTGACTTGACTGTGAGTAACACTCATGACTTTTCTGTCGCAGCTGTGTCTGGAGGAGACGACAGTGAACTGGCACGTCACCGGAGACAGGGACATATTCCATTCAATCCGAACTGCTTGGAGTGTGCCAAGGGTCGTTCCGTTTTTCAGCACAGAAGAGACAAAGGTGACAGGAAAGAAGTTTCGATTCAGGCCGATTTTGCATTCCTCAAGACATCAGGCGAGATCGCCGCAGACGAACTCCCAGGTTCTGTGAAGATCCTTGTGTTAACCGAGATGATGTCGAGGTGCATTGGCTATGTGGTGGTTGGAGAAGATGTCGAAGCAGCCAGGAGACAGATTGTTGTATGGCTTCAACATTTTGGGTTGACTTCGAAGGCAGTCTCCATTGATGTCCACACCGACAGCGAGAGGGCCGTGGGAGAGATCATTGGAACTTCCACTGGCCGATACACGTTCGCTATTCGGAGAGCCGCGCCACAACAACATCGATCAATTGGGTCGGCTGAGCGAGCAGTTAGGGAATTAAAAGAATCCTTTTCTGTGTTAAGAGCTGATCTGAATGCACAAGGGTTGGATGTCATGTTTTCACATGAGAATTTGGTTGATGTTTTGACGTATTTGGCTTTGTGCAACAACCATTTTTCAACATCGAGAGGTTCAGACAGAAGTCCATTGGAAATGGTTTCAGGAAGGAAGTTATCCAAACCAGTTTCGACTTTGTTTGGTGCTCAGGTTTTGGCAGAGATTCCTGATTCAATTCGGCAGCATTCACCACTTTCAACAAGGAATGTTGAGTGTACTTTCATTCACATGGGATTGGAACGAGGTCCAGTTGTGCAGGGTCTCGGTAGATTCAGCTTGCTGACGATACTTTCTCTCTAACCGTCCAAACAGGACTATATATATATATATATAGTCCGGTCTGTAACATACTTTGCGCCCGTTATACACGTATCCGTTTAACCTACCTTGCGCTGCCCGAAACAAAACCAACTCAAACCAAAACCAAATCCCAAGCAAAAATTTTTATAATTTGAAGTACGGAATCTGATCCTCACTTCTCACCTTTCTATACACGAATTCCAATCAAAGGAATCAACGGATATCACATGATCACAAAGTGATGCAGTGATAATAAAATTTTTAATGACCCTTGTGAACATCTAATTATGTGTTCGTGTGGCCATTCCTGTTTAAGGGTATGGGTGGGCGGGTTCGTCTTCATGGTTTGCCATGGACAATTTTCGTGCCATCGGGGGTGTATCTCTGATGAGAGGTACCTAGCTGGATCGA
The DNA here is from genome assembly GCA_947184155.2 of Cladocopium goreaui. Taxonomy (NCBI): domain Eukaryota; class Dinophyceae; order Suessiales; family Symbiodiniaceae; genus Cladocopium; species Cladocopium goreaui. The sequence continues at coordinate 21,277 of CAMXCT020002785.1, forward strand.
GCGCAGATCTTGGTGCTCTTTGGTTGTGGCTGCATGGATGCTACATCACAACTTACTTCGCTCACAGTACCTCAATTGGTCTCTCTGCTCATTGCGTTGGTGTGCGAACTGACCAGGAGATTGAACACTCCGATCGAAGTGGCGGCCACTATCGGTGAGGCGGCGGACGAAAGCACTCCCGAAACTGGAACATCGGGCGACGGCACTTCATCCAATCGAGCTGCATCTTCAGCAGCACCTCCATGGAGAGTGCCTTCGCCTTCGACACCACCGGCTCCGTTGCCGGCCAATCAATGTATTTACATATGCGGTGTTGCTGGTTGCGACAGTCTGTGCGCGGCGACAGGCGATCACGGATACCATCGATGCGAGCACCATTGGTGGTACTGAGCCTTTCATTGCTGTTTTGGCCAGACGGATGTATTCCGATGGGGCATGCGCAGAGCTTGGCTGGCACAGTTCAACTGAAATCGCGTGCTGAAATCCATGCTGTGTTTTTACTGCAGAGAGAGGTACTCCGTTGGATCGTGCACAAATCTTTGGTGATACATTTCAATCGAAACAGCTGGCTGGTCATTTTGTGGTATGTTTGCTACATTCAGTCTTGGCTTCGCTGTTGGATGTGTTTCAACTTTCCTATATTTGATTTATTCCTGAGATGGCAACCATTGATGCTGACGAAACAGATTTGCCAAGCGACCCTCGACCTTTGGGAGGGTTTAGGAAGAGATGGACTTCTCCTCATGCACCCTTTCAGACCTGCTGTCGAAGGGAATGGAACTTTCCTGGCTTCGTTTGGCAAGCGTTTTGCACCGACTGGCATCGGTATCAGTGAGGTTTGGCTTTCACACGTTGTGCAAGAAAAGGCGTCAGGTTCGTTTTTGGCACCTGACCTGCCAGTGGCTCCCATCAGCCTTAAGCAGGTAAGGCGTGAGCTCTTGGACGAGGACGTAAGTTGTTATATTTTGTGACATCATTTTGCAAGATCCTTTAGCTATTCAGCTGGGAACAAGTTTGCGTGGATGGTTACAACATGGTGATTTGCATGATGAAGTTGATCAGTATTTTAAGGGTACTTTTCAGATAAGGGCTTCATCAACTTGGCAGAAAAGTGCAGCCTCTCTTCAAAAGTTGGCAAAGCACTTGCAGGGACTTGGACAACTTCATCTATTGCGTGTGTCAGAGCCTCAACTCTATGCCGCGTTGTGCAACAGGCGTGCAAGTGGTGCGGGTGTAACAGCTGCTCAACATGTCATTGGGTCACGTCATTTTCTGGGTGCCACTGCAAAGTTCACAGCCATTGACACCGATGGAATGATTTCTGCAAGATTCTGGGGGTTTACCAGAGACATGTACTGTACTAAGAGCCCCCTCGGACAGAAGAAGCTGCCCACTGTCGAGCTGGTGTGGAAGCTGGAAAATGCAATGGTGACAGTTGGGAGTTTTCTCAGATGTATTGTTGAGCAACTGCTGTTCTGCATTTACTCGTGCTGCCGGTGGAAGGATGCACAGCGCCTCAAGCCCATCGAGGTTGAGACAGGCCGCGGTGAGGCCCTGTTGTATGGGAATGCACTTGATTCGAAGACAACAGTTTCAGCAGAAGCACGAACACTATTTCTGCCATATGCTGCCATTGGCACCAGTGCGTCTGGTGTGGGTTGGTCTCAGCTTTGGGTCGATGCTCGTCTCCAAGAAGGAACGACGCTGTTGACTTGGCATACCGATGAGTGCATCAGAAGCAACTGCCTGGTCGAGAGTTTTTCTTGAGAGCACCCATGGCTTTTCAACCTGAGTTGATCGGACCACATTCATGCAAGACAATTTTGCTTACATGGGCATGGCTGAAGCATCAATGTTTCAATTTCTCATGCTGAGCGCAGACCTTTTGGGACATCATCTGGCTCTTCAATGAAGAGCGTGTTGTGCAATTCGAAGGAGAGTTTTACTTCACTTTATTCGAGGGCCTACGTCAGAGTCGTCGAGAGGGAACATCTGGCAGGCTGCCGTCGGTGCCTTAGGTCCTCTCGAAATTGAAAGGCCTGACCTGAGTTTCTGCGTGCGTCAAGAAAAATTTGATCAGATCACTTCTTGAGTTGGGTTGGAATAGTTGAGAAACTTGTCAACGGTGCGGCAACCAACATGGTGAAACATGTTTGCATGAGTGAAAACATCAGCCAATCAATTTCTGAGTGACCTCTGTCCCAACATCAAGAACCGAATCTTGCAGTTGGACAAATCTCAAGGTCCGGGGCTCTCACTCAGCACATGTGCATAGGAACATGTTTTGGCCGTGTTGATTTTGTTGTACAGCTAACTGAAGCTGATCAAAAACCCCCTCAACTCCATACTCCCCTAAATCACTCAAGAGGTGAAACAAAGAGATGACGCGAAACTTTTGCACTTGTTCAGATGTTTATCCTTTGCATTAGCTGTTACGCGGCGTTTGACCCATGGCTACAACAACACTGGAGTCGAGGTCGCTTTCAAAGACAGGGCCACTTAAATAGGAGTCGAAGAACGATCCCTAGCCGAACTTGTCGAGAAGAACTTTGCAGAGTTTGGCAAGTATGAATTTTTCGTTGTTTATTCACCTAGCCATCCTGACGAATCACCTCTCAAGAGGTTTCTACAGGACTTGCTGGAAGAAGAACCTGTGCCCGACCAAATGGCCAGTTTGCGTAGGTTGTTTTTCGGATCGCATACAATGGCTCACAGATGCAAGTCAGCAAGTTGAGGTCCAGCCAGATCCAACCAGGGCCGCCAGAAAGATGGCAACTGCAGAAAGGGTAGCAAGGCGGAGAGAGCAAGAATCTCGCCCTGGTAGATTGGAGCTCACGCCTGAAACAACACCAGCAAACCATTTGGTGGACCTCTTCGTTGTGATGGGTGAATCAGGTGTGATGTCTTACATCAAGCCTGAGCAATGCTGCAGCATGGCCCAGGAAATCCAGGCCTTTAGGAAGGGTGTTGCAGTGTCTACGGACGCATCAGGTATGCTGAAGCTTAGCACAAACGTTTCGGAACCGACGTGCGTGGCAACTCTAGAGCTGGAGTTGAGATCAGCGTTTCAGCGCCGAAACATCGCAATGGACTTGGCTCGCTTGGCAAGCTGTAAGACTGCAGAAGGGTGGTCCCAGCCCTTATTTTCACGTTTACTTCGCGATCCACCACGTAGATTTGCAAAGGTGTCCATCCAGCAGCTATTGGATGCGGACCAACAATTGTTCACCATGGCCTCTTACGAGACAATGGGAAACCTTAGTGAAACCCCTAGCAAGACCAGGCCGCTTGGTGAGGCCATCAGCACCCTCAAAGAGGCAAGTGATATTTTGCAGTATCTGTTGCCCCTACCTGTGTCCAAAGGACTTAAAGCTCCTTCGGCGTGTTTGAGATGCCCTGGCAAGGTTCTAGGGGCTGACAAAGGCAAAGGAAACCCAAAGGGTTCGGGAAAAACTGGAGGCGTTTCTTGCTTACAGTTGCCGGATGGGTGCACATCTCACGATGATGACAACAAGCTACTTTGCTTTGCGCTTCAACCTGGTAAGTGCAACTTCAAAGACCCAGCTGGCAAAAGATGCCCAAGAGGATTTCCTAAGTATTATAAGAAGGAATGCCTCGGTGCAAAGCCATATCACCTCTGCAAGCCTACTGCCTGGCATGAGGGGGAGGCATCCACAGGGCCACGGGGTTCACCACCTCTTTTCGTAGAGCTCTTCGCAGGAAGAGGCCCTTTTTCACAAATGGCGCTACAGGCGGCTCAGAGTTGTTAGCGTTGATCATGAAGTGGTTCAGCTGTTTGCACCTGTGGTCACTTTAGATTTGACCACTAAAATAAGCGGGTCTCGCATTTTGTGGGATATTTTGAAAGCGCATGGAGTTGCAGCAGTGCACTTTGGTTTACAGCGCGGCACCAGCAGCCGTGCAAGGGAGTTGCCAACCCTGAAGAAATGAAAAGAGCTGGAGTTCCTGAACCCCCGCCGTTGAGATCAGCAGAGCATGCTGACCATCACTGGGAAAAGGTGAACAGCACCAACTTGCTTTACAGATTGGCTATTGAGATAGTGTTTTGGGGCCATGACAACGATGTGGTGATTGGCGTGGAAAATCCTGCCAACAGCTGGCACTGGGCAGCCTTGACGGCACTTGCAAGGGAATCTTCATTTGCAGCAGCAGTTGCTTTAGGCAAATTACAAATGGTCCTATTTCACGCTTGCCGTCATGGTTCCTCAAGACGTAAGCATTTTGGTGCAAACTCTAAGCTATTACCTCCTCATTTTCAGGGGGTTAGGTCCGAGGAGGAAGATGGGGGTTAGGTCCGAGGAGGAAGATGACAAGATGGAAGGGACTCCACTGGCTGCCTTTTCAAAGTTTGGGTTTTACCGTGCCCCTGGACAGTTTCTTTTCATGGCTCAGAGAATGTGGCGTCCTATGGATTCAGGCAACCACCTGGAGACCGTCACAAATTATGATTTGGATGTTGTTTTTCTATACCCGGCTCAGGTGGTGAAGCTGGAACGGAAGAAAAATCTCCTACAGGCCAATCTCCTGGCAACCAAACTTGCGGAAGATGAAAAGGCCTTGCATGAAGGCCGTCCCAGACCTTTACAGAAAGTGTTGCAAGACAAAGACCTCTTGGTCTGGAAAGCCCTTTTGGAAAAGTACGAGTACGATGAAATGGCTGTGGCTCCTTTCATGTGCAAGGGTATCAAGTTGGTTGGCAAACATGATGCCCCTGCCTGCTATCCTCACCTGCTGAAGCCGACCACGCTTGTCCAGGAAGACTTGGACTCTTCATCAGTCTGGAGACGGAAAGCTGCTGTGGGCCGAGTTTATCAGTTTGACCCAGCCCAAGTGGATCGTCTTGATACCACGGCTTTGGAAGGGATTCAGTTGGGCTTTCTTGAGGGACCTTTTTCCACTGAAGCGGAAGCGACGAACCATTTAGGTCGCAGTAGCGGGTGCGTGGTGTGTTGGTTTCTCAGGCCAATTGACAACTGCTTGGAAGCTCAACTGGATAATGCTTGTACTGTCTCCTCATACCTGAAGTTGCAGGATAATGATCGTGTCACTGGCCTAGCCCTGCGTATCGCAGACTCACTTGCTTTGGGCGCTACTGACCCTGGAATGGAACCGTGGCTTGGAAAGTGCCTGGGCTTGAGCAAGGCCTGCAAACAAATAACTATCCACCCATCTTACAGACCCTTAGCTGTGATCTTCTGCCACGACCACAGTGGCGCTCCTAAGTTCTACGTGGCTAACAGCTTGGTCTTTGGGGCCAGTGCAGCAGTCTACAGTTTCAACAGGGTCCCGGGGGGCTTGTGGTTCATCCTAAACAAGATGCCTGCGATTCCTTGCTGTGTCTTCTATGACTACTTCCCCATGTTTCAACCTGAGAGCCTTGTGGCCAAGGGTAATGAGGCTTTGACGCAGTCAGCGTTGACAAGGCAACAGAGCAAAGGCTGGTATGTAGTGGTGTGGTCCCAGACGTGCTTGTACACAAATGGAAGCAGCTGGTTGGGGACCACGCTATCCGCCAAATCGAGATGTTTGTCATGGTGCTCTTGCTTTGGCAGTTCAGGTCATTGCTGTGGAATAGGAGATCCATTTGGTGGGTTGATAATGAACCCACGAGGAACAGCGAAATTGAGGGCCTTAGCCCAAGTCCTAACGTGCAGTTCCTGGGAAGAGAGTTTTATGCGCTGGATGCCGACTCACCCACTTACAGCTGGATCAAACTTGTTCCCTCTTCATCAAATATGCCGGATGGACTTTTGAAGCATGACTGTACAGAAGCACTTCAAGATTTAGGCATAGCTCATGTAACACCCTTTGAGCACCCGGATGAGTTGGTTGGCAAGCTCCTCTAACTGGCCTGTTGTAGAATGGGGGTGAAAGAGAACAGGCCAGCTGGAATAACAATTCCCACTATCTCAAGTGAACCTGAGTTGTTGCCAGAATGGACCGAACTGAATCTGATCTCTAAACCCCACGGTCACCTTGGGTCAAAGCGAACTTTGGACCCCAGACCATGCGAAGCAAAAAGGCGAAAGAGAGCATCATCCGGAACTGCAAGGGTTTTCGAATCACGTTTGCGATTTGTTTCAGAGTTTCTGCATGTCGATTTTTATCAGAGCAGTGTCGTGATTCGTTTGTTGGTTGCTTTTAGGTTTGGGATTTTTGAGTTTGTTGTTTGTTTTTGGGGTTTAAGCGCGTAGGTTAACTAATCGTGTGTAGAGACGAGCGCGTTTAAGTTTCAGACTTTGGACTTGGTATAGGAGAAGGTAGATTCAGCTTGCTGACGATACTTTCTCTCTAACCGTCCAAACAGGACTATATATATAGTCCGGTCTGTAACATACTTTGCGCCCGTTATACACGTATCCGTTTAACCTACCTTGCGCTGCCCGAAACAAAACCAACTCAAACCAAAACCAAATCCCAAACAAATTTTTTTATAATTTGAAGTACGGAATCTGATCCTCACTTCTCACCTTTCTATACACGAATTCCAATCAAAGGAATCAACGGATATCACATGATCACAAAGTGATGCAGTGATAATAAAATTTTTAATGACCCTTGTGAACATCTAATTATATGTTCGTGTGGCCATTCCTGTTTAAGGGTATGGGTGGGCGGGTTCGTCTTCATGGTTTGCCATGGACAATTTTCGTCCCTACCCAAACTTTATCCCACCCAAAATTGCCCATGGGGGTGAAAGAGAACAGTCCAGCTGGAATAACAATTCCCACTATCTCAAGTGAACCTGAGTTGTTGCCAGAATGGACCGAACTGAATCTGATCTCTAAACCCCACGGTCACCTTGGGTCAAAGCGAACTTTGGACCCCAGACCATGCGAAGCAAAAAGGCGAAAGAGAGCATCATCCGGAACTGCAAGGGTTTTCGAATCACGTTTGCGATTTGTTTCAGAGTTTCTGCATGTCGATTTTTATCAGAGCAGTGTCGTGATTCGTTTGTTGGTTGCTTTTAGGTTTGGGATTTTTGAGTTTGTTGTTTGTTTTTGGGGTTTAAGCGCGTAGGTTAACTAATCGTGTGTAGAGACGAGCGCGTTTAAGTTTCAGACTTTGGACTTGGTATAGGAGAAATTCGTGTGGATGGCAAAGCTGAGTTGATGCGTTTTGTAGCTAGGAACATCAGGGCTATTTCACCTTTGACATGGGATTTGAACTCGGGACAGGGAGTTTTGACACAGTTTGACACTGGGACTGTAGGTAGTAGACCCCAAATTGTGAATGACAGTGGAACTGCACCAGCTGATATGAGCCAGCTACCTCCTGAAGAGTTGCGAAAGTTGAAAGGTCAGAGTTTGCCGGCACCGTCACAGCCCAAACTTGTCTTGCCAGAGTCCAGCAGTGTGAAGAAGAAATCTGGTGAGTTGCGTTTGGCGCCAGCAGTACCGTTGGCAAGATCGAACGTTGTCGTGACTCCACAGGAAGTTCCAGCAGAGCCGTCTCGAGTTTCTGTCACTCCATCTCCTACGTCACCAGCAGATACTGCAGATGTAGCCATTGGTAGTCCTGAGAGTTCTGAGAGAACTTCACCTGACGTATCACGTTTTGAACCGACTCGTCGATGTCCAGCATGTGAGAGTGGCATGGAAGCACCTGGTATTAGGCACAACAAGGAATGTAGGAAGCGTTTTGCTGAGTTTGAGGAACAACGGAGAAAAGAAAGACGTGTTGAACCTGCACTCTCTCAGGAGAGCCCTGTGGTTGTACCCCAGGTTCAGGTACCAGTAGAAGAGGTCGATGATGAAGAAGTGGTACCAACACCTGAGTCCGCTCGGCGACAGCCGGAAACACAGGTTGAGTACACTAGAAGGTTTAAAAGGAAAGCTGAAACCGACCGAGAACAGTTGGAAAGAGAGATCCGTGAAGATTCTGAGGAACTGCTTCAAACAAACATGGATTTTGATTGGTTTTGGGCTGGTAGTGGTGAGCCTGTGTTGGTTGCGAGTTTGGGTACACTTGAAGGTCCAGCGTCTTTTGCTCCCGCAACATCTCCAGAAATGTTTTCTGGTTCTCTTGATTCTGTTTGTTTCAATCGAGGCAATGAGCATGATTTTGTGAAGATGCGTCTTGGAGGTCAAGATGTCTTGGTTTGGAAACCGGACAGTATCATAGATGACCAGAGTTTGCAAGAGCTTGATTTGGAACAAGGTTTCAAAGGTATGCAAGAGGAGGTTAGGAACTTGGAACACTGCAAGACTGGCCGCATCATCACCCAGTCAGAACTGGACGACATGAAGAAGGCTGTTCCGAACCTTCGTTTGATCCAGTCGAGGTGGGTTGCAGCTTACAAAAGCAGTGAGAGGGTTCGAACCAGGATTGTTGCAAAGGACTTCAATCGTGGCTCCTCAGCTAGATCTTTGGGATTTAGTAGTCCTACCCCTTCGATTGAAAGTGTTCATTTGGTGCTTGCAATGGCAGCGACACGGAAGATGCTTTTGCGTGCATTGGACGTGAGTCATGCCTTCATGCATAGCCCATTGGGAACTGGTGTACATGTTGTTTTGAAAATGCCGTTGTCAATTAGTTTTCCATCAGGTGAAGCGACCTACTATTTGCTTGAAAAGGCATTGAATGGGTTACGTGATGCTTCACTGGCATGGTGCAGCTTTTGACATTTACGGTTGAACATGTAGGCCTTTGGTCTGATTCGTTGGAACCATGTGTGTATGGTGGACAGATTGTGAAAGATGGTCATGAACTTGGATTTTGCTTGTGTGTGGTGTATGTTGATGACATCTTGTTGTTGTCGACCACTAAGGAAGCCGAAGAACATGTGGTTGCAACTTTGTCGTCTGTAGTGCCTGTGAAGACAACTGGAGAGATCGGAGAAGAGGGAGGATCCCTGACCTTTATTGGTCGTGTTATCAAAAGAGAAAGAGATTCCTCTGAGATCACTCTGGGTGTTGATCCACATTATCTTGACTCTACGTTTCTGGATTATGGCGTTACCCGTGGGTCTGAGAATGTGCCTGACATTTCGGGACATCTTGAAAAGACACTCACGGATAGCAACTTTCAGAAACCTTTGTCAGATGAAGCATACTCACGCTTCAGGAAGGCGTTGGGAAAATTGCTTTGGTTGTCACAGGTGCGCCATGACTTGAAAACATGGATGTCTGTTCTTGGGACGCAGCAAGCAAAACCGATGCACGGAACTGAACAAGCATTGAAAGCAGTTTTGAGATTCTTGTATGTTGACATGCATGCATGCTTGTGTCTACCGAGCAGAGATGAGACCATCATGAGTCAGGTGGACGATGCTCAACTGAGATCAGTCCATCTCCACTCTTTCAGCGACGCTTCACATGCACCGTATCGTTTCAACAACCGCAAAGGTGTTAGCGGTGGAGCTGTTTTCTTTGAGAGGTCTTTGGTAAGGTCTCTGAGCCGACAGCAACAAGCTTTGAGCTTGAGTTCATGTGAGGCAGAGCTCTATGGTTTGCAATCAGTGTGTCAAGAAAGTGTTGCGTTTGGAAGACTGGTTCACCGTCTTCTGTTTGCACTTCATGAGATCGATGAGCCAGAAGAAGTTGTGATTTGGCTGGAGAGCGATTCAAGCTCCGCATTGCAACTTGTGAGGTCCATGGACGTGCCACGACGTTCGCGACATATTGAGATAAGATTGCATTGGTTACGAGAGCAGATGAGAGAGGGTTTGTTGAAATTGAGACACAGAAGTGGTGTTGAAAATCCAGCAGATCTTTTCACTAAATGCTTGAGTGCTAAAGCTTTCTATAAACACCGATATGCTCTTGGGATTGTTGTTCCAGATGGTTTGGCAGCTGAGTTAGCAGAACTTCGTGAGCTGTGTGTGTTGCAGCAAGTGTTGACTCAGGGTTCTTCAATTGCGATTGTGGAACTGTGTTGTTCGGAACATTCGAACTTGAGAAAGGTCTGTGAAGTTTCGAAGGTCTCATACATTGGTGTAGTTGCTAAGGTGCAGAGTTCTGGAACGTTGAGTCGTGTAGCTGTTTGCATCCGACAGTGGAAGAACTCTTCAAGTCCGCCTTGGGTGCATGTTCATGCATCGACTCCTTGTGGAAGTGGAAGTCCGCTTCGCAATTTTAATCCGGACTCAGTCACTGAAAAGGACCAGGAATGGGATGAGATCATCAACGCGATTGGTGGTTACTTCAAACATGCAGACTCATGTTCGTTTGAGCTTCCAGAACGAAATACCATTTGGTCCCGACCTGAGACAGTGAATCTTTTGGAGAGTTTTGACATGAGGCATGAGGCTTTGGTGAGGTTGTGCAAGACTGGATGTCAGAACAAGGATGGTATTCCGATTGGAAAGACATTGAAGTTTGTTTCCAATTCAGCTTGGTTTGCATTAAATCTCCACTCCAAACTTTCTACATGCACATGTCAGACTCACGCAGAACTTTATCAAATCAACTATACTGAAACAGCGTTTTACAACCGAAAGTTGGCAAGATACATTTTGATTGCGGTCAAACATGCTTCGAAGAAGAGTTGAATTTGCTTTTAAAAGGGGGCCCTGTGACAGAGAGAGAGAGACAGAAGTTGGATCCACGTTTCGTTTCGTTTCATTTTCTGTTTGCACGTTGTTTTCAAACAAACGTTGCCAAAGACAAACAGGAGTTTTCACCATGTTTCATTTTGTGCAGAGTTTTGTTGCGCGATACTGTAAGATGCAGTGTGTGTGCGCAGCGCAGAACAATCGGAAAGGTTACTGATCCTATCACGACTGTGATGGCGGTTCGACACTTCGTTTCACGCTCTAGGTTGATTGCTCCTAAGAGTTTAGCCACAGTCTAGTAACAGTACTTTTTACTACCGGACGCGGTTTGGTTTGTAGCCATGGCCAAGTCTGGATGGACGGATGAAGATGAGAAGGCTTTGCTTGGTCTTCTTCAGAAGAAGTGGCACAGTGAGAATTCAGGGTCAGGCTATGCAGCCGGATCCAGTATTTTGACTCCTCTGGAAAGTCAAGGAGCAATGACAGATGGAAGCAAGCGACTTCGTGAGGCTCTGGATGATGATGAATTCGATGTGATTTCTTCGGCAGCTGAACCTTTGAGTGCGCAGTTGCCTGTGATGCCTATCCCAATCTTTCCTGGGATCGCCGACAAGGTCCTTGATCAGCTTACTGCTCATTTGGTGCCTGAAGGCATGAGTTTTCGAGATTGGAGCAGAACGAAGTTTGCGTTTGGAAAGTTTGCCAACGAGGGCAAAACATACCGAGAGGTATATGTCGATGATGAGATGGCCGGATATTGCAAATGGAGTATGGGTCACCTGGGAAACAAGAGTACAAGTCCAATTGCAAAGGATTGGTATTCTTTTCTCTGCGCATGCAAGGTTGTGGAGGACTCTGGAAAGGTTGGAAAGCCAAAGGGTTGCTTCACTGAAACTTCAGTGCAGAGGCAGCTGGGTGATTGAGAGTATCCTCATTGGTGCAAAGGCGAGGAAAGTCCTAGGAGCTGGTTGTTCATTGGATGGTGGACAACGGGACAATTCGTACTATATGTATTGACCTATCGAACTTTGGCGATATGTGCTGAAGTCTGGATGAGTTACAGCGTATACCTATGGAATGGAGTTCATCTCAAAGGGGGTGTGAAAATTGTGTGACATCTGTGGTGAGATGAATGAATTTGGTATTTTCTGTATTGGAAGAAGTGAATTTGTTTGTCATCGTGAGCTCACCATCTCAACCGTGATGGTTGACATCGTATTTGCACGTTTCATGTTTTGCACGTTTTATTGGAGATGACGAAACCCAACAACGATATACTTTTCGTCTTCTTTGAGTACTCTGATTGCACGGAGAACATCGTGAGGATTTGAATTTGTATAGTGACATGGAAAATCAAACCATTTTCCATACCTTTTGCATTAGTTGTCGTCGACGAAGTGCACGAAGGAATCGTGAGAAGATCGTAGAATTCATTTTGTGACTTCGGAAGAAGGAACTTTGTTTGACATTGATCGGAGAAGTTTAGTTTGTTTTGTCTCTCAATGATGATAGCGAGAGCAACGTTCTGAAAGGCATTCAGAACTGGAGTTGCTAACAGATCTGAGGGAGACATCATGAATCATGTTTTGGTGCTTGAAATGTTTCAACGTTTTTCAAACACTCAAACTTATTTAAACAAACAAACCATGTCTTGATGTAAAGACTTTTTGTGAGGACATGTGTTTTTGATCGCTTTTGTGAAGTTAGCAGAAAGATGCTGACTGGCGACTCCGCATCATTTTGTGTCAAGGCGTGACACACCAACAAGAACCATAGCGACATGAGCAAGATATGTTTCTGTGCTTGTGTGTTTGGTAAAAGTGGCTGAGCTCTGGGAGTGGTTGACTCGGTTGCGTGGACGGTCTTAGTGAGTTAAGGACGACGTCCTGGACGCTGACCCAAGTAGGTTTCGAAGGTTGCGGTACCTTCTGCACCAAAAACGGGCGCGCCAAAATCCACGCGTTGGAGCGTGTGGGAATCCTGTTTTTGGGGTTGCGACATGACGCTCGGAACGCACCCAGCTGCTTCAAAAGTTTGCCAGCGCAGGGACCACCTTGTGTCGATAGTTTTTGTGCGTGATGGCAATTGGGAGATTGGTATGTGGACAGCTGGAAATTGTTGAAAGACTGTCGAACTGGATGGATGTGATCTTTTCTGCATTGGAAGGAGTGTATTTGGTTTTCACCTTGGTGGTGAGCTCACAGCCGTGGTGGTTGTCGTCGTTTTTGCATGCCCGATATGATGGAGCTTTTTTACTGGAGATGGCGAAACCTTACAACGATATGTTTCTCATCTCCTTTGTCTACTTTGGTTGCACGGAGAATAACAGTGAGGCTTTCAATCCGTGGAATGAAATGGAAAATCGATATATTTCCTTCACTTTAGTTTCGTCGACGAAGAATTAGCTCGTGGAATTCATCTTTGTGACTTCGGAGGAAGAGGAAGAAGAATCCATTTGTCAAGTACACAGTTTGAACTTGCATGAGTTTGATATGTCTCTCAATGATGAAAGAGTGCAACGTTCTGTTGCCAACAAATCTGAGGGAGACATCATGGGTACGTTTGCAGAATTTATTTGAAAACCGAAGACACCACGTTTTTGGTGAGAACGTTGGTGTTTGAAATGTTTCCACGTTTTTCAAACACTCAAACTTATTTAAACAAACAAACCATGTCATGATGTAAAAACTTTTTGTGACGACATGTGTTTTTGATTTTTTTTGTGAAGTTGACAGAAAGATGTCAACATGCGACTCCCCATCTGTTTTGTGTCAAGGAAGTGACACGTCAACAAGGAAACACAGCAACAACAGCAGAGACATCGTTTTTTCTTGCTTGTCTGTGTGCGGTAAAAGTGGCCGAGCTCTGGGATCGATTGACTTGGTTTGCGTGGACGGTCTTTTGTTTGTTTCTTAAAGACGACGTCGTGGACGCTGACCCAGGTAGGTCTAGAGGTTTCGAAGATAAGGCTACCTTCTACAATCCCGTTAGGCCAGGCATATGAAAATGACAGTGGGACGAAACTACATCCGCGTCCACGCATGTTGTATCCCATGCTTTTGCCTGGAGGGTATGACCAAGCAACCTCACAATGTGTTGGCTGAGAGACGTATGAACGTTTGACCTCGGAAAGCGTTGTTGCTGATAGCATCAAACAACTGCGTTCACTTGGCACTGGCTTTGAAAACCTTTCTGAAGATCCTTCTGATCAGCGCCTAGAGCCCGATGGCTGCTGGGATCTCCTCCAGCTTTGATGTTAGTCCTGGTGATGGTTTTCTTTGCCTTCTTGCATTGCTGGCAGCAGGTGATGCAATTCTTTGGCTTGCTCTGCGTGTCTAAAGGCTGGAAGGGATCCTGAAAACGAATCGCCTTTTTTGGACGTTTGGGGAAATCTGCGGTGAAGGTGAAGAATGTGAAAGCGAGGATGACGATCACAAGGAGCCTCCGGGCACCCGCCATAGAAGGCACATGGATGCTGAACATATGAGCCATCTGTCTGACCCAGATGAATGGTGCCGAGTTCACTATGGCGTCGATGAAGATAGTTCAAGGTTTCAAGAGCAGTTGGATGAGATGCATGCTGCACTCCGGGTTCGTCTCCACAGCTTGGAGGCAAAATGGGATGAAACCCAGCTGGCAAATGACATGCAAATTCAGATCACTTGTATAGTGAGTTTGCATGACGCAGGCGCTTCGGATCAAAAAATGTTTTCACTCTTGCTGCTGATGGTGCAATGGATGCAACGGAAAAACCGGAAAAGGAACTTTTCCGAGCAGATGATGACATTGCAAAGTTAGCTGTGCGAAACAATTTGATACTAAATGGAGCGACAGTTGACGGTACTGTCCATGAGTCTCAGATGGATGAAGAATTTGAAAGGATTCATGCAAAGGCTCATGGCAATGAGGGGGAAGATGAGGACATGGGCGTGGAAGAGATGGCTGAAGAGAGATTTCAGCGATACCGTGGTGCTCGCCAAGGAAAAATGAGTGACCCAGATGAATGGGCAGAAGTACATTATGGGCATGAAGAATGGGACAGTCATGCTCGAATGGCGGAGTTTTCTCATGCCAACCAACTGAGACTTGAGATAGCAGTGCGATCTCTTCGATGCCGGGATGAAGAAGCTTCGGCAGAACTATGAAGGAAGTCGAAGCGTTGCGTGATATTGCGTGAATGGCGAGCTGGGCACAGTGGTGTGCAATGAATTCGTGAGACAGTGAGTTTGTGACCACAGTCTGGCCGAATCTGCTTAGGAAACGATTTTTTTGAACTCACGTGGGGCCTGAATTAAAGAGATGAATTCAAAGCACAGTGGGCGTGGTAATATGCCAGAATTTGCACGATATAGATGATTATAGATGTGTGGCGCTACGCCCCGAAGGTAATTAATTAGGTTTCTTGGTGAATCATCGGGTGTCGCAGCGTGATTGATTTTAAAGGAAATTCGAAAACAAGGCCAAGTATTTTCTTGGATCATGGACACTGATTGAATGGATATGTACAAATTTGTGTTCATTTTACGTCATGGCGCCGTTGGATTTTATACTTTTGAAACGTTTTTTTTGTAGGGCGAATTTTGTTTCAGCGAAAGTTTTCGAATCCTGAGCCAAACAGTGGGTGCATAATTTTTGGTTTAAAATCCATATTTGGTACCATGGTGTTTTTGGGCCGGAGGATTGAGATTCCAGTGGGCAACGAAACATTTTGAGCAAAACAACGTAGTTCAACATTTTCGGAGGGTGAGAACATATTTACATTTCTAAATGCAGTTTCGGTTTGAATTCATGAAAAATGAAATGTCACTGATGTCATAGTTTTGCATTGGTCTTTTTAGACGCCGTAGTATGCCTGGACGATTGTTGTTCCGGTCTCAGTTTATTTGCAGTGATTCAAAGGTTGGTGACAGGTCATTAGGTCCTGGCAATGATTCTGTTGCCGGTAGCTGTTCGGATCGGACATGCATCAATTTTTGGTTATTGCCACTTTGCTGACTTGCCAAATTTCAGGTCGTCTTTTCTGAATTTGGAGACGTGGGAAAATGGGGACAGCTTTGACAGTCACGCCTTATCCCAAGTGATGCGTTGTTGATGGACCTTGGGATCGGCAGGTGAAACGGATCCTGAAATTTGGGAAGTGAACGAATCACCACGATTGATTGTCAATCCATGTGAGGGCAAACAAAAACCATCCGCATTGAAATGGCGATGATTTGGAAGTCAAATCCGTTGGAAAATAAAAAAATGAGACCCAAACATTGGTTGGTTTCCCCAGCTTGATGGAACCCTGATAAGCTTTGGATTTTGGTCCAAATCATATCCCTTTGATTGGGGAAAATGGATTTTGTTTTCACCTTTTGTTTCAACCAAATCTTATTGGCAATGACAGTTCCAAGTATTGGCAATGACAGTTCCAAGATCTGGAACAGACTTGGACCTCCAACCATAGCATACCTCGAAAATTTTTAGGTAAAACGGTTTTCTGCAACATCGTTTTGCTTTGAAAACCGGTCCAAGGATACGGAGTTTCCCATCGTTTCCCTTGATTTTACCGTCATTTTATCGCAATTTCTGCATTGTTCCCATGATTTTCCCATTTTGCCCATGATTTTCCCTTGATTTTCCATGTCAAATCTTCTGAACCCAGAAGTTCCCTGCCCCCTGAGGTGTGGCAAAGACATCACACACCCATCTTTGAACCAGGACTTTGGGCAGACGTTTCAAAGATGATTCTGATGGCAAAACTCAATAAAGATTATGATTTTGGCTATAATGGTTATGATTATCACTATTTTTAGGGGTAGATTCTACATCTTTGCATTTATGATTGTGATGATTATTGTGAGGTTTATGAACATAGCAAATCCAGCCAAAAAAAATAACACATATATATATATATATGTTTCAATTATTTTCATCTATTTCCATCTTTTTGAACGGTTACACTATAATGACATCTAATGATACAAACTTGGGTCCAAAACTGGACCTTTTGGGTGACCTGGCCTGTTACCCATGATTAGCATAGATCATTTGTGAATGCAGGCACAACACCAAACTTTGCCCTGCTTTGTTGTTGGTTTTTGTTGGGTCTTTGGAACGTGAAATGCCCTGGCGCGGCTGATTCGAAGCAGGTTTCCTGCTTCGGCCACATAGATCCAGCCTGCACTCCCATTGGCCAGGGCCTGAGAAAGGTCTCTTCCAAAGGGTGGATTGATGAAGGTACTGAAGGTACTGGAACTTTCGATTTCAAGGCCCCTAATTCCTATTGATTCAGTAGCGAAGTAGCGAGGCATGACTTCGTGTCCTTCATGTCCTTCAAGAAGAAGAAGGGCAACGGCAACGACCACATGAACAAATGCCTGTGTCCCGTGCTGGGCCATTGCGTTCCGGGCGACTCGGTGCGTATGATTTTCCAGGGTGATTTTCCTGGGTGAACTAAGCCACCGTTTTTGAAATGTTCCCTTGGAGAAGCTGTATAGAACCTCCCCAAAAATAGAGTAAAATCCTTCTAAAACTCCTAAAATCATCAATATAGTGATAAATTTGATTAAATGGCTATTTGATTTCTGTAGGGCTTACTTTTTAGTATAGCTATAACCTCATTCTTCACCGGGGTTGAATTGATCCCATGTTGAGAATGGTGCCCCTGTGGCTGATCATTCGTCACCATGTTCCGCACCAGTGATCAGGGATCGGTGGTTCAAGTTGGTCATTGATTCTGATGACGCAGCCCCCAAAAAATTGACGCACCCATAGCATTTTGGTCACCAGTCAATGGGGTTAGGCCCACGAAAGTCTACAAGGTTATAGTGACCGCCCCCAAAACCCACAGAGGTTAGTAAATTCCGACTGAAATAGTGGTAAATTGACCTTTTCTAGAGTTATTTTGGGGGTATATAACTGTGCTATTTACCAGATGTTTTACCAGATCTTTTCAAAAAAAGTGGTGAAGTCAGCTTCAAAGAAGCCGAGGTTTTCAATGTCCCATGGGCGAGCACATCGACAGATCGTGAAACCTGGCATGTTTCATCTCCACCAGGGGGGTGCCCCAATGCACCAAACCATGGGCCGCAACGTTTGGATGATTTGCCATGAATAGTGTAGGGGAATCATTTTTTGGTGATGTTGGGTTTCCCAGTTTTTTTTA
Source organism: Cladocopium goreaui (assembly GCA_947184155.2). NCBI lineage: Eukaryota > Dinophyceae > Suessiales > Symbiodiniaceae > Cladocopium > Cladocopium goreaui. Next base: position 38,943 of record CAMXCT020002785.1, read on the forward strand.
AAAAGGTGGGATGCCCCAAACTCACCATGTAACCTGACGCACATGTCTGAAATCAAGGATTTTTACCTAGAAGAGCTTTGACTTGAGCCATAGAAATGAGGGATTCCAGCATATTTTTGCCATAGAAATGGTGGATTGAAGCTATTTATTGAGCGGGTTTAAGCTAGCAATAGACCCATGGGTCCAATCGAGACCGTTGGTTTGAGAAAAGCATGTTCCTTATTGAAATGAACATGAAATGGGGGCATCCCCCATTTGAGACAAATCATATTACTGTTGATGATATATCCCATTATATCTGTCCCATAAAAAATCAAAGTATTGTTCTCAGTTGATATACCATGCATATCTATGGTTCAACACCCCCAAAATCATGGAGACTTTCCGCCAGGAAGTGCTTCAGTACCGTCACAGTTCTTGCCTCAGTGCGCATCGCGCGATGGGCACAGATCCCAGAGAATGTAATGGGGTTATAGAAGCCCCAAGATGGAAACGTCATTTACTGTACCTCTATTTCAGTAGGATTTCACTTTTTTGTTACTATGAAGAGTAACTACCCATAAAACAAGAGATTTGCTTATTGGAGTTGGTTCACAATGTAGAGGCAGTACGTACAGAATCACTTACTTTGCATAAGTAGGAGCCCATCGGTAGTCACAAATGCCAGCCATCCCCCAAACTAACAGAGATTTTGGCAGATAGGGAAATAGGGGTTTGGAAGACTATTGTCCTCTCAAAAAGAGTGATTCTCAGGGTCCATGTTGGGGTGTATATCCCAGCAACTGGCTTCAAGGGGTAGCAGTAATTGGCTTCTGCTGTTTGGCGACCTTGGGACAGCCGCCATGTTGTCCCGCAGGTGAAGTACCCACCAGACCCCGAGTATCAGAAATGCCTGAAGCAGAAGGCCCTCCTGACTTGGCTTCCAATGTGTTGCAGATCAGTTCTGGCCCTCTGCCGGCAAGGAAGAAGACCCGGAAAAAAAGTGCAAGCCGAAGATTCTCAAAGACTTGCAGGGTGCCCCAGAAAACTGCGAAAAACATGGCTAGAGCGACAGGGTGGGAACTTTGAATATGTCTCAACGGGCAAAAAAACACGTCACTTTTGAACACAGGTGGGGGGTCACCAGCTTTGAACATAGCTGGACCATCCCCCATGACTCAATGGGAGTCCAACCATCCCCATGTCATGGTGCCAGGAAGATCAAGGGCGGTGGATGGTTCGTGACAGGTGGCGAAGACCACCCCATTGTCTGGAAGGTGCTTTTCTGTGCGCTGGGAGGTTTTTCCTGAAAGATGAGGTTTTTTTTTTGGGTTGATTTTTTAGGCAACTCTGATTTACTGTACAGTTAGTGATTGAACATACATTTTAAGTATCCTTTTTGGGGCTATTTTCATCCATACCCATGTTTTTCCGCGTTTTTTTGGAATCCACTGCCTGATCCCTTTGTGAATGAAGCTCTTCCAGGTGGATGGAATAGCAAAAGCTATGGGAATCCGACGAGGCTCGGGATGGACCAAATGGAAAACAATCATCAAGGAGGTGGCCTGGTACAGGAAAAACATGGAAAAACAGGAACTGAAGCTGAAGTTGATGGGTTGATGGAGCCCGGCTCAGTCTTGTGATTTGCTTCGAAACTGGCTGCGTCAAAACTTTTGTTGGCGTTGTTCGGCAAAGCAGAATAAGAAATCAAAACACCAACAAAGAACAACCCGGTAAGGGCTTGAAAAGGACAGACAAGGTGTTTCTGTTTCCATTATAATCGCACAGCTGGGATGTAGGCATTTTTAGACACCTGCAAAAATCTGTTTCATTGGTTGACTATCACCACGACTGCTACGGTCAAATTAAACCGTGTTGAATCCTAATTTTTGATGTTAAACCACTACGAAATCTTCAAAATCAGGATTGATCGCATGAAGTGGGATGATTCATCACTGCCCAAGTGGGATTTCTGGTTTGATATTCCCCATCTGAGCAGTTTGTTCAAAACCCCTGTTGGTTGATGATTAGTTTGGGGATCATAGTATCCAATATATTGGGGATTATAATCTTGGGGATCATCTATCATATATAATATATATGGGTTATATATATTGGATACTATGATCCCCAAACTATTATGATCCCCAATATATATATGAGCTATGGTCAATACTCATGGTTAACCATTAAAAACGGGGCTAGTCATCCAATGGTTCATAGGGCTTTATAATAACCATTATAAGGATCCTTATTATGGATGGGATGACCATCAACCATATAGTGAGTATTGACCATGGCTCATATGATAACCAGTGAAATCTGCATGGAACTCGCTACCACTTTCCGACACACGGCGTCACGGTGTGCCGCCTGTGAATCACGTAAAAGGCTACGAGCTCATTGCCATCGATGGAAACCAAGCGGACTGGCGCGAGCAGGGCTACAAGGCGTTGGAAATCCTTGGAAAAAAATGGTGAAACGCTAGGATTTCATCATAAAGAATGGGAATGTAGCCATATTTATAAAAAACAATGAAGAATGAGTTGGGTTTGTCTGAAAATGGGGTGAACTCCAGGCAATTTCATGGAGAACCATGTGGCGCATAGATTTTCAGACCCTCACAAAAAAAAATGCATAAATCTGTTGCTATAAAATGTGGATAACGTGCTAACGCTTGCTATTTTGGCCAGGGAATCGACTATTGGTCATGGTTTTAGATACCCTGGAATGTGAGCCATGGGAAACCATGGGAAACCACCTGCCTGGGACGAAATTTATTACTGGGGGAGATGGTCGCAGACTTGGGTTGGGAGATCTGTGGAAAATTACCTACATTTTCATGAAAAAAAAACACATATGCAACACATTCTTATCTAGCATCAATTTCCCATTCGAAAGCTGCAAAAACACCGTGATTTTGTTTCTGTTTTTTCCCTGCAACAAATCAAGCAATCAGCCAAGCAAAAACCCATGGTTGCCTGATTTGCCCTTATATTCCAACCATATGACCATTCTATCCCCATTATATTGGGGTACCTACGGGTGTGTGTGTGTAACATCTGAATAGATGTAAAACTTCTTCTCTCTCTTTTTCTTCCTTTGTCCTCTCCCTTTCTAATTCTAAATTAAATTTAATGCAGGGGGTGCAGAGCACAGTGGAGACTGCACCCAACCAAGCTATCCACTTGTGCTGGAAGCAGAGTCTGATCAACTCTGTGTACCTGCAAAATTTGGTTTGAACTGTTGAACAAATCGTTAATTTCATTGTTTCGTATCTAATCTGCATGTTTCAGGATTCAGTTCCTGCCGGATCATATAATGATCCATTCTTGTCTAGTGTGTGTGTACCATCTGTAGAGATGTAAAACTTCTTAATTTGCAGGGACGTGTGGCACTCATGTCCTACCACACGCAACGAAGCTGTGGACATGAGTGGGAACGGAAACGTGGCCGGTTTCCTGTACCTGCAGCTTTATGTATATTTATTTATTTATTTATATATATATATAGATAGTCCCGCCCCTGGGCGCATTTAAGTCGCAGCTGGGGGGGACCTATATTGTATCCCTGTTGTTTTATATCGTCATCGTCTCCTGTGATATATATATATATATTATATGTATGTATGTATATTCATCTTGTCATTTGATTGTTGGTGTTTTTGCACGTAAGATGCATTTCACAACAAAATTCGCAATGACAGCTCTGAGCAAGTGTGTGGAAATGGTGTATATATATATAAATAACTATATATATATATGTATGTATGTATATACATACACTGTATACCGTATACCCTCAAAATCGCGGTTTTCGACGGCAAAATGATGATTCACAATAAGTGGATTTAGGGGTAGCACGTTTTTTTGTTAAACAAACCCATATCCCCATGATATCCCCATGATGTCCCCATGAAGATAAGTCATCTCTCCCATGAAAATGCTGTAGAGATGTGAGCAGTTGCTTCCAGCGATTTTCGCACGCGAAAGGCCTACGTCAAGTCCCTAAACTGGAACCGCCCACCGCCCAATGGGCCCTACGAGTGTGAACCGGGAGACAGTGGCTCGGTATGGTCCTGGCGATTGGGAAGGCAAAGTCACTTTTGTTGCAATAATTTGTACTTTTATTTGAAAATTACCTTGGTGAATGGTTGATGATAGTGGTTTTGGCTGAAGTTTTCTGGCAAACTCGATATCCAAAATTCGCGATTGTTATCAGAATTGCCACTGCCCTTCTTGGCGTTGTTACTTCTACTCTTACTCCTACTCCTATCGTCATTAATTTTTACTATTCCTGTCATTACTATTACTATTATTACTATGACACTTATACTACTATTCCTATTATTATTTGAATTCGTCCTATTATGATGATGATTACTATTCTTATCATCATCATGATGATCAGTGAAAACCTACTGTTGGCAACATCGAGGTTGCAAACCGGCAGCCTGCCCGTCGACTCCTCCACTGCCTCCACCACTGCCGCCGGCACCGCCGGGAGCGAAAGGTCCCTGGAGGATCTGGAGGATTATCTAAAGGCGAAGGTGTGTCCCTGAAGTGTAGGCTTATCCGAATCCATTGTGAGCTACTGCGATGGTCTTTGAAGTTGGGACATGATTCACAATAATTCACAAATGGCCGACCCCCTTAAAGTGGATCGTCAAGTTTCTTAATCTCTTCACCAACCTCAAAGATTGTTTTTGTTTCGTGTCCCAGTTCTCAATCGCAGGCCACCGCTTTCCAATGGCCTTCCAGGCGATCGAGGCCTGGCAATGTGAGGATTCCTCCAATCAGGGCCAGTGGGCGGAGGTTGTTCTGCTCAGGGTCTTGTGTCTTCAGGCTCCTAGGGCTCCTATGGCTCCGAATCCTGCGGATCCTACGGCTCCTGCGGCTCCAGAAACCGAGGTGCCAGAGGCGTGGCTTGGTGATGACGCAGATCACGCCGTGCATTGGTTCCATTTTTTGTTTGACAAACGAAGTTATCCCTCAGAGATGCTGTTTGCAGGGACCGCCACTTGCATGCTCTCCAAACGGTTTGTTCCTCAGTATGGGCAGGTGTGAGTGGTGCAACCCTGCACCTTGGACGTTTCGCTCTTCACCCACCAAAACTGGGTTTCCACACCTCTAGAAAAAGAGTTCCAGGCCCAAAACACCTGAAGACCAAGAAACTGTCCTGGAATCTTTGGGCTCTCCTCTGGGCAAAAATCTATCCAAATGCTCAAACTTCTGCCATGAGGTCACAGTCTGACATTCAAAGTCACGGCACCTGCCTGGATGTTTTGGGCTGGTCCCAAGACCACCTGCAGTTCGCTACTCAGTGACCACCGCCACTTGTGGGATCATTTACACTCTTCCAATGGAGGTCGGACATTAGGGGCCCACAAGTGAGCAGTGGAATTCGAAATGCGCTTTGCCATTCACCCATGCCTATCCATCAATTTCTCGTTAGTTATCCTTTCATCATCCATCGTTGTTGGTTGTACCTAATTATTCAATATTATTCATTATTATTCACCCCATTGCAGCATAACCTTCTTCCGGGCCGGGCCCTCCAACCCAACCCGCGCAGAACCTTTCCGTGAGACCTGCTGCACAGAAGCTTCAACGAGGCTGACAGGGCTGGTGGTGCCTCCGAATTCGACTATGCTGGAAGGATGCTTCGTAAGGGGATAAGTATCCAGAAATGGGCGAACGATTTCGCTCGGTGAATTCTCATAAATAAAATGCAGCAGAGGATGGATTAGCCACAACCACAGTCAGTGCGTGACGAAATTCAACTTTTTCCTGTGATCCTCATCCAGAATTTCCCCATTTTGTTGCTGAAATTAGCAGTGATTGATATCATCCTTGCATAGTTCATGTTAGTTCATGTTGTTGCTTAATCATGCGCAACATCTTCCGATTTGAATTTTTCCCGCCAGGGAGAAGCCTGAAGATATTTTCGCGGAGAGTTGCGCCAGTAAGGAGGCGGAAGTATCACCGTCAGCGGCTATCTGAGATAGGCATCGCAAATTCACTACAAATTGGGTGATATGGGGTTTTAGTATGTTTTATTGAAATAAGATGGGTGGAAAATTCATATTCCACGATTTCCATTATTTTATTTAGTCATTAAGAATTGGTTTCTAGATCTAAGTTCCATGGTCCAATGGTGGACATCCGAGAACAGGTGCTGAAGCTACTTCTACATCTGGATGTCGGATGGATGATCTTCGGATAAGAAACAGATGGATATATCTGCTTTCTCACCAGAAACAGTGGATTTCGGCAGCGATTTTTTTGGGGGTTTCACCAAGAAAAATGGGCGATTTCACTAATAAAACATCTAATCAAATTCGGGATTTATAATGATTCGTGACGTACCCCAACTTCGAGGACAGCGGTTTTTTTTTCCAGTCTTTTTCGATGAGGAGTTTCAGAAATTTCACCCGCCTTTTTGTTTCGCTTTCCGCTGCGCAGATGTGCAAACCACAAGAGAGTTGTGATCAAATGGAGGGAAGACCCGGAATCTGCAAGTACCAGGCGCGGGAGGCTCCTGCGGTTCCGGCGGGAGCTCAGTAGACGAAGTCACGTTGGACGAAGTCACGTTTCGCTTGGTCCATGGATGGTCAAGTTGAAATAAACGAAACATATTCTGATAAGTCTGAAAATAGGGTATACCCCCAATTATAGCCATTTTTCATAGGGATAATGATCATTAACCATTGGGTAAAAAGGGGTACCATTTGATGTTTTTCTTTTTCTGCCCTCGAGTCGATGCAGCTGTGAAGCAGACTAAAATGTGTCCCGTTCTCTGTTCAGAACTCGACGTCGTAACGCACAGATGGGTGCTGCGGTGCTGAGTGAGGTGGATTTCCAGAAAGCCAAGGTCAAGAACTTTAAAGTCCAGTATTACCGCTTATTTTTGGTGAAAGTATCCAATGATTCACCAGTTTTTTTTAAAATCTAGTTATCCAGCTAACTGCAGGTGGTTGAGCTGAAGGGTGACTACGATGACGTCCAGGAAAACGAGGATAAACAGGTACGAATTTCCGATCCCGGTCTCAGCAGATAGAGATGGGGTCACAAGTTACATGTCATTTACTGGCAATCTGTATAGAGATTGAAAAAGGACCCTAAGTCATATTTATTCAATCTATGGTCATAATATGTATATACACCATAGCTATGAAAAATCACACATTTTTTGTTGGAGATTGAAAACATGACCCTAACTGGGCCATCGCATGGTTGTGTAAGAAAGTTTGTATTTTATTGGGGGGGTCGCCGGTTAGTGCAATTTCTTGGGTTGGACTACCAAAAGATCATGAAAGGCTGGATTTGAGTGGCCCAAGGAATATTGGGAAGCACCTAATCCAGGAGATGCTTCGTCTTGGTTGGTTGAACCTTCCTTCTTGTTGTATTTTTCTTTGGCCAACAGCCTCCGAGAAGTGGTTGCACGAAAACATTGACGGGAAATCGGCCTGGTGCTGGATCTCTGGCCTGATGGCAAGGAAGAAGCTGCTGCGAAAGCAGAAGAGCAGGCGAGAATGGCACCACTGGGGGACATGATGGGGATAAACCAAGAATTCTGGTCAAGTGTTTGCCATGTGGCCATTGAAACCAAAGTACGGCTAGCTTTCGAGAGATGGAACGATCTCCACGATATAGGAAGGTCAGAGGTAGGATGTCAAAATTCATCAAGAACAGTGAACGAGCCGTATTCCATGCGCCTTGTTGAGCTAATGAGACCAAGAATCATACCGCAATTTGGTTAGCACCTGCACATTGTGCTAATGTCTATGCGAATTGTTGGTTTTGGCATCGTCATTTGTCCAAAAATGTCAACACACCAAAAACCCTACAATGAACGAACAATCATGGAAAAAGATTCAACAATCGGCAACCTTGAGTCGACCATGTATAGATCCGACATAGATTAAAACCCGAGAAGCCAAACACACACACAGAGAAGACATGAACACGGCAGTCTAGGAGTCAAATGATTTTCTTTCAAAGTGACTTTGAACATACCCAAGGTAATGCTAAACATATTAACGAAACCGAAGACGCCCAAGCTGGTGACCTGATATCACTTCAGCACCGTTGAGTGGGCGGAGTTTTAAAGGATCCATTTGTTTGACCAGTTGCAGCCATGTTCTTGTTTGGAATGTCCCTTTCCAGTTGGAGACTTTTTTTCTTGTCATCCACCAGGAACAACAGAAGGAACAAGAAGACGAGCAAGAAGAAGAAGGAGAACCAGAATGAATTCCAGGCAAGGGGCCTGTCGACAGTTGTGACACATTTATGGTGCTGGTTTTGTTCAGTATTGTCCTACATTTCGCTCCAATAAGATGCCCTTCCACTTGTGGTTGGGTTATAACTTAACCGGATTCAAAGCAGTATTTGAGGTCAATTTTAAGCCCACCTGGGGTACTCGTGACCCCATTCTACGACTGAGAAATGCTGCCGCCAGGCGTCGAGAAGTCAAGTGATTCGCATGAGGAATGGCTGAAAGTTTGGTTAATCTGATAAAAATGGTGATGAACATTCCCACAATCAATTTGACAACATTTTCCAAGTTCCGATATGGAAAATGGAAAATGTGGGAAATTATCTAAAAATCGGAGGAAGGTTCATTGCCGCCTAGACAATTTCTGGTGTTCAGACTCTGGCTGTGGCAGGCCGCACACGTAGCAGTGCCTCAGTGCCTTAAAAAGTGAAGCGAGGCGCCTACAATTCTATTGATCTTTAGCTGGAAATTGCTCGCAAACATGGTGGACACAGGAGACCCTCATTGAGAGCCTCTGCTACCAAAAACCGTTGATTTTGACGGTTGATGTTCGGAAGCACCAAAGTGGTTCTTGTCCTTAGCATTCAAAGCTTCAGTGGTTTTGTTGTCAGTTTCATGTGGCTTTTTCCCCAAGCCGCACGGAAATCCATTCCACCCATTGCCCAATGGGATACTGCAACAGTCTGCGCCATCTGACATTTTGGTTCAAAAGAGGAGTTTGCAACAACATCGTCGCAACAGGGCTTTTCATCGGAGTTTTCATCTCCGCTCTTTTTCTGTGCTTCCGAGAAACAGAACTTGTGGATCTTAGCCCTCACAATGGCCGTCGCCCCTAAACCAGTGGAGACCCTCTTCGTGTGCCTTAGTCAGCGGTGCAGCGGGTGTGTGTGTGTGCGCCTGCTGTGGCACTGTTGCGGTAGGTGGAAATAGTACGAGTAGTAACCAGCTATCCTGGATGACAACTGCCGATTTGTCTGAACAGAACAGGTTGGGAAAACACCAAAATTCTTTTTTTTGGGTAAAATCCGTAAAATCATTTTTGCCTTTATTTGAGGGCCATTTTCAAACACACCCAACTGCCATGTTACTGCAGTAATGCTGGTTCTGTATCCCATGATATTCCACTGCATCCTATTACATCCCTCAGATGCCCAGAGTTTTCGTTGCTCAACTCCCAATTTCTCGAAAAAACACTACTGTTTTACATTGTTTTACTATCGGTTCTTACTCTATACACAGCATCTTTTATGATTTTTGAGGCTTGCTCTCCCCATCCCCTAAGGACCACCGGCCTCAGGACTGGACTTCCCATTGATTGCACCCAGGAGCTTGCGAACAAGACGTTCAGTCAGTATGGAACAGTGCGATCCTCAGCGAAGGGCGACCGCTGCGGCGACCGCTGCCAATCCTGATTTGAGTGGAACAAAGACCAAAACAAAAGGCAGTTTTTTGGATGGACCATGATGATTCACGAGTAATTCACCCAACATCATTTGGGTATGGGTCAAAATTAGGTACCCCAATAATTGGATGGTTAATACTAAACTAGACATTCACATCTGTGGTCCCACATCGGTCTTCCATTTTGACCCACATCCATTTGACCCATTGTATCCATTTTCAGAGAAAGCCAGATTCTATGGCTTCTTAGGTCATGGGGGTCCCCAAGGTTTCATCCCTGTCAACAGGGGTTCACCACTGATCTGTGAGGTGAAGGAAACCACGGTGCTGCCGGTGGCTCCTGGAAAGTCACCTGGTGAGTTTTGGGGAGATGGGCCATGGGCAACTACCCCCTGGTAAACATAGAAAAAGCCATGGAAAATCACCATTTTGAATGGGACAATCAACTAAGAAAGTGGCCATTTTCAATAGCTTTTTGGTGCTTTTTGTATGTTTACCAGAGGGTAATGGGTATGCCATGGACATTTCAACGTCTTTGGGATGAGTGACCGCTGGTGCCCAAAGTATAAAAAGCGCCCCAAAACTTGGATGAGTGGGACATCGGAAATTGAACTATGGCTCTTGGGTATCCAAAATTTCGAGACATACCCACATATCAAATCATATCAATGGGTTGGTTAAATTATAGTGGCTATTTATCTACATGAATCTACCATAATCCACTGTCTACCTATAAATGATTTGGTGACCCATGACCTTGGAAGCCATTGATTTTTATCCAGTTGTTGTTATCATAGCAGGTCACCAGGATGTCTTGGGTCTTTCGTTGAAGATCTGTGCTGTGGAAGGTTTTCCAGTTTGATCCATAGCTTCTGCTGGAATTGTACCCTCTGGTAATGACTAACATAGCTATTGAAAATCACCATTTTTTTAATGGGAAAATCCACTATAAATGGCCATTTTCAATAGCTATGTTAAATTACCAGAGGGTACATCATACGGGCCGTATGATGTCGAGTTTCTGCGGCATCGGAAGCGATTCGATGCAACTTGACCGAGGAATGCTGCAGCCAGTTTTGTTATCATGGAGACCGTTGAGCAGGCACAGTGGATTGTGGACAATCTGAACGGATGCTTGGAGAATCAGAGTTGCGACAACCAGCAAAACTTGGGATAGAATTGATACCGTCTGGTTATTTGAAGTAGCTCTGGAAAACCACCATTTTTAATAGGAAAATCCTCATAAATGATCTACAAATAGCGGCATCGTGCCAAGAAGGGCGAGTTGTGGGTCAACACCTTTAAAACACTGTTATAGTTATTACAACCGCTTTCATGGTTGCGCTTGGAGATGCCGAAGTTGGTTTTTCATCCGAAAGATAGTGCAAAATTGACGCTTTCTAAAAGTATTTAATGGCAGTTATATTATTTTACATAGTGATGATTGACTTTTCACTCTGTTTGGAGGGGTCAGTCACTTTCAGTACCACTTTGTGATCCGTCATCTGAGGAAATATCCCCGAAGGCTTGACTTCTCCTGTCACAGTCGTGTCCGGAAGCCCTGCTTCCACCGTGATTCTGGGGCGGGCGATTTGATTTTTCGGCATGACCATTTTTTTTTGGGAAGAACTGATCACTGGATTTTTGGGGGTACCCTTGCTGTATTTTTTTTTGGGACAATGAAAGGATGCAGTCTTTTAATTGAGTGCGAAGCAATCTTGGCAGATTTGTTTCTTCGTGAAGGAAAATACCAGTGGTGTGGGCCCACCAAAGTGATCAAGCCACGTTGTACGTGCTTGATTGGGTTGATTTGAGGGATTACCATACCAAAAACAATGCGGGATCACAATCCAGATATTGGGAGATACCTGTTACCTGAGCTTTCGTTTCAAGTGTCCTTGTCCCAGCATTTCCAGACAAAATCCGTACATATTAGATCCCCATTCTATATTACATCCCCCCCAAACAAATGGGTTTGTCTGAAAATAGGGTATATTCCCAATTATAGCCATTTTAATAGGGATAATGATCATTAACCATTGGGTTTAGGGGTACACTATTTTCAGACACACCCAAATGATTCCCACTTGAAATCAGCAGGTTTGCAACTCCTCGCGCCAACAGATTCGATGGCGGCAAAGGGATGAAGGGCAAGGGCATGCCACTTGGCACCATGGGGATCCGGATCCGTCAGAAATGCTGGGTTTAGCCTGGAAAAATTGTGCTGTTAGTGGAAGAAGATCATTTCTTAATGGCACATCCTCAAAGGATTCCATTGCCACAGCGTTTTGTTGTATTAATGACCAGAAGTCGGTACTGTTTCTTTTTGTTTCTGTTTTGCTTTTTTTTTTTGAATCTGTTGAGGGGACATACAAAATAATCAATATATTCGATTCAGATATCTGCCAGGCGAATTGTGACCAATGTTTGATCCTCCAACCATCCAATTTCCTTGGGCGGTATGTTTTGTTTCTCAAGTCACTGCCAAATGGGCCAATGATTTTCAATCTGGAAACCATCTCTGCTAGTAACCCATCTCACAATGTCCCTCTAGGTTTGTTTTAAAAACGGGGGACGGGCCGCGGCCCCATGGGGTTTACGGGTACCCAATTGTGACCTACCACCAAATCATGTCCATCTCGATGTCACGAACTCGATAAAACTGGGTCCCAGTTTTCCCAGAAACCATCACACACCTATATATAAATCATATGAGTTGCTTAGTTAATATCCCCATATTATCCCACTCTATCCCCATGACCCCATGATATATATATATATATTATATATATATATGTATCCCCAATATGAAGTGCAAATGGTCTGGACAGCCTTGGGCAGCGCCTGGCTAAGGATGAAAGGCCTGATGTGGGATGTCGTTCGCTCGCCTTAGCTCACTCGTGAGTTTGTCATAACTCAATGGATTGGTTTTGTTGGGAAAATCGAAACTAGAATGATTTTCCGGTGGAATATAGGGGGTTCCTGTAAATATTCCCTTAAACCAATCAATCGAATCACATGTTTGGGCTTTTCTTGGCCTTTCGTGGGTAAAAGTACATACTTTGAAAGATTTTTCGGACCGTTTCTGATTCAGAGTGGCCCATTTGCAGGCATGATGAACTTCATGAGCATGATGATGGGAATGGGCGGCAAGGGATACGGCCCCAGCCCGTACAAGAACAACTACAAGACCGCAGCTCAGTAGCACTTCGGGGGCTATGGAGAAGTCCTGCAAGGTGAACTGACCATTTTTTTAGCTAAGTTGACTTACGTAAATTGGTGAATTCTGTGTTTGATTAGGGATATAACATGATATAAGTATAGAGTTATACATATACAGATATATATATATATGTATATATATATAATGGGTTTATAAATGTGTATAAGCCAAGTTGCAACTATGAAATTCATGTGCCTTTGCGCTAATCACCACCCCCTTGGCTCAGGTCATGTGCAAGTTCTATGAGCAGCAGGGCTGGTGCTCCCGCGGAAACAGCTGCACCTTTGCCCATGGTGTCCACGAATTGTCCAAGGGCAAGGGCAAAGGCGGGGTTGGACGTGACCATGAACGCTGGAGAGCTAAGTTAAGCAGCTAAAATTCGGCGTAAACTGGGATTCAAGTGGCCAAAAATGGAACATTTTAAGCAACAAATCTGATGGGTTTCGAAGATCTGGGAAAGAACATCACATGGGGATTTGACAACAAGGATAGTGATAATTTTGAGCAGCACGAATGGAATGGTACAGGGATTTAATCAACCAAAAATGAGGTATGTAAGCGACAACAGTAGGATAACATGGAGATGTAACCAACAAAGACACCCATGAAAAAAATGGTTGTAGTCAATCAACCTCAAAAAGTGGGTAATTTAATCAACACACATGGGTGAAGATGAGATTCAACCAACAAACAAATTGGGTTTTGACAAGAAAAAACGCTTGATTCGAGTCCAGCACGAGTGCGAACTTCTTCCAGCCTGGGGATCTGCCCATTGGAAATCTCACCTGGTTTTTTGAGCCATTTCTCAAAGGTTTCTTTCCAGAGGTCAAATTTCTGATTGGTTGGCAAAGCTGGTGCTATCACTCCGGAGGCGGCATGATTGCATGAAGCCCTAGACGATTACCGGAAGGGAGCATTATTGGTGTCCTGCCAGCAGAGGGGAAGATGGGAAGATGAGGTGATTTTTGTGGGATTTAATCAGCTTACGTGGGTATAAACCAACCATTGCGTGGGGATTCAGATGGAATGTAGTGTGACATATAACCAATGTGTCTTGGTAAACTGTCCATTGCACAGCCTATTTTCAGAGATGGAGATCGTTCCACTAGCTATGGATAGTACCCCAGCCCGCAAAACGACAGAGCACTAGGGCTTCGCACGATTTTGTGAAGTTTGTCATTCCAGCTTTGTTTTGAATTCTGCATGCTAAATTCTGTGCATAACACGGATCGCAGGTCTGGCAGAGTCAATTTCTGCTGAGTACTTCGTTTTTATTTGCAGGGGAAGTTCATCTTTCATAGTGCCACATGTCAGTTCCAAGGTGATTTGGAAAGCTATGACTCCCTAACCCCATTGGAAGATAGGGGCCACGTGAAGAGCGCTTAAAGATGTGCTCTATTTTGAATTAAGTGAAGTGCAGTCAGGGCAGATGTTTTGTGCGTTCCTGAAGAAACTTTGCCCGTGATATGAGACGGCCGGAATATAGACATCAGCGGCGAAAATTGGATTGCTCGGCACTGATCATAGTCTTTGATTAGCTTCTGAATTGCATTTGCTGTGAATGATGTGAGGTAATGTCGGGCCCTTTAAGAAAAGCTGATGTGATTTGCATAGAGTTCAGTTTGCAACGAACTAGTCGCTGGACGGGAGTGCAGCAATTCTATTCGCAGCTTTCGAAGGGCTGACTGTGGAAAATAAGATTGCCATATACAGCAGATCTTGAAACTAACTTCACTATTTAGAATATTTAGAGTTCTGCTCAATCTGTGGTGGATATGATCCAGTACAAGCAATTAGATAAGAAAGCTGTATATTTTTACTCAATTTTACCCATCAGCTAATCATGGATTGACAGCGATTGAAGATCTAAAGTCCATCAATTGCAATGATGGACTATGTCGAGGATTGTTAAAAGGACGCGCCAAACGTGAAGAGGGTGGCCCCAACTAGGTCCAGCTTCTTGTAGGGAGCTGACAGTGACCACAAATTTGTTTGTTTTTGGCTGAAGATTTTCCAATTTGAGGGTCAAAGAACTTTGCGCTATGTTCCTGGGCATGGCTTTGTCTTTATGCCGTATTATACAGTATAGTGGTATACCATGAGGTTGAGAGCCACCGGTGTCATTCCCTACCAAAGCGAACATCCGTTTGGTGCTTCGGTATTCCCCACGTGCATTGTGTCATCATTGTGTCAAGTGTTCCATTTTTCATAGAAATGGCGAGTATCAGATCAAGATGCCACTTGTTCTGTGGTAGCCATGTGGAAATGGGTCAAGTCATCGGGTAGTCTTCTGTGCATTTTTTTGATTGTTAAGATCCAACACAACCTTGATATTTGCTGTCAAAAAACATTGGGCTTTCAATTTTGATCCATACCCTCTGTTAATCAAGCCTTGACAGAAGAATCATAAATTTTGTTTGATGATTTCTCCATTTTTCAGTGCCCATTTGCTTCCAGGATTCCCAACTGTCAGCCATGTTTGATTTTCCTGGAAGGTGTATATATTATAAATGGTTAATTAATTCAATTAGTATTAGTATTATTATCACCATATATACTATTATCAGTCGATGGTCAGTTGGCCCATTTTAATTCATCATTAATCTTATTACTGTACTTATTACTATCATCTGTTGATTAATCTTACTATCATCTGTGGATGGGTTAACGTTAACCCAGTTGGTTCACCCAGGTTATACAACCCATTTCCATCATGACCGCTGCGCAGGAGCTTCGATGCCGATTACCTCTGAGGGAGCCGATCTGGAGATCGTGCGCAAAGCCTGGGACCCAGTAATGCAGACACGCCATATGTAGGTGTATGATGGTGCATGATATATATATATCATGTGTCTATATATATACAATTTGTAATATAAAGATATTATACTATGACGATATTGTAATACAACGATATTGTAATATATATATATAACTATGCATATACATAAGATTCTACATACATAGATTCATTTTCTTACACAGCTGAGGTGCAAGACATCATCGAACAGTACGAGGTTCTCCAGCGATTTGGGGTGAAACCAGCACGACGTGGGTTTAGCCAAGCAAAATAGGCCTCAACCTATCGAACGTGAGTGCTTGAGTAGCAAGGACGACTGTCAACAGATTCATTCATATAAGACAAACATATATGTATATATATATATATATACAGGCGAAAGCAATAGATTTGCACACATCTTTACCATTCAAAACACTGTTTGGGATTCTTGACTATCTCCCTCCTTGAACTGGTCATGGGATCGCAGGCCGCAGCGGCTCGATTGCGGCAGCTCAGCAACAAGCCACAGGTTGGAACAGCATCGACACATGGAGGATTTCACCGTGAACAGCAGGGATTTTGGTCAAAAAGAATGGGGATATAAGTCCCATAACTATGGTTTATGGCAGATATAACTATAGTTAATGGGGTTTATAAACCCACTTATAACTGGGGGGCACCATCCTGTGGGGATATAACCATATTTGACTAATGCTATAACAACAAATGACGGGGCCACAACTCAACTGGTCACATTTCTTGCTGTTTTGATAGGGATCAAATAATAGGATAAACGTCTAAAGAATCATACGATAGTTGGGTGTGTCTGAAATTTTAGTGCTATGTTTGAACAGGGCACATTATCATTGAGCATGGGCCATTTGGAGAGTTCCAGAAAACCCTGTTGGTTGTTGATGACATGGGGTGATACTGATACTACCCTTTATACATTGTGAATATATATATATATAATGTATACACGTCTGGGAGAATTGTAGCCATGTCACTGGCAAGCGTCACTCGAATTGAAGGGTAGGATAAGGTGAATGTGGGATGCTCAGATCCCCCATGATATCAGTCACTTCTGGTCACAGAAGCGTGTTGACAACGTTCTTGTCAATGGGATGACTAGAGTTGCGATAAAGTATTAGGGTTTGTGTATGCCTGCAAGGTGGTGCCCCATAGTTAGCTAAGTTGGTTTATAAGTCCCATAACTATGGTTTATGGCAGATATAACTATAGTTAATGGGGTTTATAAACCCACTTATAACTGGGGGGCACCATCCTGTGTGTGCACTTCTGATTTTTGGAATGCTAAGTGGGGATTGTTGGTAACAAATATTGTGACATGTAAATCTAGTAATGTAAGCTGCACCATCGATGGACCGGATCCTTTGGAAGGAAGCTAAATGCCACTGTTTTTGTTGAAGAAATCAAGGTGCTCCTCAGATCCAAGCCGTGGATTTTTCGATTGCCTCGAAAAAGGTACAGTGGGAACATGGCTTTGCGCCATGTGGATAGGTGCTTTTCGTTGCCATACCGAGAACCTGGTAGGAGACCTATCGGTTTCCGAGAAGTATAGCAGGCCATGCTCGTAATCGCAGGATACTCCCTCTAGAGCCATGCCCAGAGCAATTCTTGGGTAGTTTCCAAGGGCATAGCCATCCTTGGATCAAACTTGCGAAGCAATCTCATTGTGGTCTATTCAGAACTCCGAACTCATCTATCATTTGCTCCCGATAAAATAACGATCTCTCACTAAGCTCAGATTATGCCCGGAGGGATTCATCCCGTGACTCCTTTGAGCCATTGAAATGGTTGATAAATTCTTCAGCCATTGACCCAGATTGCGTCATCTCATCACCCACCAGGTGGATGGCATCACTGGCTACCACGAATTCCCCAGCCTCGCGGAGGACTACGAGAGTCGTGCGCAGAAGTATCGGGAGGCCCTAGGGATTTGGTTTCCCGTGAAGATCAGCGATGGCACCCAACCCCAACCAGCCAAGATTTGTTGTTGTTGGGATGTGCATCTGGTAAAAATGACCTAATCATAGACTGTTTTTGCAAACTTTGAAGAGTCCATATTTTGTTTCATTCATATTACTAATTTATCATCTTCAGAGAACTCTGAAAGAATATACATACCTACACATTTTGGGTCATAGACATTATATACAATTATGACAGTATATCCAAATTATCAGATGACCATGACGTATAACCCAATGATGTTATAAAATTATGGATCATGTATTATGGATATCTATATGGTGAAAACACCACACGTATTAATACATAAAATTTATGTATAAATATGGGCATTGGTCACCATCACGATTGCCCATTGGTATTTCCCATTGGTATACACCATTACCCCCACATATATATATATATACACCATGTTAACCCATTGGGAAAGACGTCATGGTAAATCCATCATTGGGATTATAATATATATATGTATAAATTAGTATTATCCATATTATCATTGGATATCAGGATATCCATATTATATTGTATATAAGCCAAGAATGGGATCATTATCCATTGGTTATCCCAATATCATTGGATCATCACCCATTATATATATATACATTACACACCATAAATATATATATATAGGGATATCCAATTCTGGTTGGTGGCTTGGAACATTTGGATCATTTTTCCATTCAGTTGGGAAGAATTCTCCCAACTGACAAACTCATATTTTTCAGAGGGGTAGGTATACCACCAACCAGATGATCATGATTTGGTGCGAGAAACTTTGAATAACCATATATTAACCATATATATATATATATTAACCATATATATATATATATTAACCATATATATTAACCATATATATTAACCATATATATTAACCATATATATATTAACCATATATATTAACCACAATGGTAGGTAGGTTGAAACCACCAACCAGTGAGTCTTGGTATCCATAACCATGATCCATTGGGAAAAAAGGGTACCATGGTCATCCCTGCACGCCAGGTCGCCAAGCTCTTGCGGGAGCCGCTGAAAGCACCTCTGTCTCCGATGCAGGAGGTGCAACGGGTCCATTGCGGTGCATTGCGGTGCAACGTGGAGCCAAAGGGTAAGGTCCCCGAGCCAAAGAATAGAAAAAAAACATAGGAAAATACGGGAACATATAGGAAATACCATGGACATTTTTGAGGTAATTGGAGGTTGAGCTGGGAAAATCATCGAAATAAATAGTGGAACATGGCCCCTTTACACATGATTTTTGATGGATTTAGCAATTAAAAAGGATGTTTTTTTTTTTTTTTCCATAGCAAAGATCTTGCCATGGAGTCGATATCGGCTGGCGGGTCACGGGGGACATGACCTTGGAAAAGTGCTGAAATTTGAGGAGACGGCAATGGGCTCAAATTGAAAACTATCCGCAAAAATTGGGAGTTTCGAAAACGAAACTTCTGTTTCGTTAACTGGATTGGGATACAGTATGTTATATTGGGATAGTTATATAAGTGGATTGGGATACTGTATATAGGGATATTCCCACGTTCCTATATAGCTACCTAGCTAATCCTGGCAGCAGCTAAGCAGGTATGATTGATGACAAACTGATGTAAAAAAGGGTGATGAATTGGTGAGACTTGATGATCACAATTGGAAATTCATGGTTGACTACGTTGATGGTATTTGGTGATGAATGGGAATAGTTTGATATTACCCTCCCGTAATCAACTGTTACAATGGCAAATCCCCTAGAAATGGAGGTTTTAGTAGGAAAATCATCAATAAACTGAGATTTTCCGTTGCCACGTTTGATTAATTAAGGGTGCCCCATTTTCTTGGTCAATGAATTGTGTTTTTTTTTTAAGGGGGTTTCCCCATCGAAAAACTGATAGGATTTGCTACTAAGTTATATGGTAGCCTCCCAAGTAAACAGCCCGGAGCCTTTCACTTTTCATTTGGGGTTGACATGCCCAAAAGATCCCAAAAGTGACACATCAAAATCAATGGATTTGGGGAAAATGATGCTTAAATCTGTTGGACTTGGGTGCCCCATTTTCAGATGACAGTATGAATATGAGGGGTATGGTGGAGGTGGGATCCATGACGACCATATTTCTTCGTTTGCCAAACATTAAATCCCACCATTTTTGATGCTTCAATTTACCATTTTTCATGGTTTTCACCTCCATATTCTGTTATAAACACCAAAAAAGATCGAACAAAGATACAAGAAACCTACATCCAATTCTAAAAATCCAGTTCTAACAAATGAATGGTCAATTAACCATCATTTTGTTGGTTGTTTGCGGGTTCCTGGCTTCTCAGGATGCCCTGCTCCGGCTCTGCCTGCAACGCAGTTCCGAGCCGTCGGGGAGTCCTTGGATTTGAGGTATCAGGGGTTGAAGCAACAACGGGGCCAACAAGAGCGAGCCTTGTAGGTATCCATGATGGGGATTTAGCATGATTTAGCGAAGAACGGGGAAATTGACCAGCGGCTTGTGAAACCACTCAAACTCGACTAGCGAATCAATGCTTGTGATACCTGAAAAGTAAATCTGATGAGTTCCTCCAGTGAACAGGCAAAAGGTGGTAGTTATTCACGGATTTAGCAGTTCCTGGGAGGAAAGGATCATCCCACGAATCGTGATTGGTGAACAAGTTTGGTGATGGTAAGTCCGGTTTCTTCGTGGGTTATCGCATATATATATGTATATGTATATATATATATGTATATGTATATATATATATATGTATATGTATATATATATATGTATATGTATATATATATATGTATATGTATATATATATATATGTATATCTCCATCACATACATATATATATATACCTATATATATAGACGTATATATATATACATATCATACTCATGACTATACTTAGCTGGGATGATCCCTCATATATATCCCATATAGATATCCCATATATATATTTATCCCATATACATACATAAAGACATAGATAAATAGATAAACAAATAAACATAAATAAACATCAATAAAGATAAATATAAAGAAATAGAAATAAATATAAATAAATATAAATAAACATGAATAAAAAAAATGACTACATACGTAAAAAATAAGCAAAAATAAGTAAACATAAATAAACATAAATAAAAATACTTAAAAACAAATAAAGACAAATAAACATAAATAAACATAAATAAACATACATAAACATGAATAAAAATGAACAAAAATGAATAAACACAGATAACAGTAAATAAACAATACAAATATACATATATATATATGTTTTAAATAGATAAATAGATAAATAAATAAGTAAATATATATATACATATACATATATATGTAATTATATATATTACGAGCCGTTGGATGATCGAGTGACGATCCACGTTTTCCAAGGGTGGCGGCGGTAACCTCGAGGGCAGCCGAGGGCCTACAGGCTCGTGAAATATCCAGCGGCTGTTCTTCCAGTGCCCTGAATTTTTCTGGTTCCAGACCCATTTTCAGCCCAAGTCATGCTTTATGGTGGCTGAAAATGGTTTTTATTGTGGCTGAATTTTTATGGTGGCTGAAAATGGTTTTTATGGTGGCTGAGAATTTTTAAGTCATGTAAAATATTTTGAGTTGTCCGTTTCAGGTGGCAAAGGAGGTCGCCCATGCCTCAGATGTGGAGAAACTCATGAAATGTGTGCGATTCGGGGTTGATGATTTTGACCCATAGTTAATCCCTGGCATTTGGCCATGATTTCCATAGCGCAGCTCCAAGTTTTGTCTTTGTCAACGGGCACTAGTGAAGGCTTCGAATAATTTTCCATCAGTTGGACCAGCCACCTTCATGCCAGTAGACGATCAACAAATACCCTCTGGTAAACGTTTACATAACTATGGAAAGATCCACCATGTTTAATGGGACAACTCACTATTTCAATGGCCATTTTCAATAGCTATGGCCATTTTCAATAGCTTTTTGTAGGTTTACCAGAGGGTATATGATAGGCATCCGCGTGCCGGCACGCAGCTGAGGGCTGTCTCTGAGCTCCCAGGGGTTTCACCAGAGTTGTGCTGAAAAGGTGGAATCTCCCGGGGGGGACTTCGTTTCGGCGGGTTGCCAGGTTGGGGTAAGTAGACCTGAATCATTGAGAAAGTGAACATGTTGAAAACCACATGAGTTTTTTTTTTTAATTTTCCGTAGTCATGAAAACCAATCACAGAACCAGCAGTACACTGTGCCATTCGGAGTTTAAGGTTTGTTGGGGTATGAACCCAAAACAAACAAAGGTATCAAACAGACATCTTGAAACAATCGGATTTAACAATCAAAATTTGGATTTTGACGAGCAGCCCAAACTAATTGTTCTTACGGGAAACATGGGCACAAAAACCATTCTGTTCACATCCCATGTTCCAGATTGGTAAAAAGGGGTGCCGTTTTGGATTGTCAGGACCTAGTGTTTGGATGTGTTTGGTGCATTGACCTAAAGAAATCACAGTTCAGATTTAAAACGGCCACAGGACAACCCTCTTGAAGTCTTTGACAAATTAGATTGTTGGTTCGTGCGGACAGCTGCTCAAACATGGATGGGCTTCAAACATGGCATGGGACAAGACTGGAACTTTCACACAGACAGACACACACCGGTGATCTCACATGCAAGATGCGCAGACATCACAGACCTGACGGATCAACCAAACACTCCAGGATGGTGTTGCAAAAATCATTCAGTTGACCAAATTCAGGGAACCAACCGACCCAAATTCAGGCCATTTGCAGTGAACGGCATCGAAATCCTGAGGGACACTAAGGGTTGGACAACTTTTCGCCATGTTCGGCAACGTTCCCAGATGGTGGTCCGCCCCAAATCCAACTGTAAGTTCTTGAAATGACAGCAGCATCAACGACCCAAAACAGGGGACTTAGGATCATTTTTTCAAGGCCTTGCAAGGCTCCAAAGGCCGGCCAAGGGATGGCTCCCGAGGGCAAGAACCATAACTACTATGAATCTTGGCCAAAACTATGCGACCATTCCTTGTGATTCAAACTTCGTTTTGCACTTGCTACACATGGGGTGATCACTCCATTCACCTGGGTTGCTTTTTTTGGTGGCTGCAGGTACCGCAGCCAAGGGTTGGTTGCGGGAAACGCACGCATGGCTAGTGCTATCAGCTCCGGCTCCGCAATATCGATTCAAATGTCTTTGTTGCTTACCTTCCAAGGTTTTGTTTGTTACACTCAAAAATACATTCCCGTCTTTATGTTGCATACCATAGATCATACAACCATGTGCCATACATCATATACATCATATATCACATGTCGCTTCATATGATAGGACATTATGTTTTTCATGTCATTGTATAGGTTTGTGTGTATCCATGTATAGTTATGTGCGTACAATTCATTTGACAGTTCTCTTGCTATGGTTGCAAAACTTTGCATCACCCAGTTAATTCTGTCCTCCGAACCATGAACACCGCACAGAATTTGTGGTGTTTTGTATGGAATCACTAAGCCAGTACGGAACAGTAAAAGGGCACCAGCGGTCCAACCATGTTGGTAACGTCTGGTATTGAAGCTTGGAACCATCCAGTTTTGGGAACTTATAATGGGTCTGAGCCGCAGTCATGTTGGAGAGAGCGCGAGCTGGGAATTGTATCCCCTGACAATGGGAATCTAATTTGTGCTGCCTCAATTTCTGACGGTTTGTGGCCACGCACGACTTTTCTTGGTCAACCTTCTTTGAGTTTTGGTCAAAAATCACAACCTTTTCATCTTTTTTCCATGGTTTTCGGTGAAAATCCCATTTCCCCCATGCTTTCCCTGGTTTTCCCATGGTTTTTTTATGGTTTTCCCATGGTTTTCCCATGGTTTTCCCTGCTTTGAATCCCGAAGATCCCCATTTTTCTCGTCGCCGAGGACGTGCTCGGCCTGCCCCGGAACGCCTCCGAGGAGGAGATCCGCAAGATGCCAGGGGGCCCTGGATCTAGATGTAGATTGTGTCAGTAGACGCAGATTCTGTATGTAGATGATTGTAGATGTATATGTATTTGATATACAAAAAAAGATAATACATACGATATATATATATATACACATACATACGATATATATATATATATATGTCTGTATATACACAAGTGTTCCTTTGAGCAACATTTCATGATATGTGGTGTGCCCACAAAGGATGTGTCGAGGCACTGGTGAGACATTCTGGACCCACTTAAAATGTTGGTCATTTTGAGGGTTTGGAATGGTCCACAACTTGGGGGGTTTATACTTGTGACACATACCCATATGGAGGTTTCCTAACATGGGGGTACCCCCAATCATCCAAATTAGACCATTTTAGTATTGAAACAACCCTGGTGACTCGGGGATTCGGTGATTTCAGTAGCAAAGAACTAGATTTCACCGCAAGAATCACTTTCAAATTTGGCAGACCTTGTAGGGTAGGTGAACATGGCTTGATTTTGGTCAATTTCGATTCGGGTAAGATACTACCCAACAACAGAAAAACGGGTATCTTGGCTTAACAACCAAATCAGGATAATATGCAAAAACAATCGAAAACATGGATGTTAATCCATTCCTCCATAGAATATTCAATCCCTCCCAAATAAGGTCCCCAAAATGTGTAGATCCAACACAGAACCAAGGTTTTTTGGGGCATCTGGAAAATCAAAGATGTTTTGCTGGAAAATCACCCATTAAATGCTTATTTCAAGGGAACTTTCCAACCAGCAATGTTTCATGTCAGCAGGTATTTGTTGTCATAGCATCCACCATGGGTTTTCAATGTTGATAGATGGGATGATACTTGGATGTGCATCCCAGCTACCAAGTAAGTTTTTAAAGCATTGAACAATCCAGTGGTTAGGAAGAAACTCGGGAGCTAGTGGCTACCAAATGGCTGCTAGGATTTTCCCAACCACATGATAGATAAGTTCACCCTGTATTCAGATAAGTTCACCGTATATGCAGATACATATGGCATTTATGCCAGTTTCATTTCCACGGGTGCCCTCTGGTAATTTAACAGTTTGCTATTGAAAATGGCCCATAGAAATAGTTGATTTACCTATTAAAGATGGTGATTTTCCATAGCACACTCTTAGTTTACCAGAGGGTATTCACCCCTACGACTGCCCCACCCCCACGAACTCCCTCACGAACTTCGCGGGCTTCAGCGCTGAGGTATCTGGAGATCGTGCGCACGCTGCATCCGGACAAGAGCCGAAAAAGCGGCAGTGGCATGGAACGCTTCCACGAGGCGGAGCGGATTGGGAAAAAACTTGGGGGAGATGTCAGATGTGCATAATACGTGTCATGTATATATATATATATTGTTTATATATATATGGATACATATATATATATGGTATAGATACTATAGAATATTATAGCCATTATAGATGTAAGATCAATGATTGAGACCTGGCATAATTTGAACTGATAGAGTTGTGGGATGAAAACACAGGTCGCGAGATGTGAAAAAGAAAATCTTCAGGTAAACCAGCGAAGGCAACTCTATGCGCCCACGTCTTTTCCGTGGGATTTTTGGGGGTTTTCACTGTTTTCACCCACTGGGGCGACCTTTTACCCGTCACATCCTTGGGGTTTTCACTGACCTTTCAGGTGCAAGCAGCCTGGCGGTGCCTGTCGGATCCCACACGGAGGTTGGGAGACATTGTTACCCACAGGTATGGGTCAAAATCGCCATAGAGGCCAGACATTTCGTCATTTTCAGTACTTCCAGGGCGAGTCCAATCATTTTGATCCATACCCGACACTTCTCCTGGTCCCCAAAGAAGTAGAAAAGAAACCAAACCAGGAGGTCATAGATGATCTTTACTGCATTTTTTGAATCAGCTTCAACCCGTCACATCGATTTTTAACCCCTTCCCCTCTCAATACTACCCTCCAAACAAAACACTCACTTGACACTATATGATGTATATATATATACACATACATACACATATCTATAGATACATGACATATAAGTATATATATATATACTGTATATATATATATAGATATGTAGTATATATATAGGTATATATATAGAGGATCTAATGATTCATCTTAGAGGTATTTTTAGTTTCAGAAATTCAATGCCTCAACGCGGATAGGATTCCATTCTTCGGCCTTGACGCAGGCTGATGTACGACCTCCGCACCTTTGGCGATTCCTCCGCGGCGGGAAAACACGCCGCGGGGACGGCAGAGATGGGAGAAATGCTGTTGTCGCGACAGAAGGACGATGCGGAAGATGGCAGCTGTGGGAAGCTTGTTGACTTTTGACATAAAAAAAAAAATGGGAGTGTTTTCGGATGAAAACAGAAAACATGGGGAGTTCAAGACCAAACATGGGGAGTTCATAAGCCAAATTGGCATTTCACCATATTTCACCAACAAAAATTGGGGACTTCCTGTGGGAAGCGGGGCAGACTTGACCCGCCCAGCTTGCAGCATGGGGAGCCAAGCTCGAAGTTTTAACAGAGTGACCACTATGAAAAGCTTAAACGGTTGAAGGAAACCCAAGTATGATATAGTATACCCTCTGGTAATTTAACATAGCTATGGAAAATCACCATTTTTAATGGGACAATCCACTATAAATGGCCATTTTCAATAGCTTTTTGTATGTTTACCAGAGAGTAACCATGTACAACCCCCTATGAGTTATCAATAGGTATCAACCAACTGAGGTCCCAGCGAAGATTTTCGTCTTAGATCCACGTCACATGCAGCACCATGACCACTGGCAGGACCAGGCAGCACTGGACCTGAGGAACATGGAGGTGGAAAGCCTCGGTTTTTTCGAGGTTAGCCTTGTAAGAATGGACACTACCCTCTGGTTATGACTAACATAGCCATGGTTTTTCGATGGCCCTAATCGAAATAGATGGTTTACCGTTCTTAATAGCATGGTGGATCTTTCCATGGCTATGTTAGTCATAACCAGATGGTAATATGAGGAGTTCCATTGTTCACCGCAAAAATACATAAGAATTCCACTAGATGAAAATTACATCTATAGAAAAAAATACATTCCACTAGGTGAAAGATGTGTTTTTGTAAGATTCCGATTTTTTCAAATCTTTCACCTCGTTGGAGAGTCGCCAGATGGGATGATACCACTGTGCCTTGACCCTTGATCTTGGATTAGGTACCTCCAAGATGGTGTTCTGGATTGTTCTGGCACTCTTCTTGTGATTCCTACACATATATACATATACATATATATATAGAGATATACTGTAGATAGTCACATATAAATGTAGACAACATGTAAATCTGTATATAGATGTACACAATGTACACATGTGATTTCCCTCTTTGTTTCACAGGTGGAATTGCAGCGCATTGTGCAGAAGGAACAGAAACGCCGTGGCGTCCTCGTGAGGAAGGCGGAATTCCGTTTTTGGGAGACGTTGGGTCTATGGGAACCCCAGAAAGGATAGGAAAATGGTTTTACCCATGAAAAATGGAAGTTAAAACCATGAACAGTTGGGGATACTACGACATATGTGGATTTAACCACAGAAAATTGGAGTTTCAGCTGGTTCAAACACATATCTAAAGTGGTGAGAGATTACCTTTCCATTTGGGGGGTTACGATATTGACCTGGATATTGGGGTATGCCCCAGTCATCGAATGGGGCAAATGATGATAATTTGTTGGCATTGGGGGTTTTCCATTTTCAGAAAACGCCATTTCAATAGCAGTTTATTCCTTTTTCATGGTGTCTGTTGGTTTGTGATGGAAGGGATTTCCGAACACAGCCTTGCTCTATCGAAACAGGAACCAAGCGCCTTGAAAGACTTGAAAGACCTGAAATCCAACTCTTTCGGGCACACGAATCTGATGGAGGGGTCAGATCTGGCTTCACCTACCATGTGGGTGATACCTAAGACTTAAAAATTGAGTGGACTCCAATTTTTGGAAGAATATCCCGTGTTCACATGGACAGTTGTGGCTTCTGGGTTTCCATCACTGGACTTCCATCTTGGATTTTAAGCATGCGCGTTGTGGGTGAAAACTCCCAACGTCATGGGCATTTGAGTTCCAGGTGTCTCCGTGGAAACACACCGCCGCAGCTGTTTTTTGTTGCTTCCGCGCCACGGCGTAACGCGTAACGCGTAACGCCCTTGTTGGCGCCATGTACGACGTTGCCGTGGTGGGTGCTGGGCTTATTGGCGCTGCCGCAGCGAAATATTTGGCCAAAAAGGGGCTCAAAGTCGAAGCTGGGCTTTCTAAATCACAGTGGTTCATTGGGAAAAAGGAGAACACCGGCTTTCGGAATTCCCGTGTCGGCAAGCTACCAATTCTGAACAAGTTGGCTTCCCTTTAACAGTTTCGCAGTTTGAGAGTTTGACACTAAAGCAAACGGCCAGTTGGGAAAGCCCAGACCATAAACCATCCCGAAGTTTTTTTTTTAATTGGGCAATAAAAAGGGCTCCTTTTTCCAGGGATTGTTTATATGATATATATATAACACTCAACTTTATCATTGCAGCAACAGTTGGGCACAACAAAAACAGGACATCCCAAGGTACGCAGAACAAAAACAGGAACACACCACAAGCGTGGAGACTTGGAAAGCCTTGGAGACCTAGGCCCTGATTGGTCCCACTGAAGCCCAGGGTGCTCTGGGTGCTTGCTATGATGAAGGACGCCCCTTGGTGGATGCGCCGCGTTTCCTGGGACGATTTAGCCATTTCAGCCACAAAATCAATGGGGTTTCAAGCAGCAAACATAGATAACACTGTGATGTCCATGACAAGTAGCTACTGTACCTCCACCAAGTAGACCCTGCGTGGACAGGGTTTGAACCGGAGGAAAGCACCATGAGATTCCAGTGAGTTTCAATGGCCTACTTGGAGGATGATGCAACTCATTCGGAATCTCCATCACAAAGTCATCCTCAAACAGAGTTCACATCCGGCATGGATTTTCAATAGAATGCCAATAAATCTCAGGATAATAGGTTTGTGAATCAGCAAAGTTGGACAAAACAAACCCAACGCTGGATTTCACCAAAACAATTCGGAGAAAAAGAGGGTATGAGAGTTTTCTCGACATGTAGACATAGTGACACAGAGCGTCACTATAGTTGCGATAGATATGTGCTGAATATTTGAATCCACAAACCCACAGGGTATAGTCATGGTCATGGTCATAGACATAGTCATGTTCACGGTCATGGTCGTAATTTGTTGAAATACCCTCTGGTAAACTAACATAGCTATGGAAAACCACCATTTTTAGTAGGTAAATCAACTATAAATGGCCATTTTCAATAGCTATGTTTGTTTACCAGAGGGTAACCATCCCATTTCTTCTGTATCGATCCACTTGATCCATGACCTTCTCATGAACCATGGGACCCAAGAGGCTTTCCTGCAGATGTTCTATTCATCCACTTCCGGGGGTTGGGTCCATAGCCATCAAATTTGAGGTGGTTTGATCATCGATGAATCAAGCAATTCGAAGAGGAACATCCTGCAGAACTACTGTAGTCGCTTCATCCAGTTCTTTCAGAATCTTGGGACCTCACAAAATTCCCCATATCCCAGCGGTCCCATGGGGGCTGATAATCCCATGGCTATCTCCATCCAGCTGCTAGGCATTTACCGCATCGCCGATCCCGACAAAGTTTGGGCCGACCTAGCGGACTTGTCGATCAAGGAGTACCAGGCTGGTTTCGATGCGGAAGCCCAACGTTCTCATCCCAGTTCGGGGTCTTTTTGTAGGGTAGAATGTGGTAAATCTGCCAGAAACCATCAATGGGTGGTAAACATCCCGAGATGTTGGGTTTTTATTGGGTCTACCCCAAAAACGCCCAAATTTCGAGAAACAGCCAGAGGGTGGATATCTTGGAAAAGCCATCAATTTGATGGCCCTAAATCAGGTTTGGCACCCAGTCAGTAGACTATGGAGACATATGGGGATGATTTCGTGCAAAGATGGTGACATTTTGAATCGCCTTGGGGTAATCTATCCACGTTGCGGCCCGAGGCTTTTGGGAAAAAATGGCTCTGTTGGGGTGGAAGCCCCAACCAGCAAACTGGAACCCCCAAATTCCCAAATAAAGCAAATTCATTACGAAACAAGGGTGTCTGGGGGGTTGTCTGTAGATGAAGGACAGGGAAAATATATATATAATATACACACACACATACGTAACTCATATGTATTATATATGTGTAAATATGTGTGAATATGAATTGAAATCAATAAAGAGAAGTATATGCACATACTCACATACAGCATTTTCGGACAGGAGCCCTAAGCCAAGTTAATGCCACAACCTCGGCCCAGGCCATCGAACGAGAAGCTGGAGAGAGGTTTCACCATGAGACGGGCTTCCTAGCAGTTGGAGATCCCAGTATGGACTACATCCATCAAGTGGAACAAACCATGGCATCTTTTGGCACTGAAGGACTGGTGTCAGCCGGATGGTGGATTTAATGGGGGATTTAATCCCCAATTTATGGCAGAGAGAAAGTAATGATGGAGCATCCAATGTCAGTTTTATTCTCCCTATTTTCAGACCACAAATTATCACTAAGAGGGGTTGAAGTGGACTACCCCTAGGCCCATGGTCCCCTGGGTGTGTTGAGGGACCATGAAAATGTGAGGTCAAAATCTTCAAGAATCAGGGCTGGGATGGTGAACTGTACAGAAAGTGCTGCAGCACTGGTGAGTATATGGAACAAACCCACTGATGTCTTGAAATTTAAATGCTGCAATCAAGGCGTTTGCTTCTGCTGGCACATGGGTCAACACATGCCCTTTTAACATGTGTGTGCTTCCAAAAATTGGGCTACCCCTCATCACCATTGCTTTCCCCATCAAATATGACCAATTTTTGCTGATTTTGGGGTCCCATTTTGGGGAAAATCCATCTGGTGATGGGAACTTGGAACAGGACAGGACTTCTTTATCTACACCAAAAAGGAGGACTTCGAACAGCACTTCCCCTTCTTAAGGCCAGTCACGGGCTTTGTGGTTGATGGGGTTTACTGGTTGACCTCAGCTGATCTGAAGCGCCAGGCTGTCCTTTGACGAACACAGCTGGAGGGGTCTCTGGCAGCCACGGAAAGCTGGGCATTTGAGTCCTCGCACTTTGGCCCTGATCCAAGCAGCTCTGGCTGGGAGGCGAGCGCTTGAAACCGAAATTTGACATTTTTCATAGGACAATGGTGAACCAATTGATGGAATGGGGTACCCGATTGACCATCCCATTGGGGGGTAGGGGATTTCTTGTTGCCACCAGCCTGGATAGTTCGCCTACACTGGCTTCAACAACGTAACAACGTGCTGTGGCGAACATGGACCCCAGTTCGCCGTTTCATGGTATGGTAGATATATGGTACAGTAGATATATGTAGATATACTGTAGTTAATGGGGGTTATAAATCTATTACAGCAATATTGGGTATTTGGCAATTATTTGCCTGTTTATGTTTCCCTGTGTCTTGGCCACGACCCCATTTGGATGCTTCCAACGTGTTCCATTCGTGTGTATCTCTACACGTTAGGGCTACGCTCCCAAGTGGGATAGAAATGAACCAACAAAAATGGGTGATTTTTGGGACAGTAAACAATCCATGTCTTGCGGGAAAACCTACGTTGATTCAGACCCTTATGTTATTTTGGTGTTTTTTTTGGGACAGTACCGATAGCTATGGAACAAACATCACCATTCTTAATTGGTAAATCGTCGAACTAAATCGCCATTTTCCATAGCAAACTGCTAGTTGACCAGAGGGTACTGTACTTGATACTGAGATGCACCATTATCCGTTGATTATGGAATCATATGACTAATCCCTTCCCCCGTTCATATTAAACACCCCCTAAACGAAACCATGGTGGATGTAGTGGAATTTCCACATAATTCATGGAACAAACATCACCATTCTTAATTGGTAAATCGTCGAACTAAATCGCCATTTTCCATAGCAAACTGCTAGTTGACCAGAGGGTACTGTACTTGATACTGAGATGCACCATTATCCGTTGATTATGGAATCATATGACTAATCCCTTCCCCCGTTCATATTAAACACCCCCTAAACGAAACCATGGTGGATGTAGTGGAATTTCCACATAATTCATGGAACAAACATCACCATTCTTAATTGGTAAATCGTCGAACTAAATCGCCATTTTCCATAGCAAACTGCTAGTTGACCAGAGGGTACTGTACTTGATACTGAGATGCACCATTATCCGTTGATTATGGAATCATATGACTAATCCCTTCCCCCGTTCATATTAAACACCCCCTAAACGAAACCATGGTGGATGTAGTGGAATTTCCACATAATTAGGGTGATGGGATCATTCTAGAAATGGGGGTAGCCCAATAGCTGGATGGTTTATAATGGAAAATCTTGTCAAAATGGATGATTTGGGGGTATCTCTATTTCAGGAAACTTCCATATTACTATACTAATAGTTGAGGGTAACCGGGTAACCCGTCATTTTTTCTTGGGGTGGGGTAGTTTCACCCGCAGGAATGGTGCTGATGTGATCGACACCCAGCTAGATGGAGTGCACGCAGAGGCGCCATGAAAAAGGGGGGGATCTTGCGCAGTGTTCAAAACCTCTGTTGGTTGATGATTACAGAGGATTATACTACGCAATATATTGGGGATTATGATACTCCAATATATAGGGGAATCCCGTTCTTAACCAACCAGTATTTCATGGAACAACAGAGGGGTTTAACTTTCAACGAATGAATCATGGAGTTGTTGGTGTTTTCTGAAGACTAGTAGACATGGCGAACACAAAAAACCAAAAATCAAGCAAGAAAGTTTGGGGATGTAATGGAATATACTTGGGTATACTGGAAATTAATGGAAGATTCAATATTATATATAAATAAAAAATAGATAGATAAATAAATGAATAAATCAATATATATATATCTAATATAATACATATGTGGCTTTGTCCAAAAATAGGGTATATCCCCAATTTGCAGTGCTAGTGAGAAAATAACAATGAAACAAGAACTTGTGGGGTGCTCGATTTTTACACTAACCTATATTTTGACCCATGTACCCATTGGTACAAAGGTTGCGCGGTGTTGCGTGGTGTAGTAAACAAACCCGGCAATTTTGACGCTCCTCCTGTTGTGAGCTGCTAAATCATCCGCACGATTTCGAGGGCGGAGTTTGCAGCACTCAGTGTTCTTTGTTTACTGGATCTATATGTACAGAAAATCCATGATAGATATTTATATATATTGTCTACATCTATAGATATCTGATGATATCTGTTTTTATATAATTACCTATATAATCCTATATATATATATAATATATATATATCTATTTGTCTGTCTATTTGTCTGTCTATATGTTGCACTTCGACCACATCTTCACGGAGTCTTCCAGGCGGAGCATTGGGTACTGCAGCTGCACGGGAAGGGGAGACTTGAGGCCAAGAAGGTGCTGGTGGGTGGGTGATCGGTTGGTGGGTGAAATCTTCTATGATCCGACAGCTGATCTAGCCAACTATATCTGGGTTGTATGGATATTCCTAGACCTACTAAGATGCTAGCCTGTACAATAGGCAATCTCCAAGATGCGCACTGCTGAGAACCGCATTTGTCCCGCCCTGTTCTCGCCAAGTCTACACTGGACATTAGGACATTTCATCTTGCAAAAAACAAGATCATGAGTACTGGGAATATCCCCCAACTATATCTGGGTTAGATGGAT
The DNA here is from genome assembly GCA_947184155.2 of Cladocopium goreaui. Lineage (NCBI taxonomy): Eukaryota > Dinophyceae > Suessiales > Symbiodiniaceae > Cladocopium > Cladocopium goreaui. The sequence goes on from CAMXCT020002785.1 coordinate 72,328, forward strand.
TGTGAGGTGTAGACGTACTTAGATGTTGTCAGAATTAGACATTCGTGGTTAGTAGGTGGATTACAACCCCTTATTGGGATACACCCGCAGTAACCACTGAGAGAATTCGAGCAACAGCTAAGTTGGGAACATCAGTTGGTTTGAAAGTGATAGTACCCTCTGGTGAACTAACATAGCAATGGAAAATGGCCATAGAAATAGTGGATTTTCCCATTAAGAATGGTGATTTTGGTGGATCTTTCCATTGCTATGTAAACGTTCACCAGAGGGTAAGCAATGCTGTCACTTCGTTTTCAAGATGTCACTTATCTCGCCATTGAATTTTTTGGTGGCTGTTTTCAGGCAGACTAACACAGATGCGGGACATCCACAATTTGTCGAAGACTTTCTACATGTGAAGTCATGAATTTTCATTTTTTTTCCAATAGTTTGATTCAAGATGAAATGCCTATTTTTATGGCTTGAAATCCATCTATTTTACTGGTTGCAGTTTAAATCACCCATTTTTCCTATTCTTTTGGCATGTTGATGTAGGATTAAACCTCCCATCTTTTGACTTAGACAGATCACCCCATCCTAAAGATCTCCAGCTAGTGTAGGTGCTGCTGGCGGCCGGATGGAACACTTCCTGGCTCAGCAAAGAGACCGAGAGATTGGACATCAAACATCAGATGTCACAGGTGCGTATGGAGTTGGGGACTTGATGGATTTTGATGCGTTTTTTTCCATGGATGAATGGCTTTTGGGTTGGGATTTTCATGGATTCACCCAGGGAAAAACTTGACGAGCCACAAAAAATTGTGGCTCCCACAAGGACAATGATTTTCTCAACCACGGGATAGAATGGCCTTCCAATCCAAGACCACAAACTAGAGGGACATGGGGATGTCATGCCGCAAAATTGATTTGGATCACTTTGACCATGAAATCATCCACTTTTTGGGGTCATAAAATGCTTCGGATGCAACAACGAGAACAGAGCCATCACGGAGACGACATCCCTTCACCTCGGGATGTTCGGGCAGAGTTCTGTGCTTGGGAATGTTTGCCCCTGATGTTTCGTACGGGAAAATGAGAGTCATTGGAGATGTTGGGGACTTTTCATGAGAAAAAATACGGTAATCCTTGCGACTGTGGTCTATTGGTGATTTAGTTTTTGGGTAGTGTTTTTGCACTGTGTTCACCATCAAATATGGGGAGTATGTAGGGATTTCAGGGTAAGCCATGTTGAGTTTGGCCCAAAACTGGTGGTCATTTTGATGGGGAAAGTGATGCTCTAGACATTAAACCATCCGTTCTCCAGAAATGGACCCAGAAAAGCACCAACGTAAACTATTTTTGGGTAGGAACTCAATTGGCCCATGGTTTGGCGGGCGTGACATTTTGAGCCACAGCTATTGTTGACAGTTTGGTGATGCAACATCTAGAGTAAGTGAAGGTTAGGACTAAGGACCATGGAGACATCTTTGCCTTCTCATTGCGTGGTCGAAGTACCCAGTTTCTTTATTCCTCAAAACAAGATGGTGGGGGACATCTGGGTGGACAACTTGGGCATCGCATCGTTGGGAGGCCGTGCTGTTGGAAGTCTCTGAGCCCATGCCGACGATGCCGGTGATTATTTTGAGAGGGCCCAGGTGGAGCTGTGGATCGGGGATCATTGCTGACTTCTGTTGGGGAACACTGGCCAACTATCTGGGGTTGGACATTTCTTGTTTTGAATGGGGGGCAAGATTCGGGCATGTTTGAGCTGACGGAATTTTTACCGTCCAGCAAAACGCATAGATTTTGATGGGGTGGGGTGGGGTGGGGTGGGATGTTAACGTTCATTTGCACTTCCACACATACGTGATGCTACGCCACTGCTTGTTCTTCTGCAACTTCCACACAGACGTGATGCTACGCCACTGCTTGTTCTTCTGCAACTTCCACACATACGTGATGCTACGCCACTGCCCGTTCTTCTGCAACTTCCACACAGACGTGATGCTACGCCACTGCCTGTTCTTCTGCAACTTCCACACATATGTGATGCTACATTGGGGTGGGGTGGGGTGGGATGTTAACGTTCATTGGCAGTTCCACAAGTACGTGATGCTACGCCACTGCCCGTTCTTCTGCAACTTCCACACAGACGTGATGCTACGCCACTGCCTGTTCTTCTGCAACTTCCACACATACGTGATGCTACGTTGGGGTGGGGTGGGGTGGGGTGGGATGTTAACGTTCATTGGCACTTCCACAAGTACGTGATGCTACGCCTCTGCCCGTTCTTCTGCAACTTCCACACAGACGTGATGCTACGCCACTGCTTGTTCTTCTGCAACTTCCAAACAGACGTGATGCTACGCCACTGCCTGTTCTTCTGCAACTTCCACACATACGTGATGCTACGTTGGGGTGGGGTGGGGTGAGGTGGGGTGGGATGTTAACGTTCATTGGCACTTCCACAAGTACGTGATGCTACGCCTCTGCCCGTTCTTCTGCAACTTCCACACAGACGTGATGCTACGCCACTGCTTGTTCTTCTGCAACTTCCAAACAGACGTGATGCTACGCCACTGCTTGTTCTTCTGCAACTTCCACACATACGGCGTACATCAAGCAACTGTCTTGATTCGACTTCGGGCCTCTTGAAGAAAAAAAACGCTGAGAGGCTTGTCGATGGAAAAGTTAAACCCTCAAGTTCGGAGACCCCTTTTTTTGCATCAAAATTGACGTTTCGCTATGGCGAAACCATGAATTTGTGCTAATTATGCGGACGGTAAAAATTCCGCCGGGATGTTTGAGAGTGCGGTGTAGACCGAAAGTGCAATTCTAAGAGGGAACCTGATGAAAGGTTCCGGTGCAACTCCCAGGTCAGGTTCCGGAAGGTTCCAGTGTAGGTGCCAGGTCACTTTCCGGGAGGTTCTGGTGTCGAAACTCACAATTTCAGATAAACACTCTGGCTCTAGGAATTTTGCATACAGCTCTTCAATCACTGACATCAACGAATGTAGCAGGCGTTTGAAATCAAACTTTGAATTGGCCTTTCATTTTAGCATCCAGTTTTCACCGAGCGTGGTGTTACAGCCCCAACCCATCCCAAACCCGTGGCAGGGATCCGGAGGAGTATTGGTACGTCTTGCCACCAATCAAATACCCTGACGGTCGCACCTATTTGAAGATGGGATATGAAGGCAAAGCACTGAACAAGGCCGCTTTGTCATTAGAGGGATGTGCGGGTGGATTTTGTTGGGATGATGGGGGATGCGGACCTCCAAGCTACAGCCATTCTAATGGAGAAAACATGGGTGAACATGATGGTAAACTGCTGGATTTATTTTGTAGCCAATTTTCAGTCAAAACCATGTATGGCAAAATCTCAAACTTGGGTAAGCCCCAAAAATTTGGATGGTTGAAGACTGAAAGTATCCAGCTTATTTGTGCCTTTCCTGGGTATTGAAATGTATTGAATTTTGACCCACGGCCACATATATTTCGTTCTCTTCCTTTTCTGTGAGTCAGAAATCTTACTTTGCTCGATGAAAACGCCCTTCATTGCCGGCGAAACCCAATTTTCCTTGATCAAATCCATAGTGTCAGACTCCAAGCAAATGCAATTTATGGATCAAAATCCATCAAGTATATCCGATCAATATCCCCATTGGATCCCCAATGTTGGTTGGTTCTATTCACCATTGGCAGCTCCCAGGTCTTGTCATCGCAGGAGGAATCTCAGCGCTGGATGCAGAGCGGCCGAGCGGTGCCCGAGCTGTTTTCGGCGGCGGAGAGGATGGCCAAGCAGTTTTTTCCAGGTGGGGATGGCATGATTTATGGGACTATCCTGGCATTTTTGTATGGGATGATTACCCTCTGGTAAACTAACATAACTATGGAAAATCGCCATTTTTAATGGGAAAACTCACTATAAATGGCCATTTTCAATAGCTACGTTAAATTACCAGAGGGTAGGGGAAAAAAAACAGGTGGGATTGCGATGATGGACTTACGGCGTTGTTCATGAAGAGATGGAACTAGGAAATATTTCTGCAGGAAACTCAGGAGAAGGGTCCCAAACCATAGGGCAGTTAGGGTTTTTCTTGGTTGTAGCCAGGCTAAGAGATGGATGGGTCTGTCCTGACATGGGGAAGGCTGTGGGGGATTTTACCGACAAAGTTGTGGGGGTAGAAAGTATAAACCAATGTTTTTTGAGGATATATATATATATAATTATATATATATATATTTACACCTGCATATCTACAGAAACATTTTCTTTGTATATTTGGTGAACATGATGAGTATAGCCATTATTAGATGGGGTCATCCGGAACATATCACTGGGATATCAAGATTGTTATTAAACATATCTTAATAAACATCATGAGGACCCAATTACATATGAGACGGTATCGCTGCTTGGGTACCCCCTCGAAAGCATTGGGAAACAGAGGTGATTCCTCATTTTCCTTGCCACCAAATCTATGGGGACATGGATTTGTCTCAAAAATGGGGGGTATGGGCAAAAAATTGATGGAATTCATCGTATTTTCAATGCGAAAATGCAAACCTATATGGAGATGGTGTGAAAAGCAGGGTACCAGACATTTGACCCATACCCATTCTCCATGGGCTGATCTATCTACCATGGTTTCAGGGGTTTTATCAGCGAAATCGACAGTCTTGAGTGCGTGCCAAAGAGGTTTACAGTAGCAGTTTTTAGTAGAAGACATGGCGATCCAAACCAACAAACATGGGTACTGAACCAAGAAACAATAGATTAATAGGGAGAATCCACCGCTAAACATGGGGCCAGAAGATATGATAAGCCAACATGTTGGGGATTTGTTGATTGATGTTTGCGCTTTCCTGTTGTCACGTGGTACCAGCTTTGAAATGTACCATTTGTAAATGATCTGAATGCAGATACCAAAATTGGATCTTCAGTAGCAACAAATGAGACGAATCTGCGGTCCGTTGGGCCTTACCCTCTGGTAAACTAACATAACTATGGAAAATCACCATGTTTAATGGGAAAATCCACTATAAATGGCAATTTTCAATAGCTATGTTAAATTACCAGAGGGTACATGGCTTGACCACCCAGATGACCCTGGGCAACAGCCATTTCCAGGCGCGGCCTTTACTGGCCAGCGCCGCAGCATCGTGTGCATCACGGATGCTACGCAGCCCACAGCGCAAGGAGAACAGCGGCCGTACATCGATTTTTTGCAGAAGGGCTTGGCTGTCGCCAGTGGAGGCGCCTGGCGTTTAGAAGTGGGAACTCACAGTGGTTCTTAAACACTGATCATCATATCACCATTTTGTTTGGTTGATCCTCCTTTTTTTTTGAAGATGCTCTCTCTCTCTCTATATCTATTTATAGCCATCCTGGAGTGGATCGAATCTGGTTAACAAAATCCTCAATTCGAACATGCTCGAAAAGTCCATATAGATCCATATAGATCCATATAGTCCAAAATTCTACTTCAGGATGACGTGACTACACAACTGTGCATAGATATGATTAACGATATAGCCATATCCACGTCGTCCAGGCAACGGCTGGGCTGCCAAGAGCTCAGACCACATCGGCTGGTTGGCTGCGGAGATGATGTCCAACGCTTCGGGATGGGCCAGCGATGAGGAGTCCAAACGGTTGTCTCCCGGTGGGTTGAACTTCTGGATTGGGCACTTGGAGTCTTGATAAATATCATACCCTCTGGTAAACTAACATAACTATGGAAAATCACCATTTTCAATGGGAAAATCCACTATAAATGGTCATTTTCAATAGCTATGTTAGTTTACCAGAGGGTATATAATATATCACATATAATATATAATATATAATATATCATATGTCATATATTATATATTACACCAACTATATTTTCTATTTTTGTTTCTAAGGTGTTGGTGGGAACAAAAAAAGCTAGGCAAACGAGGCGAAGGATTGGACGGTGGATATGTCGAACTAGTATGAACTATACACATATACACACATATAATATAATATATTTATAATTATACATGGTTTTATTACACACACATATATATATATATGTATGGGGTAAAATCAAGCAACTTATACAGCCCAGAATTGATTGATCGCTTTTGGTGCCTCGAATCCCGTTTTTTGGGGCAATAAGACCCATACCCAAAGAATGAGTTGGGACTGAGATGGTTGGCTTAGTTGAGACACGAATCGAGGTTTCCAACATTTCCAGCGTTGGATACTGGGATAATTTACAGAAAACCTCCGCATTTGTAGGTACCCTCTGGTAAACTAACGTAACTATGGAAAATCACAATTTTTAATGGGTAAATCCACTATAAAAGGCGATTTTCCAGTTTGCTTTTTGTATGTTTACCAGGCCGGGTTAAAAACTGATCGTTTTCCTGTGGATTTTCCGATCCATTGACCGAGGTTCCCAAAAGAGCTCTTCCAAGCTTGCTACAAGTCTCGTTTGTGAGCCACTCGGTCGCCGTGGAATCTCCGGGAGTGTGGGATCCACAGCTGCAACCTTTCCAGCAGAATCAACCCCATCTTGGTTGGCGAACTTTTCGTTTTTGTCGAAGATGTTGGTTTAACTAGTTTAACTCGTCTTTTTCTGAATCGTTACTGTTAGATCCTTAATTTTGGCTGTGAAGCCCAACTCTCTTGGTCTTCCCTTTGGCTTACCCTCTGGTAATTTGTTACATAGCTATTGAACATGGCTTTTTATAATGGATTTTCCCATGAAAAATGGTGGATCTTTCCAGTTCGTTATGTGGCTGTTTACCAGGCCGGGTATCTCTAAGGACGAAGTTTTTCCGCAGGCGGCCATGGCGCATGGCGCGCCGTGGTGCGTGCAGTGAGTCATGCCGACCGCTGGGACCGCTGGGACCCGCAGGACTGAAGAAATCTGTGTTTTAGGCAGTCAGGAATTGGTTAATTGCCATATATATATATATATACATTATATTATATTATATTATATATAATATATGTATATATAATATATAAATATATATATATATAGAATATTTCCATGATATTTTTTGGGGTGTGTGAAAACTGTGACCGTCTCCGAGTTTCATTCTAATTCCCTTTTGGCTGTGAGTTGAAGTTGGTCCCGGCAGGCACTTGGTTTTCGTTTCGTTGAACCCTGGGATGTTTTGTGGTCCCAGATTCGAGTCCGGGATGCGACGTCCGGGACTTGTTGTGCCGCTGAGATCGATGAGGGTCACCAGGATCAAGATCAGGGTGAAAAGAATGACGTGGGCATGGGTGAGGTAGCTGGTTGGTGCTCTCAGATATCAAACAAATTGAAAAACACATGAAAAAAACATGAACAAACAAACAAATAAATAGATGCATATTAAATAGATACATGAACAAGCAAGCTCACAAATGAATAAACATATACACGTGTACATGTATATATATATATGTATATACAATATACGTGTATATTGTTTATTTTTCTTTCAGTGAATACCTGAGGGAATTAATGATCCTCAATTGACTAGCATGTCCTAAGATTTGCTGGAAGCCGAAAAAACTGAGATTACAGTGGCCATGGCCGCACTGGGGATCCACTCCGGTGAACTTTTTGATACCAACCAGGTCCCAACTGACCAGGCCCTGTATGGAAATTTACAGCTGCGAGCGGAACTTCTGCACGAGGTCTTGCAAGGAGAGAGGCGGGACTCTGATGAGGTACGTGTCTGAAACTGGATCAAACATGGGGATGAAACACTCATGAGTAGGGGTATATATATATATATCTCTCTCTATACACATACACACATCTGTATACATATATATATATATATATATGGGAATTAATGGGAGATATAGACGACTATTATAATCCACAATATGAGACTTAGGTTCGTCTCAAGAATGGAGGATCTATCCCCAAATTGTGGCATGTTTTTTTTGTGTGTGCATGGGGGAAATTGATGATTGATAGATTTTCTATGTAGCCCCCTTTTTTTTTGAGGTAAACACAGTTGGGGTAGTATTCCTTGCTGAAGTCACAATGGTTTAGCAAAGTTTCTCCAAGCTATTGTGGGGAAATGATTGCACAAAGTCGGGGAATGACTCTACTTGGTTTGGATGAAAATCACCAATTCTCTGGTAGAATGAATCGTTTGGGGGAAAGATCGTTTCCCACTCTGTTTACTGACAAACTGGCAAATGATTGGTTTACCACTGTTTACCCAATTCCCAATTGAAGAACCAAACTCGATCTTCCAACCCCCCAAAACCACTAGTCAGTCATCATTTTCGCCACATTGCCATTTTCTTTGGGGATCAAAAATCCAAATTTTCGAGACAGACCAAGGCATCTCACATACATTTTTTTCTTCGAACATAATCAATTCTTCATCTCATACTCATACATATATATAGATAGATTGATAGATAATATATCCCATTTATTTCCCCAAAACTCCACCTCCTACGCACCCGGACGTCTCGGGGGCTGTGTTTCCAGCCAGGCCCATTCAGCCGGAGGAGCTCCAAGGTCCCTGGATTGACGTCACGTGTCTTGGCGGAGAACAACGGTGAACCTTGGGCATTTACCCTCTGGTAAACGTTTACAAAAAGCTATGGAAAATCACCATTTTTAATGGGGAAATCCATTATAAATAGCCATTTTCAATAGCAAACTGTTAAATTACCAGAGGGTACGAATGGAGGAGAATTGCCATGGAACTTTCTGAAATTTGAGATGTGCACCAGCCGAAATTGGGGAAATTTGCACATTGAAGCCACTGGCAACTTGGGATTATTTGGGATTGAATCATCAATAACGGGGGTTCAGCCATCTAACGTGGGGTTCAGCCATCAAACATGGTGATTCAATCATCATTCATCAGCAAACATGGTGGTTTAGCAATCAAACAAATCGTGGTTTAAACCTATTTCTCTAGTTCCAAGTTTTTCAGGAGGGTTGAGAGATTGAAACCACTATCCAGTGAAAACTAGGGGGATTTACCAATGCAAGTCGAAAATTAATACCATCAACATTGGAATTTCACCAGCCAAAATTGGGAGATTGGGAGGATTTACCCTGCAGTAAATCAACAACACAATTGCAGGAAGCTCATGATTGTTTTCCAGGGAACATGATCTACAATGTCTACAAATGGTCAGTTTTCCATAGCCATCTTAATTTACACTCAGTAACAGTAACATTTTGGATTTATCCTTTGGATTTATCCTGAGGAAAAGGTCTTTAAGGCAACATATCTTGGGGTTTTCGCTAGGCCATGACACATTTTTTGCTCAAGAACACTGGGGATTTCATGAAGAACGTTGATGAAACTGAGGAGCAATTGGGATTTATCCACGAAAAAAATGATGTCATTATCATGATATACCCTCTGGTTATGTCAAAATAGCTATTGAAAATGGCTATTTATAGTGGATTTACCCATTAAAAATGGTGATTTTCCATAGTTATGTGAGTTTACCAGAGGGTATCAACAACAAATAGTGCATTTAGCCAACACAAATTGCGGATTCAAGCATTCAGACCGAATTGATCCGGATTCTGAGTATGACGCATGTGCATTTCACCCAGACTCAACTGGAGTTTATTCATGAACAATGGGGAAATCAAAGTATAACAGCTCTTCGGTCGTTGATTTGGCCAACGAAAATAGTGGGCTTTAGCAACAAAGCTCCAGATTCGACTGACAAGAATGCCTGAACATGATGAATGATGCTTTCATCCAGGATAATGAAAACCATGAAGAAGGATGATGTTTTGTGCGGGAAAATGATGCTGAATGAACATCATGATAGTCAGATGAGGATCGCGTTAGTCGGATGGGTCACACCCCTGAGTCAATGATGTATCGTAGACCCCAACCAGCTCTATTTGTTGGTTTACGACCCTATCTAATCCATTTAGCTACATAGATATTAAATGCAACAGGTAGCCTAGATGTGAACCAACGAAATTACCAGCGTTTTGGGTCCCTGTCCTGTTGCTACATAATTTAAGAAAACACATATTGTTGACATTTGTTGATGATATAGATATGCAATTAATTCCTATTAAATCACATGGCGCAAATCAAGCTTTTTGATGAGATAAATCTATTCATGTCTTGAATCACTATTTCCATGGCTGAAATCCGCAGATTCATGCTGAAACCTCAATTTTCGTAGGCTAAATCCCTATTTTCATGGTTCAAATCTATAGTTTCAAGGGTTAAGTTCTGATTTTGTGATCGCTTAAATCTGTATATATATATACATATATATATAATATTATTCTCATGGCTTGAATATTTTCGTGGCTGAAATCACCATTTTCAGGGCTTCAATCATTTTCATGTTTTCAATCACAATTTTTATGGCTTAAATGCATATTTTCACGGTTCCAATCCTTATTTCACTTCCGACATCCTGGGATTTGAGGTCAGCAGTGCAGTGCCTGGTGGAGCAGTCCGCCATCAGAGTGCATGGCAGCGCAACCTACTCCAAGGCGGCAACACGTTGCTGGTGGTTCGCTGGGATGTTGTTTAAGGAATTTCATATGGGATATTGAATGGCACATATGGGATACTGATGGAATGTTTATCGGTTTAGCCAGTTTAGCCATATTAATGGTAATTAATGGGATATTAGGATATCTTATGGTTTCGATAAACATGTATAGCAAGATATGAATGACACATGTGGAACATTGATGGGATATTTAAGTCAGTGCCATATGAATGAGAATTAATGGGATATTAATGTGATATATACTCAATAAACCCCTATTGGGGATGGTAATTCAACATTTCTTCCCTGGAAATGGGATCACACCCCAAAATGGCTGTGGTAAACCGCCATAGTCACCCTCCTGACACCTTTTGGTGCTGCAGAAATTTGGGGATTTCAGCCATGAAAAGATGGGATTTCATGGGATTTACTGGCAGTTTAATACAGCCCAATTTCTGGCGAAATATGTTTTCTTTTCCATCAACATGTGGATATAAGCATATACGGTATTTAGGCAATGAAGAATGGATTAGGCGTGCCTGAAAACGAAGGATGCACCGTCTATCAAATAATAAAGACTATGATGATTAACCATGGGGTTTACAGTTATTGAGTTTTCAGACAAACCCAAATGGTGGACACTCATGAAGAATGGGTATATAAACGACATTAAGCAACAGCATATGAGTTTTGTTTCTTTACACGGGGACATACTGGGATTTATTCCATGGGATATATCAACACTATGTTTTTTTTTTGAAATATTTAGATCGATTTATAACAAGCAAGAGCGGGGGATTTGAGCATAAGAAATGAGGGATTTAACGATATTGATGGATGTAAGCAAATATTGGGGAGTTCAAACAGCAGAAATGGATAGAACTGATGCTTTTCTACCAACACTATTCATGTGAGATTTTACATGCCAGCAGTGTTATCCCCCCTACACAAAGCCAGAAATTCAGGCTGGGATTCAGGTACTTCACGCCACAGAAATGGGAATATCTTTGAGGCAAACACGGGCAGGAAAAATATTGACCTTTCATTATGGGGCTGAAAGCTATCCACTCCTCCAGGATGTTCTGATACTTCCCATGAGATGTTTGTGGGTCCATGGGGACCTCGGGTTTGACCAGTGGGATTCGGAGTGATTGGTGTCAGGCAGATCTTCCGGGTTTCTACAACCCAACGCCCTTGCGGCTTGCTGGCACTCTGGGACCGGCTGCTGTTTGATCCTTTTTTTTTCATCTAGGAGTGACTGGAAAAGAGACACCAGGTCATGTACCCTCTGGTAATGACTAACATAGCTATTGAAAATTGCCCATTTATAGATGGTTTACCTATTAAAAATGGTAATTTTCCATAGTTATGTAAACATTTACCAGAGGGTACATGTAGTTGGGTCAAGACTTTCAAGGCGTCAGGAAGGAGGCATTTTAAGTTACAAACATCTATAAAAACTACCCTCAATGGACTCAATGATGTCATCTTTGTGATGTCATCTACCCACAGCTCCAATGAAAAGACCGATGGCCTAGTAGCATGGTTACACTTTTGTCCATCACTTGAAGCTTCGACATCGCTTTGAATGTTGGGTGAACAGATGAAACAACTCTTTGAACTCATTGAAACCTGATTCTCTTTGGGTATATATATATTATATATACACAGATTCATTACAGTAGTTGATTAATCATTGGGAATTGGAGGCTTACCTTCACACAACCCACAGTCAACTGGTCTTACATTGGCCTTCAGCGTCGTCACCGCAGCCCTCTTTTGGACCTTGCAGCTCGTAGATCCTTAGACGTGCGGCTCCACTTGATCTGATTTCACGGTGTAGGTAGTCATCTTACTGTCAGCTTCTGATATATATATACACGTAATTATGTATATATATATATATTATACATGTATTTGTATATGTATTGCCTTTAGGGTGGCAGGCGCAGAGCAGACGTTACCAGAAGCAAGGAACGCTCACTCATGAATGGCTGCTCGATGGTAACTTGTATGTTGTATTCGCGTCACAGATGTTTTGAGACGTGTTCAGCAAAATGTAAGTATAGTCGCACTGCACCTTGTCGTTGCTGTTCTTAGACCAATGCTTTTCACCACACGGAATGTGCTGCACAAAGAGGGTCCTGGAGCGCTTGTTCGTGGCAATTGTGAATTACGTGGACTTTATCACCGATGCTTCTCAGATGTGTCTGAAAAGTCGTCCCCATGTTATGGCAATTTAACTTGATGATGAACCAGTGGAATTGGGTAATCTACTTTGGGAGACCGCTAAAAAAATCCTGCCGGGTTTTAGAGTGCAGCAGTTCAGTGTCTCTTTGTGTCACTGTGTTACTTTGCAGTACATGACAGTATACTTAAAGAACATATGGGTATGGGTCAATACCTATAGATACATTACTATAGTGGGATGAACATCCATAAATCCCAGCTATTTTGGGGTTCACTAGGTACCAGGGTTTTGACCCATCCCCATATCTTGGGTCGCACTGTCTCACCTCGTTTTACTTAAGAGTCCCATCAACTGCATTCCTCTTGGAAATGCACGAGTGGACATCCCCATCAAAAGTGGAGGTTTTAGTTGCTGGGAACATCAGCTATAAATGGAGGCTTTTCTAGCCATGGAGCTGATGACCAGAGGGCAGGTTCCTTTTCGGCCACTAGGAGTCTTTTGCAACCTACTGCAAATCTGGGTGTCTTTGCTGAGGTTTTGGTCATGCTGGAGTACGGATGTTTCCTCAACAACAATCTGACAACCAGCTGTGATGGCGTGGAGGGCTGCGAAGCACATTGGTGGTGGTTCGGCTTGGCTCTCAGTATTTTAATCATCTCCAGCTTGGTCCAATCCTTTTATTATAGTGGCGACTGTGGCAGTTGCGGCCTGTGCTGTTTGTCCTTGCTGCAACTCAGCTACCTTCGCGATCTCTGCGTCGCCCTTGGTGGCGAAGAAGATACGGAAGAGAACCGCCGGGTGATGATACGGGACGTGATCGTGAAGATGTTGGAAAGTGCCCCACAGCTCTATCTCCAAAGCTACATCTTGTTTGTGATTGGTGAGCATCGCAATCATTTGAAGCTCATCTCCATCATGTTTTCGGCTCTATCGTTGGCTGTTGGGGTCAGCAAATTTGTGATGTGGCAATTTGAGGATACCCGGCTTCTGCCCAAAGTGGCTTGGATTGTCAATCCATTAGGAACATGGGGAAATCTTCTGGCAATCCACATTTCTTTGGGGGCAAAAAGTAAGTTCATCCACCCCAAATTGGACAAATCCACCAAGACTATTCGTACTCAATTTGGTTCCCACCTTGAAAATCAGCTTGTTTTAAGGAGGTGCCAACAAAAAACATATCACTGACATAGGTCAGCCCAGATCCCCTCTAGGTGGCTTTGGCCCTCTTCTTAACCAGCGATCAACTGATGCGCGCCGCGGCCTATGCCTTGGTTCTGTCAGAGGCCGCCCGCTTCCTGGGGCTGCCGCTGGTGCTGCTCTTCGGGCTGCTGGCCTGGATGTTGCGCTTCCGTGCGGACGGCGCGGAAGGAGGCTGCCAGCTAGCGAATCTGGGGGCTCCCATGCTGACAGGTGGGCAACTGGTGGTAGGGCAGTACGTACTCATCTTCTGCGATGAGGATATAGTAAGCTAACCAGATATTTTTGTGTGTTTTTTTTTTGGCAGGGTATCTAAGATTGGCTGTGATGTGGGTTGGGGCAAGAATTTTTCGAAATTCTGTTCGATACCTGTTGTGACCACTGGTAGAGGCGTGATTTTCGCATTGACATTACAGAATGGGGGATGATCCTTTTCTAACTGGTTGGTTGCTCAAGAAGAGGTTCCTCCATTCAACAATCAATAGGTATATAATCATCAGATATTTCATAAATAATTTGCCAAAGCGGCCGCTGTAATTTGTCCTTTAAAAGGGCTTTAAGTAGTGGAATGAAGTGATGCAGATCATCCTCAGGTGTGGTGGCTGGACATCTGGTGCCCATTCTGACTCTGCAGGCCAGGATGAGACCGAAGGCAGTTTTGAGCAACTGGATGGATTAGAGCTATACATTTTCAAATATATATATATATAATAGAATTCTATATGTTCATAAGTATTTCATATATTTTTGATTATATA
>CAMXCT020002786.1:0-39505 GCA_947184155.2 Cladocopium goreaui
CTACCTGCAACTGGGAGATACTGGGAGTCAGCAAAATGCATTCCATTTGTTCACTGTTCAAGGCTTACCTTCGTATGTTTTCGGAGGATTGCACTTCGCAATTGTATCGTTGTTCGATCACCCACAAATGGACCCTTTTTCTTTGCAGCAATTCGTTGGAGATAGTTTGTTCTTCCTTGGCAGACCTGCAAGGTCCACGTACGAGGATACCTTGCTTCGTTTGTAAGAGGTCAAGAACTTTCTCGGGAATGGGCAACAGAGTTGCTAAGTTTGCATACAACGAGTAGCCGCTCAGTAGCCATGGATGAGATGATACGATATTCCATAAGTATAGACCAAGCATGACCAAGCTACTTAGATCCTGCGGCCTTCGACATTTTTGTGTCCTGGCAGGTGGTTTCCGAGTGCGGCACACCTAAAGCGTCAGCTTTCCAAGTTGACCTACAGAGAGCGCGGAAGGATAATTGTATGAGAAAGAGCAAAATCAAAGGCAAAGACAGAAGAATTTTGAAGATCATTAATCAATATTAATCAATATTAATCATTTCATTCATTTCACATTTCTATATTTGAAGTAATTTGGAGTCTTTTTATCACAGATGTTGTGCACTCCAAGGCCATGAGAGACACTCCGACCTGCACCGGTGCAATGCGGAAAAGCAGGCGCGCCGAAAAACCTGTTGGCACACAGAGAGCCAAGCAAGCTAAGTCAAGGGCAAGTCTTGCTCGGTGTATAGTACTGTACATGCCACATACACCTTGTGAGCCTAGCTTTGAGCTTGTAGAGCTGTACATTCATATTCTTTACTTGCCTGGATTTTCTTCAGCACAGAACAAAGCATTTGTCAGCACTGGAGGATGAATTCACCTACCAGAGGAAAGCTGAGTTGAAGTTGGCAGTCCATTGTGTGAGGTGCGCTGGGCAGACAAGACTTCACAAGTTGAAACTAGTTGAAGGGTTACGGGGGCGATCAGACGGACCCTAACTTGGAAACTGCAAGATATATACAGTAGATCATTATAGATTTGGATGAATGCGTAAATGATGGTTGATACGGGGAATCATCAACGTTGCTTATGTCTGATTTGAGAATGATTGCAGGTTGGTCACATAGATATCTCGTCTCTAAGTCAAGTTGAAACTTCAGCTTCTTGTCGCCTGTGGAGCCAAGAAACCCAGGGGATGTCATTGGTGCCTTTTAATGCGCATTGCCACCTTTCTGTTGAAGCTTCTCGGGATCGCGAAGGGCAAACTCCCAGGATATTACTTAATACCGCAATCCACGTTTATTGCTCATCATATATTCTTGAAGTGCAGCGTCTCTCCCATAGACCCAGGCTGCCCTATGCAGTAAAAACTGAGTAATTATCTCCCCCGCAGTCAAAACATCTGCATTGTGATGCTCTTGTGTGCCACTATCACTCAGGTATGCTCAGGTGATATTCATTATATATATAATATTATATATATAATATTATAATATAAATATATATATATATATATTGATTACATGACTTGGTCACAATAAGTCATCCAGCCGGGCTGTCTCCAGACGCAGTTGGAATCCCAGATTCGGGTCCTACCTTTGAGGACCCGCATTGTAGAGATGGATGCAGATGAGCGTGTCGGGCAGCTCGTGGGATCTCGAGGGTTTCTTCAGCCACAATCATCTAGAGGAAGAGGGGAACCCCCCGTTGCCCCTTTGAATGACATGCCTGGAAGAGCTTAAAGAAGTAAGAGCTGGATTTGATTTGAAAACCATTTTTGGTCACATGGTAGAGCAGCACTCAGGCCTATCAGACTGAAGAGGGCCAGAGCCAACGTACATTGATGGAAATGTCGTCAGCTCAGGGGTGGTCACAAAGCTGTGTAGTTTGGCTGGAATAGGCAGCTTCCCCAAACCTGGTCCTTATGTATATCATTGTATATCTAAGGCAACTACGCCAGCTTCTTTTTGAGTATGGCCAGGTGTGGTGGGATCGCCACAAAGTTGGCCAAGCAAAGCATTCACTATGGCCTGTGTTTGCTGCGCTTGGTTCCTGCAAGTGAGCTTGATGACTGAGCCAGGCACAAGAGACAATTGAGGAGAACCGGCCACAAAGGCTCGCAGCCAACCAAGTACTATACCCATTCTTGCCTCACTTTCATATACTTTCATCATCTTTCACCCTTCAAAGCAGGCGCCATGTAGAGATTTTGTATTGTACAGTTTGCATTTGTTGAAGTGGCTGGAAGTGAGTTTATTCATTCCGCACCGTAGAAAGATACCCATCCTTCAGGGTTGTGAAAGTACCCAGTTTGTGAGAGATGTTCTGAATGTTTGACGTTGAAGGAATTTGCTTCCTAACTCTTGCAGGTCGAGAAAGCGTCGTGGACCTTCTGCTGTCAAAGCCGCCCTACAGCAGGAGAAGCAAGTTGGTAGGCCGCGAACAGCTACGAACGGTTGACCAAAATCTGTGCAAGCTGAGAGCTCAACATCGCCAGAGTACAGGAGTTGATCTGATTTATCTATTTTCTGCAACAATACAATACATGACAATACACATACTTTTGGCGCTATTTGGGTAGGCTGGCGCTTATGGCCGGAGCTGCTTCCTGGCAGGCTCAGTCCTTGTGCAGTCATGTTGGATCAAAGAATCACGAAACTGTCAACATCTGTCAACTTGATGTCCAACAGCGTCTCTGACAGGGTAACAAAGATGTGCAAGAAGATCGGTGACCTGGGTTCTTCATGTTCGCGAACCCGTTTCTGGCTGTTTTCTGCACTGATTCTGTAAGCACTATGTTTGGCCTTAGTGGTTGCGCAGTTGTCTGAAGCCTGGTTGGATCAAGCTGAATGCAGGGCGCAGCGTTCTCAACGTAATTTTGTGGAATTGCATGCAGTGTTTGAGGGCATGGTGCAAAAACACCCCAGTCCAGAGTGTTCCTTTCAACCCGGCCTTCTTGAACACAACGATACGATGCTGTAGCCACGCTTGATCACGCGTGAGTATGGATGCACAGACCTCTTTATTTAGGCTCACCTTGAACTCGAGGGTCTTTGGGTGTCAGATTTCTGGGTATGGATTTAGTTCCCGAGAGCGTCTGAGCGCAGGGTTCTTCCAATAGTGGGGGTCTGTAAAACATCTTCTCATCTTCACACCTTCTCTCACACCTTCTCATCTTCACATCTTCTCATCTTCACATCTTCTCATCTTCACATCCTCTCATCTTCACATCTTCTCATCTTCACATCCTCTCATCTTCACATCTTCTCATCTTCACATCTTCACATCTTCTCATCTTCACATCTTCTCATCTTCACATCTTCTCATCCTCCCATCTTCTCCTCATCTTCACATCTTCACATCTTCTCACATCTTCTCACATCTTCTCACATCTTCTCACATCTTCTCACATCTTCTCACATCTTCTCACATCTTCACACATCTTCTCTCATCTTCTCACATCTTCTCACATCTTCTCACATCTTCTCACATCTTCTCACATCTTCTCACATCTTCTCACATCTTCTCACATCTTCTCACATCTTCTCACATCTTCTCACATCTTCACATCTTCACATCTTCTCACATCTTCTCACATCTTCTCATCTCACATCTTCTCATCTCACACCTTCTCCTCTTGCCCTCTTGCCCTCTTGCCCTCTTGCCCTCTTGCCCTCTCCTTCTTTTCTATTTCTTTCTTAAAGGCGGGAGCAGAGGCAGTGGCAACGAGACGGCACGAAACGCAACCTTTTCGCACGAAATGAGGTTCGATCGCCAAAAACTGAGGTAAAATTGCGATTTCAAGTCCCGCGCAACCCGGCGCAACCCTTTCGCACGAAATGAGGTTCGATCGTCAAAAACTGAGGTAAAATTGCGATTTCAACTTGTCCCGCGCAACCCTTTCGCACGAAATGAGGTTCGATCGCCAAAAACTGAGGTAAAATTGCGATTTCAAGTCGTCCGGCGCAACCCTTTCGCACGAAATGAGGTTCGATCGTCAAAAACTGAGGTAAAATTGCGATTTCAAGTCGTCCGGCGCAACCCTTTCGCACGAAATGAGGTTCGATCGTCAAAAACTGCGGTAAAATTGCGATTTCAAGTCGTCCGGCGCAACCCTTTCGCACGAAGTGAGGTTCGATCGGCAAAAACTGAGGTGAAATTGCGATTTCAACTTGTCCCGCGCAACCCTGTCGCACGTCCCTTTCGCACGAAATGAATCGAAATGAGGTTGGATCGCCAAAAACTGAAGTAAAATTGCGATGTGTCTAAAAGCGTCTGTGTGTAAAAGCGTCTGTGTGTAAAAGCGTCTGTGTGTAATAGCGACTGTGTGTAAAAGCTTCTGTGTGTAAAAGCGTCTCTGTGTAAAAGTGTTTGTGTGTAAAACTGTTTGTGTGTAAACTTTTGCGTGTAAAAGCGTCTGTGTGTAATAGCGTCTGTGTGTAAAAGCTTCTGTGTGTAAAAGTGTTTGTGTGTAAAAATGTTTGTGTGTAAACGTGTTTGTGTAAATGTGTCTGCGTGTAAAAGTCTCTGGGTGTAAAAGTGTCTGTGTGTAAAAGTGTCTGTGTGTAAAAGCGTCTCTGTGTAAAAGCGGTGTAAAAGTGTCTGTGTGTAAAAGCGTCTCTGTGTAAAAGTGTTTGTGTGTAAAACTGTTTGTGTGTAAACTTTTGCGTGTAAAAGCGTCTGTGTGTAATAGCGTCTGTGTGTAAAAGTGTTTGTGTGTAAAAATGTTTGTGTGTAAACGTGTTTGTGTAAATGTGTCTGCGTGTAAAAGCGTCTCTGTGTAAAAGCGGTGTAAAAGTGTCTGTGTGTAAAAGCGTCTGTGTGTAAAAGTGTCTGTGTGTGAAAGTGTCTGTGTGTAGGGGCATCGTTGTGTAAATAAGGCTGTGTGTGCAAATGCACTCAGAATGACCGAACTGTGCGGCCCGCAGATTTTCATTGGTGAAGACACTTCAAAATATCCAATCACTGCACTCGCTTGCACGAGCTCTCGGCTGAACCTGTGGAGCATCTGTCGCGGACTCAGCTTGTTTCACATATGCATAGAGACTATCTGTATGGAAAACTATCAGACTATCACTTCATTCGTCTTCATTTCCCTACGATTTTTGACGGCATCACTACTATTTCATTTTGATGGCGGCTCAAGGTCCTGGATAACAAGTTCTGTCATGGTTTTAACTCAAGCTGCAGTGGTATTTTCACATTCAATGGATTCCATGGCCCGTTGCAACCGGAACTGTCTGAGAGACGGGCACCGTGCAGGCATGTGACTATCATGGACCTACACAGTCACATTTTAGAGATCCAACTGATGCCATGTCACACGTTTGTTTTGATTAAGACCCGCAGATTTTCATTTGTGAAGACACTTCAAAATATCCAATCACTGCACTCGCTTGCGCGAGCCCTCGGCTGAACCTGTGGAGCATCTGTCGCGGACTCAGCTTGTTTCACATATGCATAGAGACTATCTGTATGGAAAACTATCAGACTATCACTTCATTCGTCTTCATTTCACGACGATTTTTGACGGCATCACTACTATTTCATTTTGATGGCGGCTCAAGGTCCTGGATAACAAGTTCTGTCCTGGTTTTAACTCAAGCTGCAGTGGTATTTTCACATTCAATGGATTCAATGGCCCGTTTCAAGCGGAACTGTCTGAGAGACGGGCACCGTGCAGGCATGTGACCATCATGGACCTACATAGTCACATTTTAGAGATCCAACTGATGCGTGAGTCAAACAGAACGGTCTGAGACTCCATCGAAGATCAATAAAGCTGTCAGTTCCTTTTGCGCATATAGTTGTGCCGGGACATCACTGAATGTGATCTGTCACAGTCATTAGTCATAGTCCTTGAATGCTTTGCAGGTCCGCATTGTTGGTCTGTGCAGCTAGGTTTGCATCGAGTCAGGGCCCCGGGATGGGATGGATTACCTGGATAGGCAGGCTGCTACCACAAAGAGACAAATCGATATATTATATATTGAGATAGAGATAGAGATATGATATAAAGATGGATGTATGACTGTTAATATATAGAGATGGATGTATGAGTGTTAAGATAAGAGTTTCAATTCAAGTCACAGTCAGGAGTCAGGACCCTAAACCCAAAAAGCACATGGAAAGGAGCACAAGGGCCATCCCATTATATCATATTGTAATACTGTGCTTGTCCCAGCCCAGAAACGTTCGCCGCCTGCCAGGTCCGCCCGTTTATACTTCTTTTTGGGGAGATGGCAAACCACCTTGGTTGGGGGGCCCCAAAGCACACAGCCCTCATGACATCTTTATACATGCTGGTTTCGAGTCACATCATTTCCTTTTTTTTCCGGTTCACATGGAAATGGGACTTCGCCACGCCACCCCATCGACACATGCACACACGATATAAGGTATACGTGTCCAGGCTCCTCCTCAGGTCTTATGACTTTCAATGGAGGTGATGGTGTACCATGGCCTTGCCATCAGCCATGGTACATCTATTGTCACTTCCTCCCAATTGAATCTATGATAACCTTTGGCCTGCAGTGCCAGTAACCCTGGTTCCCCCCAGATCTCTTGTTGTGGGCAGATAGGCCTCTCTCTGGACGGACGGACGTTTCTAAGTAAAGAAAAGCAAAAACTATTTTCTGTTGCTTCTTCAAAGTGATCCCCTTTGAGATGGTCAATTGATCTTTTTTGGTCTTGATCGAGTGGTTTCAAATTGATAGTTGACGAGCTCATTTTGAAGAAGCAAGTAACTAGCTATTTCCTGGAGAAGAACATCGCAGCGATCACCAAGGTCATCACAGATGTGTGAAGAAAAGGGTGAGCAAGGAGTATAGGAGCTTTGCACATGAACTAAGAGATCCATTGGCGAGCCTTGACCAGGGAGAGTTCCTCATCGAGGCGGTGAGGACACAGTGCCAGCTTCCAAACATTCGCATGGCTGAATGACCAATTCCTGGATGCGATCCAACAAACGAGCCACTACTTCCGTCTGAGCGACTTCGAGGAGGCGATCCAGACTTACTTCTCGCTGGCACGGCGCGCTTGCACGGCGCGGACTCATCGTTTTGTAGCACAGTGCCAGTGGACCCGACCATGCTGAATGGCATGCAACAGCTGCGATGGTCTGCAAGCAGTGATCGCTTCAAGGTTTTGCAGGACAATCTCGGGACGGACAAAAAAGTTTTAGTTAGGCTCGCCATGACATTACATACTTGGTCGCGTATTGTGATGTGGTGCATATCATCGAGTCCTAATTAATACCCTTAGGCCTTAGCTTCAGACTTTGATACTGCGTATGTAATTATGGCCTGCTCCTATAATTGTTTGAGGGGATAGGTTGGTCACCCTGGCTGGGGGCCAGGTCGGTTCTTTGCCTGACTCAACGCCGTCGTGACAATTGAATTTGAAAATGAAGTGCATCAGCATGAGTCAACCAGAACTGTCTGAGACTTGCTGATGCACGCATCTTTGCTTGAGACATTCAATTTCACCATAGTGCATCCTGTCTCACCATAGTGTATCGGCGTGGGTCAAGCAGAACGGTCTGAGACTCCATAGAAGAGCAATAAAGCTGCCGATTCCTTTTGCGCATATAGTTGTGCCGGGACATCGCTGAATGTGATCTGTCACAGTCATTAGTCATAGTCCTTGAATGCGTTGCGGGTCCGCATTGTTGGTCTGCGCAGCTAGGTTTGCATCGAGTCAGGGCCCCGGGATGGGATGGATTACCTGGATAAGCTGCTACCACAAAGAAACAAATCGATATATTTTATATTGAGATAGAGCTAGAGATATGATATAGAGATGGATGTATGAGTGTTAATATATAGGGATGGATGTATGAGTGTTAAGATAAGAGTTTCAATTCAAGTCACAGTCAGGAGTCAGGACCCTAAACCCATAAAGAACCAACTTATATCATATTGTAATACTGTGCGTGTCCCAGCCCAGAAACGATCGCCGCCTGCCAGGTCCGCCCGTTTATACTTTTTTTTCAGGAGATGGCAAACCACCTTGGTTGGGGGGCCCCAAAGCACATAGCCCGCATGACATGTTTATACATGCTGGTTTCGAGGCACATGGAAATAGGACTTCGCCACACCACCCCGTCGGATTGCTGAGGTCGCCACGACAACGATGACTTCGCTGTGACTACATGGGCCGGCCTCTGTGTAAAAGCGTCTGTGTGTACAAGTGATTGTGTGTAAAAGCGCTTGTGTGTAAAGCCGTCTGTGTGTAAAAGCGTCTGTGTGTCAAAGTGTTTCTGCGTAAAAGTGTTTGTGTGTAAAAGCGTCTGTGTGTAAAAGTGTTTTGTGTGTAAAAGCGTCTGTGTGTAAAAGTGTTTTGTGTGTAAAAGTGTTTGTGTGTAAAAGTGTTTGTGTGTAAAAGTGCCTGTGTGTAAAAGCGTCTATGTGTAAAAGCTTCTGTGTGTCAAAGCGTTTGTGTGTAAAGGCAGCTCCTGTGTGTAAAAAGGTCTGTGTGTAAAAGTGTCTGTGTGTAAGCGTGTCTGTGTGTAAAAGTGTCCGTGTAAAAGCGTCTGTGTGTAAAAACATCTGTGTGTAAAAGCGTCTGTATGTAAAAGCTTCTGTGGGTAAAAGCTTTGTGTGTAATAGCCTCTGTGTAAAAGCTTCTGTGTGTAAAAGCTTTTGTGTGTAAAAGCGTCTGTGTGTAAAAGTGTTTGCGATGCAAACTATTGTCTTGCACTTCTCACTATTTTGTCTTGCTACTCCTCTTCTCGACTGCCTATAACACATCTTTCATATATTATTTGTAAAATTGTGTCTCCATACTAACAAGAGAAGACCCTGCTCCTCTACGCTCTCGGGCCATCCGTCGTCTAGTTTTTAATCTAGTAAGATTTCGTGACATAGGGGTTTTACATGAGAAAACGGGGAACGATTGCCGGAACGATTTCCTGCTGTGTGTATGCAGGTGCTGTGCATTTTTTAAAAGACAAACATGCTAGTACTGAAGGGTCTCCCGAAGTCCTCCACAAGCCTTTGCAACTGTAACATGATTTAACATGTCTCAAGTTAAGATGAATGAAATGAATGAATGCCTCCAGGATCCTTCCTGCATTCAACGTGTTTCACCAGATTCGAGACTTGCTGCACGGTTCACTTGCTCGGACCTTGTTATCACTGCGCAGGCATCACGATGTTCCGCGCAGACTCTTCCTTGACAGTACATTGCGTTGCCTCCAGAACTTTGACGATGGCGCAGAGCCTTCAGAGGCTTGGTCTGGATACATTGTACACGCGCTCCACTGATATTTTATGTTGATATGTATTGCATTCAGCATGCATTCAGCATGCATTCAGTGTCTCACATTTCAATGCACGTGGAAAACTCAAAGCTTTCAATTGTCTGCGCAGTGCCCTAGAAAGTGGAGCAAGCTTTGTTGCATTTGACTTTACATGGTCCTGGTGTTACTAACAAGGAATACTGACCAGATCTAACCAGGAATGCGTTTGGTAGGACGTTAAATTCACCAGGAAACTTCGATGGCTTTGTGGAAATTTGTGTCATAATGTGTTGCGCCCTTGATGAATTGAAAGGGAAAGTCAAAGATGACCGCTGCTAGGCCCAAAGGGAATTCTTGAGAGGAGCGCCCTGAGGCAGGAGGAAAACTACAAGTGTCGAACCTGTTTTGGAAAAGTTTGTGCTTCGGCTACTTCTGGCTCCACTGAAAGTCTGTAGAGCTCTATGGCACTTAGTCTCAAAGCTACGAAGAATGAATGCCTTTCTTACATTCAGAATGCAGTGAGTCTAATCTCAATGCTTTAGTCAACACCAATGAAAACACCACGTAATTTTCAGAGGATCCTATTTTGCTCAAACAAAATGCAAAGGAATAAAGACGACATCAACTGAGCAGCCCATATTTTGCTCAGCAGACTGTGCACTGTCTTGCATTTGATTGCAAGCATATTGCAAGCCTTGTAGAACGTGTTGAGGCTTTGCCAAGCTCTGTTCTTGGAGTCCACTTGCCAGGCTGCTAGGTGCCCCAGAATTTGGTATCGAGATGTGTCGAGCTTTACTCTGCCATTTGTTTGGAACGAATGATGCAACTCTGAAGTGGCCCCAGGAGCCAAGTTTCAAATAGTTTTTCAACATGCATGATTTGGCTCAGAAGTCAATTATAAAGTGCATCACTCTGCATCAGTACCCCTCATGCTTTCTGCTGCTCCAAGCCATGGTCTTCAGCTGCTTGAACAGACTTTAGGTTGTCAAAGAACATCAGCTCGTGCAAGGTCTGGAGGGTTTGGAGGGTTTGGAGCTGCATCACTTTCAAGGCATGCCTTCAGTTGGACAGCTCTAGGAGTTGCTGTGCTAAGATCAAGAAAGTATCTTCCAACTCGCTTGACAAGATCGGCCTTCGAGAACGAGTTGGGAGTTCAGCCGCCCTTGGGCTTTTGGGATCCAATGGGCTTCACGGATGATGGTGACATTGCTGCTTACCGAAGACGACGATCAGTGGAGTTCAAACATGGACGGATTGCAATGCTTGCTACAATGGGTTTCATGACGCCAGAAATCATTGGACGTTGGCCTGGGTATCTTTCACCTTCTATGGATTTGAAATTTTCTGACGTCCCAAATGGTTTGGCAGCGCTGAACGTTGTTCCATCGCTAGGCTCGGAAAGTTCAAAATTGGCTCAAGAGTAAGACTATAAAGGTTGTTGGATGTGGTTGGCTAGTTTTGTTTGCAAAATAGGATAAATGTGAATATAGTGTGTGTGTGTGATTCTTTTAGACAGGCAGCATTACTACTTGTGTGCAAAAAAACACTATACAAATTTATTCAAAGCCCTTGATCATCTTGATCAGGTTGGACCCAAATCTTGATTTACTTCGGCTTGATTGAATATAGCGCAGGGTTTGAAGACTACCGAACTGGAACCCCTGGCGACTATGCTTGGAAAGTGTTAACTTCGGATGATTCTGAAGAGAGACGCCGCAAGCTCAATGCAGACTTAGCCAATGGAAGGCTGGCAATGGTAGCCATCATGGCCATCTTGTTTCAAAACGGAATTGCCGGGACGACGGGTCCAGAGATGTGGATTCCAAGACTTTAGCACCAGCGAGTTGAGCTACCCTGGGGCGGCCAATGTGCTGTGCCCGCGTAAAATCCTCCGAGCTTGATTTCTCTGGGTAAAAAAAGCTGAATCATGTTTGGAGATGCTTCGAAATGCTTGGGATGCATGGTGCTATCATGTACCATCCACACTTCTCAGGCGACTGAATGCGGGTGATTTGGGATGGCCAGCTGGAAACGCTTTCGAAACGCCAGAGACAAAGAGCTTTATAGTTCAGTATGTTCCAATCTTCAACTCTTCCGCACTGAGGACAATCTTTGCTTCCGAGGACGATCTTTGATTTGATCTCGTTGTGAGGCATGCGCATCCGCCGTGTTGTTTCAACATGCCCATGTTGCAACATGCTACCAGATATGTATTCAACATATTGCTTGTGATCCATCCATGTAGACATTGTCATAGAAGGGTTTGACACTTTGTGGGCTGAAGCTGGTAAAAACTTCCAGCAAGAGGCTTCCCACAGTCTCTGCAGGGGATCTCCATGAGAGAGGGAGCATATTCATCAGTGCTGCGTGAACAAAGTGTGAAGATCTTAAGAGGACGACTTGTCGTATGTGTATACTGCGAAATCTTGTGAATTGTGAATCATCTATGATACCCTCTGGTAATTTAACATAGCTATTGAAAATGGCCATTTATAGTGGATGTTCCCTTTAAAAATGGTGATTTTCCATAGCTACGTTAAATTACCAGAGGGTATGTCATGAAATAAGTATGATATGTTTTAATATGTTTTAACCTTGAAGCCCGTCGCTGGGCATGGCAAGGCGGCGGGGTAGCTGGAAGATGCTGGACGAATGTCTTCGATTGAGCCAACTTTAAATCGACAGCGCGGGCAGCGCCACTCGAGGCCTCGATTTTACAGGTACGGTATATGTTACTCGTACATATAATATGTTACAGATACATACATACATACATACATATATATATATAATGTATATAAGTTGCAGCCCTGGCCTTCTAGCAGCCTTGCAGATTGAGCAAAGTTATGGCTCATTGATAACATGAATTGAACTAAGTTTTGATAGCAAAATTGTTCTTCCTCCATCTTTCTGTGTGGTACAAACCATGTACTTTCTGCTACTATGCTGTATACAAGGTGCTGTAATGTGCTGTACATTCAATCATGGATGTGGCTGTTACTGCTGTTAATACGTGGACTTTAACGTAGGCATGTGACACGGCATGCGTATGGCGTATGTTCAACCCATTTTAGCCTTCACTGCTCGATCTGGAAAAAATGCCTCGACCTGGTCAGGCCCTATGTGTGTTCTGCCTTTCACCATGCGACTGACTGAATCTGAATGGCAGATTGTCTACATGATATGTATTGTTCTGTCTTGATATAGTATATGATGATATATGATGTACTGTAGACATGGAGGGTCACCTGTAGAAGACCATGGTGAACAGGTGAACAGCTGTAGAAAGAACGCGAGAAAAGATGCGCCAGCTCCCCTAAGCGCCAAAATTTCTTGACAGAAAGTAGTGCAACGCAGCTCATCAAGGTCCTTGACAAAGGTGCAATGGTACGGTTGGTATGGTGTCTATTTAAAATATTGCAGTGCGGTTGGCACATGTTGGCACACATTGTGCGAATGGCGAGGTATCTCTTGGATTTGGAGTTGGAGTCGCGAGAAGGCACAAAGATTGCTGGGTCTCAGGCTCAGGATGCTTGGGGTACTGGTATGTCGATGTATTTCGGGTCCTTCAAGTTCCAGATGACCCAGATTACTCCAGAGGTGTTTTGGCTAGGCCTTGCTATTTACATCACGTGGGTGTGCATCCCTTTGGACGTATTTAACCTTCACATATGATCCAAGAACTTTACAGCGCACACTCTTGTGGCATGCTCCATTCTTCGAAAGAGTTCAGGAAGCATCAGAATTGGCAGATCGCAATACAGCACATAGCAAACAAAGAAGATCAAAGAAGCTAGTCGTAAAGAACAGGATGCTGATTTATCACACCCTTCAGATCCTTTCAGCACAAAACAGAGGTGTTGTAGAACTGGGAGGTGTACGCGAAGTATGGCTGTGCACCACCACTTATCGGGACACAGCTGCCATTGAATCAAATTAGCCACGCAAGGAGCACTGCGGAATGCCAATCATAAGGAGACTTGAGCACCATCATGACAAGACCCAAGAGCTGCGTTGTTGATATATAAACTTGTCCACGCCGCCATTCTGCAATAGCAACAGGACTCCAAAATGCGGATAACCCAGCGCAGGAAAGACAACATCCGTTATTCCCCTAATGTGGTTTAGACACTCTAAGACCAAAATTGCGACCACTGCAGCATCCATACCAACAAAGCTGCACTCTCCCAGCCACTGCCACTGTGGACTGGATGCCGCACGCTGCCGCAACTATTTCTAAAACACCCGCAGCTGTGAGGTTCTTGGTTCTGGATGGCCACTCTGGAAGCCTGTGTTTGCCACTCAGCGAACCCGACATCTGCATTTGTTCATGTCGAATTTTCATGCAGATGCATTCACTTGGGACAGTTTTGCTCTCAGGCTGCGACCACCTAATGGAGCGATTGCCGGGGAATCTGCAGATACATGGCTTTGGAAGGAAGCTAGATGTTTCTACTATAGTATATCATCAATATCTCTCGTTACCATTCGTTACCCCCGTTGGGGTTTTGTATGGTTTTGTATGGTTTTGTAGTATAGTTGGAATTTCAGATGTGGAGGCCGGAAGCTTGTCGGTTGGCTTGCCGTCTATCTCTCTCTCTCTCTGTATATGTATATATATATATACATATGTATATATACGTACATATATATATACATACATATTATATAGTATCTCTAATCTATTTAATAGTATATATATAAATACACTCTATATAAAATTTACTATCTCTATCGCTCTCTCTCTATACATAATATATATGTGATACTTATATGTACATACATGCACTATCTCTCTCGATATATAGTATATATATAGATATACTGTATACTATCTATATATAGTGATACTTTCGACGCATACATACATACGTACGTACGTTCATTACATTACATTACATTGCATTGCATTGCATTGCATTACATACATAACATACCTACATTACATACATTACATACATTACATACATTACGTGCATTACATGCATTACATACATTACGTGCATTACATGCATTACATGCATTACATCGATGTAATCGATTACATCGATTACATCGATTACATCGATACATACATACATACATCCATACATCCATACATCCATACATCCATACATCCATACATCCATACATCCATACATCCAAACATCCATACATCCAAACATCCAAACATCCATACATCCATACATCCATACATCCATACATCCATACATCCATACATCCAAACATCCAAACATCCATACATCCATACATCCATACATCCATACATCCATACATCCATACATCCATCCATACATACATCCATACATCCATACATCCAAACATCCATCCATCCATGCATCCATACATACATCCATGCATCCATACATCCATCCATCCATCCATACATACATACATACAAACATTGCATTGCATTACATTACATTAGATTACATTACATTAGATTACATTACATTAGATTACATTACATTAGATTACATTACATACATATATTACGTACATACATTACATACATTACATACATACATTACATACATTACATACATTACATACATTACATACATTACATACATTACATACATTACATACACTACATACATTACATACATTACATACATTACACACATTACATACATTACATACATTACATACATTACATACATTACATACATTACATACATTACATACATTACATACATTACATACATTACATACATTACATACATTACATACATTACATACATTACATACATTACATACATTACATACATTACATACATTACATACATTACATACATTACATACATTACATACATTACATACATTACATACATTACATACATTACATACATTACATACATTACATACATTACATACATTACATACATTACATACATTACATACATTACATACATTACATACATTACATACATTACATACATTACATACATTACATACATTACATACATTACATACATTACATACATACATACATACATACATTACATACATTACATACATTACATACATTACATACATTACATACATTACATACATTACATACATTACATACATTACACACATTTCATACATTTACATACACTTCATATACTATATACATTACATACATTACATTCCATTTCATTACACTACACTACATTACATTGCATTACACTACAGTACACTACATTACATTACATTACACTACACTACATTACATTACATTACATTACATTACATACATACATACATACCATCTATACATATATACATATGATATATAATATATAGAGGGTAGATATATTGATAGATTGATAGCTGGAGATAGATAGATAGATAGATGGATAGATAAATGGATAGGTAGATAGATAGATCAATAGATAGATAGATAGATAGATAGATCGATAGATAGATGGATAGATCGATAGATAGATCGATCGATAGATAGATAGATATGAATGTGTACAAAAGATATTTCACAGAGATCAAACATATAATCTGCAGAGCAGAGATACAGAGAGTACTGTACCCTTCTGGTCACACTTCAGGATGCCTTAATCTCATGCCTCAAGTTTCTGGTCTTTCCCGGAGCGATCACAAGGAAGTGCCTCAGCACAAAACCAGCGCTCTCAGAAGAAACTCTCTCCCAGGTCCAGCTGGCAGTGCTTGAGATCCAGCTGTTTGTGTTTCAAGTCAATGTTTTTTTTGCAGAAACGACTCCAGTCTATCTCTGTAGTTATCTGTTGATATCTGCTGTTTATGCTCAAAGCCTGGGAGGAAGGCCAATAACATCAACTAAAGGGTGACATGTTGAACTCTAGCAAACTCCAACAGCTCTCATGGAAAGGCCACAACTTTTTCACAACATGAGACTCGTCCTGGCAACTTTTGAAGGGTAACCTGTCACATTCAGCTGAACAATTTCAGCTGCGATACTTGTGGCTGCGCATGAGCATACGATGTCACACGTCACAACCGGTCACAACAAGTCAAAACAGGTCACAAGATATTGATACTGGCACGTAAATCACGTATTGACGTATTGTATTTATGTTATTTGTGCATTGTGTTTATTTCCATCGCTGCATCATACTGGATATCTTACTACGCTATGCACAGCGTCTGCAGCCTTTCAGCTTCTCGATCTCAAGGCACGGCTGTCCAAGAGACTGAGAGATGCTGAGTGACATCACCGCTGCACTTGATTTTTACAAGAGCTTCCTCACGCAGCCATTTGTTGCTCGCGACCTGACCTCACGCGATCTGGTATCTTACTAAAATCTGCTCGGGACTTGGCACTGCAAACTTGCGATGTCCATCAGTTGTTGAACATATCGTGGTGGCATGTCGTGACAATGTAGTAATGTTGTAGTGGTCAAACAGGTGCAATCCCAGCGATTGTGAAACGCCTTGAAATCTTGGACTCTTGCCCTGCTTAGGCCAGTCATGACTGCCCCCACCATGGTGGCACAGTGTACTGCAGAGTTTGTCGGAACTTTCCTATTGATTCTCACCGTTGGTTGCAACGTGCTTGGGGGAAATGCCGCTTGGGCCGGTGTCTCCATTGCTTTTGTCCTGATGGTGAGCATCTATGCCTTGGGTGGTATCTCTGGCGCCAACTTCAACCCGGCGGTGTCTGTGACCCTTGGCATCTCCAAGAGCATTGGAGGACCTGGTATGGACTGGACGACTGTGGGCATCTTTGCCGGAACTCAGTGTGCTGCTGGAGTTTTGGCTGGTGTGTGCTACTCGCTGCTCTTCGGGCAAAGCTTCAACCTGGCACCAGCCAAGGGCTTTTCCTGGTACCATGCAGGACTCTGTGAGTTGCTTTATACGTTCATGTTGACCTTCGTGGTGATGAACGTGGCAGTGGCCAAGAAGAACGCAGCTGAAAAGAATCAGTACTACGGTATGGCCATTGCTTTCACCGTGGTTGCAGGTGCCTATGGTGCGGGAGCTGTGTCGGGTGGTTGCTTCAACCCTGCCGTTGCTTTGGGCATTGACCTTTCCAGCGCTGGCTTGGGGTTTGGCTGGAGCCTTGTGTACATTGCTTTTGAGCTGCTTGGTGCTGGCATGGCAGCAGTCCTCTTCAAAGTGGTTCGTCCAGGAGACTTCGGTGGCGAGAAGTCCCAAATCACGGAGCTGGTGAGCGAATTCTTGGGAACTTACATGTTGGTCCTCACTGTCGGTCTGAATGTGTTGGGTAAGTCCAAGGCTGCTGCATTCTCCATTGCTGCTGGCCTCACCTCTATGATCTATGCCCTTGGCGATGTCTCTGGTGCCCACTTCAACCCTGCTGTCACAGTGGCCATCCTGGCCTCTGGCCGCTGCCCTGAGCTCACTCCTGCTAAGGCTGGTATCTATGCAAGCGTTCAGATTGCTGGTGGCATTGCCGCAGCATTAACTTGTTCTCTTGTCTACCAGGGAGCTGCTCTTGGGCTGGGACCAGCTGGCAAGAGCACATGGATGGGGGCTTCAGTTGCTGAGATCGTCTTCACCTTTGTGCTGGCCTATGTGGTGCTCTGTGTTGCTATCTCACAGACGACCAAGGTCTCTCACATGTTTGGCTTTGCCATTGGCTCTTGCGTGACCGTAGGAGGCTTTGCCATTGGAGGCATTTCTGGTGGATCTCTGAACCCAGCTGTATCGCCTTTTGCCTGCATGTGGTGGCGTGTTGAGATGTTTGGCAGTTGAAATGCAACCTCGGGATTTGATTTGTTGCTAGATGTTTGCGCTCTCTTGTTGGGTTAGCTCCCCATGTCGTGACTTGAAACGACACGAAGAGTTCCCAAGGATTGGTCTTGCAACTCCGTCCTTTACATTCTCAATGCTCCTCAAGGTGCTCTCGTCATTGCTGTGAATAGCAAGTTGTATGAGTTCTCCACATGCATTTGGTTTGGAGATTGACAATACGCAATAAAGATCAATAAAGCCATATAATTCAACTATTGAGCATCGCTCACTACGCTCTTTGAAGCTGCATAAGCATCAGGTTGTCAATGAGTCAATGCTCCAATGTTTTGAACCTTGACATGGACTTTTCACTTGAGAAAAAATGAGGCGCTGGCGTACTCGGCCTTTGAGATCATCGGAGGTGCTGCCGCAGCAGGCATTTTCAAGGTCACTCACGAGGTGCTGTCAGCTGTCACCACCTAATCATCGCTACAATCTGCATGTTTCCAAGTTGACTGTGCTGAAGCTGCTACTTCCAAACATCATCAAATGTCATCAAACCAAATTGTTGAAATTTGAGCACCCTCAGGTGGACATGGCCTTGCTTGAGGAAAAGACCGCTGTGTAGAGGGAGGTTTGCCTCAGGTCCAACTGTCGGAAGTGCAGAGTGTCATCAGCTCATCAGATCTGATGGATTTTGTACTGAAAGATTTCGTCATTTTACGTTGTGTCCTGATTGCACCGTGGGGATAGACGTGATAGTATATTCATATTATATGATATCATGGGACAGTGGGGTTCCATTGGACGTGACTTGCTAGGGCTCAGAGGAGCTGGTGCAGGAAGTCTGAGAAACACGAAGGATTGTTTCAGTTTCAAAGGATATGCAGCACAGATCAGCACAGTCAAAAAGGATCAAAAAGGAAAGATTGCCAAGAGATCCAAAGGGACGGCTCACTTGCCTTGACAGCCACAATTTGCGACGCAAA
Source organism: Cladocopium goreaui (assembly GCA_947184155.2). Classification (NCBI taxonomy): domain Eukaryota; class Dinophyceae; order Suessiales; family Symbiodiniaceae; genus Cladocopium; species Cladocopium goreaui. Next base: position 18,892 of record CAMXCT020002786.1, read on the forward strand.
AGAGCAAGATTAAGAGAAGTTTCAAAATCCCAGGCATTGGCATTTTGGATCTTTCTGGTACCATGTATTACTACTGTACTGCCAGTGGTAGCAAAAGTCTGTGCTGGAGAGGCACCGTTGTGGCGGTTTGCTTCGAAGCCTGACGCAGCTGCTGCACGCTTGTGGAGAACTAAGCAGCTCAGCAGTTAAATATATTTAAAATTATTTAAACATATTTAAACGATTTCAAAAGTATCTGAACCCGTTTCGGCATCAGGACATGTACGAGGAAGATGTTCACTTTCAAGTCATTTACAGGGAAGAAATTGCAGATGATTTGGCCCAGATCCAAGAATCCTTTGGCTGCAATGTTAAAACTGGACCAAAATCGACAAAACCGCTCAAAACGGGCGATGCTATGCTTACAGATCTTAGATTCACCTTAGAATATGGGCCTGCAGATAGGAACAACACGGCTAGGCGTTTTAAAGGTCATCGACTCGTATCAAATCTACAATCTACAAGGAAGCCACCGGGATTAAACGGCAATGGAAAAATCAGAACCTTCAGCTTCTTTCGCACAAAGCGTTTCCGCGCCCTGCTGCGCCAATTGCAATTGCCAGTTGACAGACATGATACTTGGACTGCAGCTTTGTCAATCCATGTCAATCCCAGTATGGCATTCTTAGCATCGCAACTGTGATTGGCACCACAGAGCGGAGCCCAGGAGTGCATCATGTTTTCGGCGGGACTCCAAGCTCATCACTGCAATCTCAGTGGCCTTCTTTGCCCTGCTTGGTTGCGCTTCTTGGGATGAAACATATGAAACTCCGAAAGAATTGGTAGTATTCAAACGTTGCAACTCGGGTACTGTGTCTTGTTCCAGTCTGAAGTCCAAACTTGCGTGCAGCGTGCCTTTTCATGTTGCAACTGTTCGAATGTTCACGAAGACTACGAAGAGTGGCAAAACAAAGGCGATTCGAGTTTCAATTGAGCTATGGCTGCATCACTTAGACTTCGGGGTTACCACATCACACCCAGGCTCGGGCTGACTTGGGGATTCGAAACTTTGGGATAGGAAAGGAAATCACGGAGCAGGACAGGGAGTTTGACGAACGTCATTTGCCTGGACAAAAGGTCTACGATGGCAAAGAACAAATAAAAGACTTTCAAAACAAAATTATGCTTTCATCCACCTGCTTTCACTCTGGTCTTACAAGCATGTCCAGATTCGCCCTGTGCCCAGGGCCTTTCATACTAAAGGACTCGCACAAATGTCAAGTGCTTAATGTGCTTCTATGCAAGACTACGCACATTCGTGCACAATGTGGCGGTTATTTGCAGAGATAGAACACCTTCAATCAAGAACACTTTATTTTTCTGAAGAACAAAGAGAGGGGAACAAGCTTGAAAAGCACTTGTATAATTTGTATATTATATTTGTGCAATATTGTGCTAGACTGTCGCCATTTGTCGCCCCATTTGTCGCCATGTGTCACCGAGGTTACAAGCGAAGTAGTGCTGCAGGGTACTTCTTTCAGAATGTTCTGGGCTGTATTCTGATGGCAGCAGTGGCCAGGAGAGCTGCAAGCTTCACGACATTGGAACAACATGGAACAACATACTCCAGACTTGACCACAGACTAGACATGTCGAATTTCACTGGGTGATACTGGGTGCCATGCAAAGCGGTAGGCACAAGAAAGCTATGAACCAGCAACTTGGTATTTTTCAGCTCATTTTCAGTTAAAAAAAGCTACAGATTGCTACCATCCAAGGCACTTGGCCACGGGCTTGTCCTCTGGGCTCTGTGGAGCATTGACAACTTGGGCTACGTGGATGGGTGAGGTTGCTCATACCATCACCAATGGCTACGCGTTTCAAGCTTTTGTTAGCGTGTCTCTCGGCTGTGCTGAGATGAATGGTGTTTCTGGAAAATTTCCCTGCAACAAGCTCGTGTTCAAATTATGCTGATTCAAACATTGTGTTGTTTGCGTCCATGAAAATTGCGATCACCATCAACAGAGGCTTTGTATGCTATGTGTTTCCCTAGCGTCATATCGCTGCTTGAACCGCAATTTGTGATGCTTGCAACAGTGGAACCTTCTGCAGTGATGTGCAGCGGTTTCTTCTGTGGCGGGTTCGCTTTGCGGAAGATCAGGTTTTGGCCACTTCCTAGCAGGTTGTGGCATGGAGGCGGCCTGTAAGGGAGAGCATGCTCTGTATTTGTGCAAGTGCCTGAACATTCAATGTAGTTTTACTGCAAGTGGCATCAAATTCATTGTGAATTAACTTCTTGGAAGCAGGACGAGCCAAAGTGCTTCGATGAGTATTGCGGACTTCGCATACTGTTTTCCAGACAGGACCCGTTCAGCTTCAAATATGTGTATTCTGTCAGATCAGCGCAGGAAAGCGACCAGACTAGCAAAACGGCCCACTGAGTCCATGAGAACAAGCACGCCATCAAAAGCAAAGAAAGCAGCAGCAATGGGAACGGCATGGAACAAGAATCCAGAGCAACAGCAACAAAATGCAAAGACACAAGGAAGCAAAAGAAGTAGCAGCACGAGATAGCAGATTGCAAGAGTAGCAGAAGAAGAAACAGACGAGGTGAGGAAAAGGTTGACAAACGGAAGTGCAGCCACAACCACAACTAAAACCGCGACCTCGACCGCAAGCGCCACCAGCGTGCAATAGCCAAGCGGAGGTCTTGGGAGACTCGCCCAAAAACCCAATAAGGCCTCAAGATGCCTCAAGTGTCTCTAGCATCAAATCAAGCAGCGGTCGACAAGCCTTCACATGTCATACATGTCCACCAGCATGACAGGTGGCACTGAATTCTTCAACGCTTAGTGATGGACTTGCAAGGTCCATCACATACATGTGCTATAGGTTGGGCAGTGTTACGTTCAGATGCATTATAAATAAAGCTACCTCTATGTCACATCCTTTGGCCAGGAGCCATATTCGGAAGATCTCTCGACGAAGTGTTTGCATCCCATCATTGCCAAACTTGTATAACTCTCCATGTTGTTGCACCTTTCTGAATTCTCATAGCAATCATTGTAGCACCAGGAGAAAAACATTGAAATGGTGGAGGATGGCGAGACCGCAAGTGACTCTGATGGCGAAAATGGCACAGAGCAACTTGTCGCAGAGCAACTTGTTTCCATAATTTGGTTTGCTGACATGGTGACTGAAGCTGGTGTTCAATCCTCGGCTCTCCTGTCATGGGATGCTCCACTGGATTTGTTGGATATTTGTTGGATATTGCTGGATCGGGAGGACTAGTCAGGGCTGTGGAGTTCCAATGTCCATCATTCACGACAATCACATGCCGCGGCTCCGCAGTGAATCACCATGGAAGTTTATATAACCCAATTTCTCGGAACGCATTCTGTGTACAGGTATTTGTGATCATCTCCGGACATGTTGCCTTTCATTGATCTGTTGCGGGATGTTGCGGGGTGTTGCGAGATGTTGCGCGATGTTGCCAGCTCTGCCAGCTTAGGGAACTCAAGGAGGGGGTAGGTGAACTTGTGATGGAGCATTCAATACAAATCACCTTCACAAACGGAAGAAACCATGAGGAAACCATGCTCCATACGATCTGCATGTTCATTATTTTTGTATACCTTGCACATCTTTATCTCAGTGTTGATGCTCCCAGGCACGAGTGGGGCCTGGACTTAGATGAACCTTCGAGTTGGAGGGAGCAAAGCGAGAAGGAGGCTATGGCTACCACTATGGCTGCACCGATGTGATGAGTGAAGTTGGATCATGATTCAAATACCCAGCATACCCCAGCCCAAGCCGAAAGGTGTTCCTGAGTGATGCTGTTCATGCTGCGATCACCGGGCTTGCCTTGGTCTACATTGTGACGTCATTTGTTTGGAATTCACGACGTGTGTTTGCTAGCGACAGGTTTGTTACAGGATCCGTCCTTGCTAAGAATGTGCATTGTTTGTCATAGTTTGAAACCCTGCAAAGGGTAGGGCTCTTTGCCACAATACGCAGTGATATGTTGCAAATGATGTGTGACCACTGTTCACGACGTTTTCAACCGAACCACACCCATTCCCAACCCCGATTTTATTTAGACAGATTTTGTTTTTTTGACTGCAAGTCTCATTTAATTTATATATATATTATATATATATATTATATATTATTATATATATATACAGTATGAATATATAGAAAGTGGTTGGTATTCTACTTGTTGCGTCGCTTCTTTCTTCACCTCAAGTAGGTCAATTCGCTGCTTCGAGGTTTCTTGGAATAGCTGGAGGCCTGACTGATGCCCACTCCTGACAGCTCTTTGGGCTGAGTGCATGTGCAGACGAATTGCATCTACCCTCTGGTGAACTAACATAGCAATTGAAAATGGCCCATAGAAATAGTGGATTTTCCCATTAAAAATGGTGATTTTCCATTGCTATGTTAGTTCACCAGAGGGTAATTGCATTGTACTGCTTGGAAAGATTGGATTTCACCAAGAATCGTCTGCTCTTCGACATTTGCCGACACAGCATATTTAGGCATATTTATCAACTTGCCATTTCAAAATCTACTTGCAGATCGAGTATTTGTGAGCGTTTTGTGGTATTTTGATTTTGATGTATTTTGTACAGGTCACAAGTACTACACCGGCTTGCTGGATATGTCAATGGCTCCCTTCGGAGCACTCTTTAGATGGTGGTCGGATCCTTGGGCAGCTCAGGTGGTTTCCACACCCTGTCAATGGCCCATGGTCCCATGGTAAATGCACTTGTCTTCGAACACCTTCCGGGAATGATGCTTCAAATCGCACATGTACCCAGCAAAACTCCCGAAAGCTCGTATATATTTGTTTAATTTCGTAAATTGCGGAATCAGCGATTTTCTTGCAAAGGTTGCATGTAATGTAAGTTAGACTTTTTTTCCAGCCGGAACGAGGCCGACAGGGCATGTTCCTTCTACTGTTGCATCGTAACTGATCGGGATCGAGGTTAACATGCTAGTCAGCTAGTCGCAGTGTCATGTGTTCTTGCAATCTGACCCCCCACTGAGACATACTAAGGCATACTAAGACATACTAAGACATACTAACTTGCCTCCTGACATCTCCTGACACTCTCGGCTTCTGTGAACTGCTTGATCCCAACGTGGTGGTCGATCCATGGAGATCCATTTTGACATATTTTGATGGATCTCCATATGTCTCCCTTCAGCGTTACAGGTGCGATGTGCTTTGGAATTTTAAGGGCTTGGCTTATCTTGACTTATCTTGACAAAAATTTATCCGGAAAAGAATGATGTCGGCCTAAGCGCATGCAATCAGTCCGAGCTCAGCAGGTAGATGCAGTAAATCTAGTCTTCGTATGTCTTCGTAGGTTGGTTTCAAAGCGTACATTTGGCCTTTCAACACCAAACAGGGAATTGCCAGCAAGCAAGACCTGCCCCACCCAATAGTGCTATATTATAGTGCTGATTAAGAATATCACTCCTCTTCCCAAAAATAGACAATATGATCACATGATCTATCCATGCCTGGACAACATTGAAGACCTGTGTGGCAGCACTCGTGTTTCTTGAATTCCGCTGTCTTCTGTTGACACGTTCTTGACTGTTCTTTCTGCCTGCTTCTCGGATCGCTTATCCTTTGCCACATGCCACATATCAGTTGTTAAACGTGGCCTTCCTGATGTACAAAACATTGTTGTAAAGCATGATGGCTTGTCACTCTCAGTATGTTTCATCACTTTTCCACAAATTACAGCTTCGATTTGTCCATGGCTTCTACGCCCAGGCTCTCGCTTTTCAACAAGTACACAGCACCGTCGGAGCCCTGCTGTCCATCAGCAATGATTCCCTGGAGCTTTTTGGGTTTGTCTGAAAATAGGGTTAATCTTCCCAATGAAATAGCCATTTAATAGGGATAATGATCAGCAAAACCATTGGGTAAAAAGGGGTACACAACATTTTCAGACACACCCTTTTTGAGCTTAGGTTTCCTTTCTTTACCCTCCTTGCGAACACGTTGGGCTGTTTGTGCAATGCACTGGCTGGTGTCTACGAAGCAACTTGATTTGAATTTCCTGGTACCGGCCTGTAATACGGTCGAGGGTGCATGTCATCTTAGATGATAAAGATGTGATTGAATAAATAAATAGATAATCAATGATAATGATATAATACCAGTAGTGCCCGCACGAGGCGGGGCGGAAGTTGCCTTAGGGATATATATATATATGATATATAAATATATATATATATACATATATATACATATAAGACCTTTCTCATCTGTAGAACTTGCATGCGCCGTGCGCCAGCCAGGCCCGTGCGTGCGTGCTTTCTGCGAAAGTGGTGTCCTGTTTCACATGTCACATTTGAAGCTCCACTTCGCACTTCACACTTCGCACTCCACACTTCACACTTCACACTTCACAGTCCAACACTTCACAGTCCACACTTCACACTTCCCACTTCTCACTGCTTTCTTCACACTCCACACTCCACACTTCACACTCCACACTTCACACTGCACTCTTCACGCCCCACACTTCACACTGCACTCTTCACGCCCCACACTTCACACTGCACTCTTCACACTCCACGCTTCATCTCATCTGAGCTCTTCTCACCTTATCCCAGCTCATCTGTTCTCATCTCATATGCCAACTGAGCTTTCATGAATCACTTCCCACAACAACAACTACAACAACTACAACTACAACTACAACTCCTACTACTCCTACTACTCCTACTACTACTACTACTACTACTACTACTCCCTACTCCTGCTGCTGCTGCTGCTGCTACTGCTACTGCTACTGCTACTACTACTACTACTACTATTACTACTACTACTACTACCACTACTACTACTACTACTACTACTACTACTACTACTACTACTACTACTACTACTACTACTACTACTACTACTAAGGAACTTGCATGCGCGTGCTTTGTGCGAAGCTGTTGCAGTGTTGTTGTCCAAGAACATGACCCGCGCGCGACCCCAATGCAGTGCAACGCCAAGCAAAGACTTTCCTCACACTTCAAATTCCACTCTTCACATCCCACACTCCACACTTCACAGTTGTCCTAAATACCTTGCGCGAAGCACTTCCCAGTACTACTTTGTACTACAAAGCTTGCACAGAAACATGTTCCAGTATATACTACTTTGCACTACAAAGCTTGCCAAAGTACTTCCCAGTACTACTTTGTACTACAAAACTTGCACAAAACACGTTCCAGTATTACTTTGTACTACAAAGCTTGCACAAAGCACTTCTCAGTACAACTTTGCACTACAAAGCTTGCACAAACTACTTCCCAGTACTACTTTGTACTACAAAGCTTGCACAAAGCACTTCCCAGTAGTACTGTCTACTACAAAAGCTTGCAAAGACTACTTCCCAGTAGTACTTTGTACTACAAAGCTTGCACAAAACACGTTCCAGTACTACTTTGTACTACAAAGCTTGCACAAAACACGTTCCAGTACTACTTTGTACTACAAAGCTTGCACTACTTCGTACTACAAAGCATGCACAAGCTACTTCCCAGTACTAATGTCTACTACAAAAGCTTGCAAGGACTACTTCCCAGTCCAACTTTGCACTACAAAGCTTGCACATAACACGTTCCAGTACTACTTTGTACTACAAAGCTTGCACAAAACACTTCCCAGCACTACTTTGCACTACAAAGCTTGCACAAAGCACTTCCCAGTACAACTTTGCACTACAAAGCTTGCACAAAACACGTTCCAGTACTACTTTGTACTACAAAGCTTGCACAAACTACTTCCCAGTACTACTTTGTACTACAAAGCTTGCACAAAGCACTTCCCAGTAGTACTGTCTACTACAAAAGCTTGCAAAGACTACTTCCCAGTAGTACCTTGTACTACAAAGCTTGCACAAAACACGTTCCAGTACTACTTTGTACTACAAAGCTTGCACAAAACACGTTCCAGTACTACTTTGTACTACAAAGCTTGCACTACTTTGTACTACAAAGCTTGCACAAGCTACTTCCCAATACTAATGTCTACTACAAAAGCTTGCAAGGACTACTTCCCAGTCCAACTTTGCACTACAAAGCTTGCACATAACACGTTCCAGTACTACTTTGTACTACAAAGCTTGCACAAAGCACTTTCCAGCACTACTTTGTACTACACAGCTTGCACAGACGAAGCTGCTGATTTCTTTGTCCGACCGGTACCCCCGGGGGAGAACATTTCGGCAGAGCTTCAAACAAAGATGACCGACCTCCAAGAGACAATCAGTCGACTGGCGAATCTGGGACTTACCGAAACCGAAAGGGAGCAGACGGCTCCGATGGACACTGAGGATGACTCCGTGACGATGACCACAGGGGAGGATGACCTTCCACGAGGTGGACTGGGTTTCTACCCCGAAGCCGGACAGGTGCCCCAGGCCCTGGGTTTGCACGCCCGGTGGTTCAACCTCTGATCCACCATCCGGTGCGGTGGATGCTGGACCCCGAGAACCACGCCTTCCTGAGAATCCTGTACTACCTCTTTCCACAGGTCGACTGGGGCTGTGTTTGTGGACGACTTCTGCTGGCTCCTCGGGGCAGAAGAAGCAGATCATATGGCCACCTCCATACTGGCCACATTGGTGGCTCTGGGGGTTCCACTGAGTTGGAAGAAGACCGACCTGGCAGAAGTGAACACTTGGCTTGGGTTTGTCATCCACCCAAACATCCCCCAGGTTCAAATGATTGCAACCAAGCACACGCTTGTATTGGACGTCTTGGAACTTCTCATTCAGAACACAGCAATGACTGCCAAATCCATTGAACGAGCCCTAGGCCGCCTTCAATGGGCCACAGCGGTATGCCCCTTGACAAAAAGCCTCATGCAAAAATTTTGGGCTTGGAAGATGGCGGTTACTTCCTCAGGCAGACCACCGAAAAGGTTCGTTTACTGGCCCTCTTAATGAAGGAGTTGTTCACCACTCCCTACCGGCAACTTGCCCAAGTCCCAATGGTGGGGATGCAGCGATGCTAGCGCTTCTGACACGGGGGAGGCCTACATTGGAGGATGGCTGCCAGACTCTCAGTTGCCAGCCAGGCACTCAGTCTATTGGTTTCACTTTCAGATTTTTGAGTCCCAGTTCCCCTGAGCGTTAAAAGATGGAAATCCCAAGAAGCGGATTGCAGCCTTAGAGTTGCTAGGCACTTTGGTGCTGGCCCACTGTATCTTGAGACTGCAAGGCAAGATTGCCTCTGCAGTGAGAATCCCTGTTGGCAGTGATAATCAGGGCAACGTGTTCTCGTTGCTGAACTTAGCTTCTAAGAAACCACACGCTGCAGCCATTTTGATGGAACTCGTTTTGCTACTCCATGTCGCGGGCTGTGCTTTGGCGCCTTGCCATGTACCTCGAGAACTCAATCAATGGGCGGATGATTTCACACACCCGCTCTACGGTGGCTTCTCATTCGAGCCCTATCTCGATGTGAGAGGCATTTTTGCACAGTTTAACCTTTTGTCTAGACTCACTTCTCACCTTGATGTAGATTTTTCCCATGCTCCCACCCATAATCCCGTGACGGGATTCGGTGGGTTGTCCTGTTCCCTTTCACCTTTTAAGCCAGGCGTGCCCAGTTCCGTTTGATTGGACCGGCGGAGATTTCGACCTGGCACACCTGGTTGATTGAATTTTGGAACTGTACAGATACAGTACATCAATCCCAGACACAGGGAACCAGGACAAACTGGCACCAACCACTGCACTCGGGGAAAGAGACTGAAGGTTGGTGCTCAGCTGACTTGTGTGTGAAAAGGACATTTTTTCACACTTACATACATATGAAAACGAGCAAAAATAAATATAAACAAATAGTAATAATATGTAATAATATGTAATAATAACAATTATGATTTAATACTAGCAATGATAAATAGGAATGAATAAAAATCCAAAAAATATCCATGTATTGAACCGACACCTTTTTTCTGAAATTGATGATGATCACAGTATTTTTTACAGCCGCGGTGCAGAGACTCTTTTGTCTTCTTGGCTGCGCCCACGCCTTGCGTTTAGCTGACTTTTTGAGTCGGAGCAGGTAATGGCAAAGAAATAAATAAATATACATAACAATTAATGCATAATGACAAATCTTAATCAATAACAATAAATAACAATAAATTTAAAAACGATAATAATAATTAATAATCAATCATAATAAACAATAATAACTAACAATAAATAATGTTAAATAATAACAAATAATACGAATTAATGATAACTACTATAATAAATAAAAATAATAATAAATAACAATAAATAGTGATAAATAACAATAAATAATAAATAAATAATATTAAATAATAATAAATTATAATAAATGATAATAAATAATAATAAATGATAATAAATAAAAATAATGATAGATAATAATAAATAACAGTAAAAAGTAATTTACAATCAAAAAAAGATACCAATAAACATGCCAATAATAAATTGTTAATAATGAATAATATATATATAGATAGATAGATAGATAGATAGATAAATAGAGGTTTGAAGATCTAAATAAATAAATATACGTACGTGTATATATATATAATGACATTTATATTGATATGTATGAATGTATGTATATATATATGATTTATACACGTTCATATATACTTATATACACATCGTATGTGTCTTTGTATGCAGACATGTGTATAGCCACTATGGCTGTTTCAATGTCCCTTGACTGTGCCAAGGCCAGACTCACGGATCCGCTGGTTGACTCGGCCCTGGGAGCCTTGAGCACAGGCTTTGCCGGCAGCCTCTCCACTGTACCTCGTCTCGCCTTTCACTCAAAGATACCAAAGATCTCAAAGATCTCAAAGGCTCAAAGCTCTGGTTGCCGCAATTATATATATATATACATGTGCATAGATGTATGCAGAGATGTATGTGTACTAATGTGCAACCAAAAGAACTACATTCCTCGTTTGATATTCAACAAATTTATTCCAACTCCAAGAGAACCTCCAAATTTCAATTGGTTCCCACCACTTTCTAGTCCTTTCGTCCAAAAAAGTTCTGGAAGCAGAATTATTCAAGAATCCTTCTCAAGTCCTATTCCAGATAAGAGGAAATAAATACAACTTGTCAAACCAAAACTATTGTGCTCAATCTAAAGCTGCTACGTATGTACATGGCAGATCGAGCAACAAAACTGCCACCTGTTCGTGTCGTTCATTGTGCAAAAGGTTGCCAACAATCACGATATTTATCGGACGTCGGATGCACACATTTGTTTCAATTGTTTCAATCAAACGTCAGAAGTTGGCAGCTAGTAGTGGTTCGTGTGATGCGGAGATAGCTTTACTCTGAGAACTTCAGAAGAGGGAATGCCCATGATGTCAACTTGCCAGGTACTCAATTTGCCTCCTAGTCAAAAAACTTATAACCACAGCAGAAAAAACTGCAAGTACAAACTAGTTGAAATCAGCAGACTGGATCCAAAATCAGAAACTACATTCAAGATCCTTTTTTTGCTGGGTATTGGACTGTGTTTTTGTTAAGGCAAGTAGATTTCAAAACTGCATCTAGAGACCATCAATGAAAGACTGAGAAACTGGAGAAAGAAAACCTGCGAGGTCTCCACTCTTGTGAGCGAACTACGAAGTGACACACTGGGTGGCCTACGCCTGCGTCACTTCAAATGCATTGGTGCTGAGAGCCCTGAGTGCATGGCATGCTTTCGTCTTTCAGATTGCAGGGTCTTTGCGAGGAAATAGTACGCTACTATCATAGTTGCTCGCTTTTCTAAGTGTTGCTGTAGTTGTCGCAGGAGACAGTTAACAATGTGATGCTACAAACTTACACCAAGGTTCCACATACTTTCTTGACGTGACCTCAGTGAAGTTTGCTAAGTTTGCTTGATGATCAGATGTGTTTGGTAGACTCATTTGGAAAAGGGAGTCGATAAGAGGTGCTAATCAGTGAGGTGTCTCTTGCTGCCGCAATGGCTGAAATTTGGCTGCATTTGGGTCACAAGATATCAAATCTGTTTGAAGTTCATGGTTTGATTGATTTTGCAATCTTGCACTTGAGGTATTGATCCCAATTGACTATACGATGTGCTGATTCCATTTGACCTGCCAACGAACACAGCAAAGCAGATAAAAAGATGAGTGTTTGCACACGTCGCGGTCCCATTTGCAGTACTTGTATCATCTTGTATCAACTAGGTGACTTCTTGGTCCTTGGATGTCCTTGGTATTCACAGCGCAGTGGCAATTGGCAACACGGGACACGACAGCTAGAGCCACCTGGAGTTGTTTGGCAAAGACCTCAGGTCACAGCCGTCGCCAGAGGGAAAAAATGAGTCACTTCAGAGTCACCAAGTGATGGGGTCAAGCCGCGCGCCAAATTGGAATCTGTGATTGAAATTCATTTTGTCACCCATCCGGCAAGTTTGAAGAATCTGCAAGATTCTGCAACGCATTGCTTCGCGCAGACCTCGCGAATTGCCGCTTGCAGCTTGTTTGCCAGGCAGTGACTGAAGCTTGCGTGCTGACGGATGATGAGTTTCTTCAGCGTGCACGAAAGCAGGAGGTGCGTGACGAGTATCAAGGGTCAGCAGAAGCTTACCCAAGGGATCGAAAAGGGTCAGTCTCTCACCGACCCCGCTATGTTTGACATGACTTTAAGCTGAAATGGTGGAGGTTCTGGATGGCTCAACATTGATCTTGGGCCTTATTTATCCAGAGGACTCCGATTGAATCATAGGGTTATGCAAGCTGTGGTAGAATGAAATGGAGCTGAATACCACACCACTTTGGTGCCTGTGGAAGAGTAGATGGATGATGTGCAACATTCATATTGTATCAACATGTATCAACATGTATCAACATGCTTTCGTCATCTTTTGTCAGTATGCATAGGATTCGCGTACTGGAAGTAATGGCGTCCGAGCACCTGGCTCTTGGCAGGGTGCCTCAATTTTCGGAATGGCCTCAAGGAAATCTGGTCACTTTCAAGTAGGCTATGGCAGGCTAAAATAACGGAGGAGCATCCGATGACCACATCTGGTTGTGAATATGCGTGGACGTGTATGGATGATATGATATGATGCTGACCGTTTTTGTGGCCTGTCCTTGACAGCTGCCCGACCAGTCGTATCCTGATTGCAAACGTGGGCGACTCCCGTGCAGTTCTATGTCGAGCAACAGCTCAAGGCGCTGCCGTAGGGAGCAATCCTAAGAGTACAAGTACCCCAAGAGCATGCAAGAAACCTAAATGGACGTGCACTTTCAGGAGGTGAAGAAGCCCGTTTGCATGCATTTCGACTCTCAGAAGATCACAAACCAATCGCCAGCATCTCAAATCTCAAGGGGGCTGACTTGTCCTTCGCCAAATTTCGGTTGGATCCAAAGAAGCATTGAACAGCTGGTTATCAGTCGAGATTCGTGAAGCTGCCAGAGTGGCACAGAGGTCCCAACAGAGCAGAAAAGGATTGAGGCCAGCGCAGCAGATTTTGAATGATTTTGATACATTTTGCCTCGCAGCACAAAAGGATTTCAGATTCCGCCTCTTTGTCAGTTTTTTTTAGTGCAGGCCAAAGGCGGTATTGTCGACCTCCAAGGAGTGTGGCGAGACAGGGCCTCAAAGCACTTCAAAGCATGTGGCATCATTTCCCGACGTTTAATAGACATTTCTGCATGAGAGACAAGAGCATGACACGCACAATATACATCAGAATCTTCAAGGTGTGTTGCTTATCACGGAGAAATGGGAAGGAAGGTTCTTTCAAAAGACAACGCAATACATCAAGACACGTGTGGCAACGGTGATATTGCAGCTCAGGAAGTCGGTTCTTTCTTTAGTTTGATTTTGATTTCATTTTTGTGGTGTGTTGTAGATGTCAGGTGAACAGATTTCAATGGGGGAAGCGGCTCTAGGTCAAACCAAAGATCGGTAGCTATTTTGTTTAAGTCCACAAACGGCTGTGCCCCGTTTGTGGTAGTACTTGTTCATGGCTCGCTGGTACAGTGCCACTACATCATATTATGTTGTAGTTGTAGTATTGTTGTAGAAAGTTTTAGTGCCTTAGGTCGTTTGCATCATGCGAAGTCTGTACACCGTGCTCTCACAAGCCGATTGGTACGTCGTATACGTCGTAAGACCAGGTAGGACCAGGTAGGATGTGGTGGTATGCTATGGCACTGCATTTGCACAGTGTACACATCAAATACATCGAATAGGTTCAAATCATTTCAAATCACACTGTGTTCGTGGTTCTGTGGGCTGCAGTATTTAGGCCATGCTTACAAGGCGGTGTCTAGTGCTTCGTGAAAAGTTTGTAGCTCATTGTAGCTCCATATAAGTAGTACTTTTGTGGTGCTGTATGTCGTCGCACATAGGCTCTGGGCAACCGACATTTGGGATGGAATGCACATGAGCTCCATCTTTGTAACTCTTTGTGGTCATTTATATAGTCAAAACTTGTTGGTTAGCTCATTGGGCATGTACTAGATGCCCTATGGATTGATTCAAGACCATCTGTAGCTGTCGACCAATCAACTGTTTGCCGTGCTTCTTTGAAAACATTTGAAAACATGACCGGGCATAAGACAGAAAACAATCAAAGCAGTCTTCAAAGACACCATGCAATGTGATAGACTGAGACCCATGTCAGGTTTTCACGCCTGGACCAGCCAATTTCGCTGGCAAGCACATTGCCCGGTGGGGTTTGTGCCTCAACTATCCTCAACACCGAGTTGAATGAATCTAGCATTTTTGTAGATGCAGCAAAGCTGTCAGCAGCCCATCTTTGTCTATTGACTGCAGTTTTTGTGGACAGTTGTTTTCTCACAGCAATTATCCAAACATATCCAAACATGGTCCATGTTTGAGCATGCTGGACCTGGCCTATGTCATCTATGCGTTTGCGATTTTCTCATACTGTATGTGTTCCGTAAGTCACGATCCATTTCTGGTCGGCCCAAACAGAAATCCGTTGGAATCCAATGCATCCCATTGGAAGTGCCTGTCTCCGGGCACCTCCCTATTCATAGTCCTCTGTCTTACTGCCATTTTTGCTGACCCATATCTTTGTTGTGGGCCATCATTGTCATCGAAGCCGTAAACTTTCCTTGTCCTTTTTGGTACCTTCCGCCTTGAAGATCCTTGAAGTTGTCGTCTTGGTTTTTGCTACTGCTACTGGTGGGGTTGTCATAGTCGTTTTTTTCATCCTGGTTGTGCCGTTGCTCTTGCATTTGCATGGACCTTCATTCATGCCAAGCAGGGATGTAGTGCGAAACCGATTCGACATGCAGGATCCACAGCAAAAAGCATCAAACAATATCAAACATGCATATGTATAATGTACATATAATATGCGTGTATATGTATATATATATATATACACACGTGATATGTAGATATGTATATGCGTATGTAAATTCTGATCGCAAGTGAATTCTGATCTGACACACAAGGTGTGCAAGTGACAATTGAAAGTCGCTTTCCATGCAGGCCTTGCAGTATCTAGAGCCTTCGGGGACGTTCTGTTGAAGGCATGGCGGCATGGCGTTCTGTCCACGCAAAACATTTGGACAGCTGGAGGAGCCAGAAAGATACAGTTGCATGGGAGTGCTGCAGGGCAACTCAGTTTGCGCAACCGATGTGAACGCACGAGCCTGGTGTCTTGACAACGGCCAAAAAAACAAATCGAAAATACGACAGTAGACTCTGTAGACCGTAGATGTGAGTCTTTAGTGATACAGAGTGATATTGAAGGATGCCTTGACAACAAGTGGAAAAAGCCGCAGAATGCAAAGGCATCGTGATTTGAGATATTTAAGGCACACCTTGGTGGGAACACAACTGACGCAACTGATCAGGCCAGGAGGTTTGATCACTGCAATGCCAGAGATCCGGGTCTTTGACCTCGAGCCAACGCAGGCGAGAAATACAGCAGTAGACTCAGTAGATGCGGATATTTGGTCTACAGACGTGCACATTTGTCAGGCCCTTTCAGGTCTGAACAATCGTGTCTCTTTGCAAAGTGCCCTGTGTTCAGTTTGATGACATCTTGCCACAGCAGAAGTTGTTCATGGAAAACAATGCTAGATTGATACCTTCATGTCACTCCATGTTTCACTCCCTGCAGCTATTTTGCCCAGAAGAAAGGCAGCCACTTTGTTTTCCCAGTGGAAATTGTAGCGATGGATGCGCCACCCTCGCCGAGTCTGGGAATTGAAAGTATCAAAAATGCAGAACACCTGGAAAGCACATTGCAAGGGTTGAAGAGTCTTCGCTACCAGAGCTTTGTTGATCTAAAACCATGGTTGGATGAAGATGGAAAGGTGATTTGGTCACCATTGAGAATCCAACTTGCACGGCTCGTCTTTTCTCAAGGATTTGAGACAACAATGGGATTTGTTATTGTGAGCAATTTGATCCTTATCATGATTGAAGCTGACAGGGATGCCATGTGCTACCCAGATTTTGCAGACCGATTCGATGAATGCCCTGACCGAAGCTCTCTGAGCCCATGGATCTCCAACCTGAACCTCATTCTTTTGTTGACCTACTCACTGGAATGCGGTATTCGTTTCTTCGTGGAGCGGAGTCACTATTGGTACAACGCCTGGAATATGATCGACCTGGTAACAGTGGTTGCGGGATGGCTCAGCAACGCACTTGCAGTGGTAAATTTGAATCTGCTGAGACTGGCTCGATTGGTCCGAGTTGTACGGGCTGTGAGGGTGTTCATCTCCATCCCAGAATTTTACCTTTTGATGACTGGGCTTTATTCTTCAATCAAGGCAATTCTTTTTGGTTCTTTGATGCTGGTCTCTGTCATTCTTTTCTGGGCTGTACTGGCTGTGGAGCTTTTCAATCCGATCACTTCTCGCTTGGAGTTCCCTTCTTCCTGCGATCGTTGCTCCCGAGGATTCGGAAGCGTTGCTTCAGCTGGCTTGACATTTTTCCAGCAAATTGTTGCGGGGGACTCCTGGGGTACTATCTCTGTGCCATTGATTGAAAAGGCGCCATGGACTGGGCCCATTCTGTTTCTTGTGATCATTTCCATTTCCCTTGGGGTCATGAATCTCATCCTTGCGGTGATAGTCGAGCGGGCAACCGAAGCTCGTGACAATGATCATGACCAAAGAATCAAGAAAAAAGAGGCTGAACGCTCCAAAAGCATGGTTGACCTTGCAGTCCTTTGTGCAAACATGGACAAGAACAGCAATGGTCTTGTTTCACTGGAGGAGATGGTAAGTGGCTATGATCAGCTGGATTCATTTCGGAAGCTGATGAAGCAGATGGATATCAAAAGAGACGAGATGCAAACGATTTTCAACGTTCTGGATAGTGACAATTCTGGAGAGGTATCATATTTGGAATTTTGCTCAAATCTGGGAGGTTTCCAAAAGCGGGATCCCGTAATTATGCATTCAATTGTACATTGTGCTGTGATGGAAGTTCGCAAGTTGATAAAAGATGAAGTGCTGGAGGCCATGCACAAGCATCATGAAGAAGTGATCCAGGGACAAAAACAGCTTCTCGCAGCTGCCGGCCTGGAACCAATCCAGCTGGATCAGCGCCGGGTGAGCAAGAAAGGGCGGGCAAAGCAACAGCAATTTGCGGCTGGCCGTAGATCTATGCCAAGAGAGGAGCCAGATTGGTATGAGGAACTTGCAAAGGGCAAAGCGTTTGAGGCCCTTGCCAAGATGGAAAGGGAGTTGCAACCATTGCTGGAACGAGCGGATGCCATTGTTGCTTCATTGGCTGAGACAGCTACCACTGGTAATGCTGACCAGCAAACACAGCAACTGTCAATCAAAGTGGATCGGCTACAGTTGCCAGCTGTGGATGAAAATGACATTCTAGACACAGAGGAGGATGACATGGATTTGAGATTCCGGAAGCTTTGCGAAGGATTCCAGGAGCAACACCGGAAAGCAGAGTTGATGCAAAAGCGGCTGCAGGAGGTTCTCACTTATTTGGAACCCTCCAGAAGAGGTGAGCCACAAGGGGTCTCACCAAGCTCCCAAGACCAAGACGAATTCCACAGAAAAATGTTTTATGTGTAGCCTTTCAGATCTTTCAGGCACAGGGCTGTCGCAACTCTCATGGCAGTTTGTTTTTGGGGCAGAATAAGCTTGCAAGTGTGTACAGATCGCATAGATTGACCCATGGCCACAGTTTGGCTCGATGTCAACAGGTAACGTCAGAATCCATCAGACTCCTACATGTCCTAGCCAAAGGTTTCTCCAGAACTGCAGCAATAAACGACATAACTAGCCTGCTTCAGACAATCTTCAGACAGACTGTGGCACTCTTGAGGCTGAAGGCCTCAAGACTTTGTGATCGCAGGATCCAAACTTGAAAACGGGGGCTTGCACAAACTGAAAGTTCTGCCAGCGTCCCGTGGAAGGCTTGAAGGGGGCAGTACAGTGCCGATGCCGCCCTTGCTATTTGTGTCACCATGAGCCGTCAAAGTCTTACATGGTAAGCAGGCGGTCTGGCCAACTCCATGCTCCTTTGTCATCAGGGTTATTCAGGAATCATTGATACAAATGGATGTTTACTTAACGTCCATGATCATCTACGCTGCGGTTTGGCTATACACTGTATCCTAGTTGAAAGTGGAGTGCACAGAGATTTGTAAGGGGTGCTGGCCAGACTTTGCGTTGAAGAGCTACCTGAAGATCTGCTAAGCAGATGTTCAAATTCCGATCGGAGCTTTGCGCAGCGGATGAAGTAGAACCACGCTGAAAACAGCTCGCAGGTGCTCTCGCCAACTTGACCTGAATGAATAGAAGTGTCAGTCCAATCAGTCTCACAGTGGAGAGCAAGAACGAATCAGCCACCGGTCGCAGACCCTCCTCGTTCGGTGACGCTATCAACAGATTCCGGATGGTTTGTTGTAATTTCGTGACCACTCTTTCCACTCTTTCTCATTTGATATATTTGATCTCCTTGGATTTTGAGCACTACATGTTGAAGTCAGGACCGCTTCTTGATATTGGCATGTGATGGTTTGGAGCTGAGAATCCGAAATGGTAATGATTCCTCTGCAGAGAGGACGAGCCTTAGCTAGTGGGCCATCAGTCTTGAAAGATTTCCAGAGATGCTGAAAGGCTAGCTGGCTAGCTTTGATTTTGAAGCTCTAAGTATACTCTATATATATAATACAGTCTCATCTTCGATTCATGGGACACCATTGCGAAACTTCCAGTTTTCAAATCGAGATGTATGACCCGCAATTCCAATGTGCTGAGGTGTTTGGGACGTTTTGCAAGACGAAGATGCAGTTGCTGTTTGCTCCAGTCAAGAGCGGAACTGAGTTTGGGAGGTTAATAATAGATTTTTGAGTTTACCTGCTTGCTCAAGCTAAGATACATCCATGCTACTTGTAACTGGTGACAGCCCTGGACTGGTGACAGTTGAAGATCATATTCCGCATTCCAATGATGCAGCATGATCGGTATATAAGAAGCAGTGCTTCAAATGCTTCGCTTCGCGAGACAATTGCGGTTTGTGTCACAAGGCTGGTGCTCAAGAAGCTGCATTGGCCCTTGTTCGACGCTCCTTTGCAGACCCTTGACGAAGCATTCAGAAGCTGCAACACAAGGGGGTTTCACACCAATTCATTTGAGCCCCTGAACGAGTATCCGAGTATCCAAGTTTAGTGGTTTCATTTTCAGCTTTGTGTTTCTGCAAGCAATCAACATCAACATTATGTTGGCAGCAAGACAAAACATGTCATTTGCCAGGCTGCGAGTGATGACAACCTTACTGCATTGGTCTTAACATGGAGGGACACTGAGTGAAAGAGGAGCATGAGAGATCAAAATATATGAATAAATCTATAACATCCTGTATGTTTTGTGTAATATTGTGTAATTATAATTAATTATATGATATTATGTAACTGTAAGACTTATAAATACAAGAAGTGACTGATCTTTATATCACCGCCTGTTTACCTTGTAACCTGACCTATTCTTTTTCTTGGGATGGTATTCTTGGGGGTGTACTTTAAATGTAACGTATATTTTTTGGGGGTGTGGGATCAGAAAATGTAACTTTGGCCCCCACACATTGAAGAGCTACCTGGGAGCCCTAGGTAGGATATGTGGTGCAAGGCCACTTCCCACGTTTTATGTTCGTGCTATAAATCAATATGGCTTTCATATGGGTTTAAGATACTGAGCCGTTCCATCACAATCTTACATTTTCATACATTTTCGATCTAGCTACTCACCCGGGGCGTGTTTGCCAGTGCATTTTTGTGTATCTAAAATGTAAGTCAAAGGCTGCAAAGGGAAGAAATGTGTGCGTTTTTTTTAAACGTGTGGGAATCTTCCTATCATCATTTTATACGTTTGACCATGATATCATGTAACCATGTATATTCAACATATTTCAAAATACAAAATGAACAGTGTACGGTTAGGAACTTCTTTCCATATTTTCCTCCTAAATATGTCCTTTAAAAATATTGTGGGACGATGGGGGACGTGGGGTTTTTGAAATCAGATTTTTCTATTGAGAATTAGTTGAGTCTTTTTACATTTGAAACTAAGATAAAATTTGGGAACTTAAAATGTTTTTTGTAAAGATTTTTAGGTTAATTTATT
>CAMXCT020002786.1:41621-74121 GCA_947184155.2 Cladocopium goreaui
CGTACAAAATAAATAAATATATAATCAAAACAAAAATATATATAACAAAAAATATACATAACAAAATATATTTAATAATTAGATATATATATAAATATATTTATTCAATTTACAAAATTTTTATTTATATATAACATCAAAATTATATACTTCGTATATACCACCAAATATAATAGCAAACAAAACAACAGCGAAAATTACAAATCTAATTTTTTTATTTTCGCCTTTTATTCTCCTTTCCAATTTGTTTTAATTTATAATTTCTTTATTTTTTATCCATAGAATTTTTATCCCATATTATTAAAAAATCTACCATAAAATTCATATTTACCAATAAATTACCTAATTAATTATTTTTTAATAATATTATTTCTTATTTTCCTTATTCTTATAAATACATAATTATATATTTTTTATTTTTCCTAATAATATATTATATAATTGTTTTCATTATTACCAAAAATTTAAAAATAAAATAAATTATTAAAAAAATAATTTTATAAAATAATTTAAATAATATAATTTAATTAAAAAATATATTTTAATATATATTTTATATAAATTATCCTAATTATATTATTATTTTTTTTTAAAAAAATAATATTTTTTTTATAAAATAATTTACCACATATAAAATTCAATTCAAAAATAATATATTAAAATCAATATAAATAAATATATTTAAATAATAATATTATTTATTATTTAAAAATATAAAAATAATACCTTATAAAATTTTTATTATATAAATTAAATTATTTTTTAAAAATAATTAATTAAATATAAACCTATAAAAACCAACAATATATTTTTTACCCAAAATATAATTATATTTCCTCATAATTAAAAAAATAAAAATCATTATTTTATTTAAAAAAATATTTATTTTATAACAAATTAAAAATATATATATATATAAATTAATTTTATTAATTCTATAAATAAGATTTTATTTTTAAATATTATTATAAATAAAAAACAATAATAATTTAAAAAATAAATATAATTATTTTATATTCATTATAATTAAATTTAAATATTTAATAAATTTTATTAAATAATTTATTTTATAATTTATAAATAAGAATTACAAAATTATTTAATTTTAATTTTCTAATTAAATAAATAAATTATAATTATAATTATTGTATATTGTATTGCATTGCGCTGCAGCTATAGTTTCATTTCATTAAAATTCCAACCAAAATTACCCTATACCATACTGCATCCAGCAATTATGGGTGAGGTAACCACTACAACCACTACAATTTTTTCAAAAAAATATAACTCCGACCACCTTTTGGTCCATCAATAAATTCGCTCTGCCATCCATGTATCACAACAATTTATGTCTTATTTTTGAAATTTCCGCCACCGCCTACTAGTAAAAATCATATCGTGGATATAATATATATATATAGATATAAAATTATAATAACAGATTTAAAATTATAATAATGTAGAATAACACTTTTATTTGTTATAATATAAATAGGAATCAGGTATCGAAACAATAATGAAAAATAAATCAGGACCGAATGGCATGGCAAGAACAAACGCCCTTTAAAAAACAAGGCATCTATTGAGCGAATAAGTAGGAAAGTACCCGCACCAGTACCTGAACGCAACGCAATGGCCAATTGAATCCGCGTATATAGGAAACTTGGCAAGCCAGCAGCGGCGAAGAGAACGGTGGTCATCTTTCCTGCGCTTATACTATTTTACATCATCTATATGGATTTTGAGCGGCACAAATTGGTTGCAATCGATAAAGCACAACCTCAGGATCTGTGGGCAAACAAAAAATGAACATCTACATGCACCTACATCGTCAACCACAGTTGGAGTCTGAGATCCCCGCACAAGGTGCTCCTCTTTCAAGAGTTGGTCTGAATTCATGGTTCCGAAGAACAAGCTTCAGCCAAGATCTTTGCATGCTGCTAATCAGCTAATCTGTCTCATGCTGGCTTTCTCACTGAAAGAAGTCTGGCTTCTTCGCTGGGTGCAATGCGGAGGTGGCAAGCGGAAGGTGCGGAAAGCGGGCAGGACCTGCAAAGCCGCAAGGTGCCAAAGAAACCCTTCCGCACCAAAGACTTGCTGCAACTCTCATCTCGTGAGATATCCAATCTCACTGGTTCGACCCCATTGTTGGCTCAACAAGCTTCGAGTACTTTGGTGTCCCTCCTCCAGCTTGCCTGCTCAAGAAAGCTTTCCAAAACCTGACAGTGAAGGTTGTCGGGCAAAGGCCCGAGCATTGCCCATCAGGCAAGATACTAGCGCGACAAAATCATAAAAGAGTCTTTCCCAGTCTGTCCTGAATTCTTTCTACCACGATATTCTCAGATGCAAGGCGGTTGACTGTACACTTGCCGGCTCTGAGCCCCACCTCTGCACAAGTCCGGAAAAGGCAAGACGTTTAATTTATCAAAAATGAGATTTCTCTCCAATGTGAAACGACCACAACATGTGTTGCACACGAGTCCGCTGAACTATGGAGATGGACTGGGAATCTCGGACGGTGGCCGCCCAATTGCACCGAAAGTCTAGGAACCGCCCAGCATGTTGACAAACCAGTTGTCGTAATCATAATCGTCCATTTCGTCTTTTAGGGGCTGCGTGAGGACCACTGCAATCCATTCCACTCCAAGGAGAACAACTCCAAGACCTCCCACCAAGATCTTGAATCCCAGTCCTGTCTGCCAAAGCTCATGAGGATTAAGGTCCTGGTTAATTTAGGATGCTGCATTTTAATGAATGAATTGCACCCAAGTAAAATATGCCCCTCACATAGATTGGCATGTTGTGCAAATTGAAACTTATCTTGGATGTCTGAACAGTTCAAAGGCTTCAAATCGACTGTTATCATGACGCAAAAGGTCTGCCTCTGTAAATTTAGCTTCACGCTCGCAAGAAGTTCTACAGGATAAGCTTTCACGCCTCAAGTGGTTGACTTTTCAAGAAGAGGCTGGTATGGCTCCTGGAACAGCAACACAGCAAGCTCCAGTAATAGCAGCTGTTGCAAGCATTGTCGCCGATGAAGTTGCCAGCCATGGATAGAACTCGCGGTCTCTCCAACCAGCACGTCGTTTCCACATGTTTTTCGCCATGTTGACTTTCAAGGTCTCAAACACCGCCGCAAAGCTGGATAAAATACATGGCTGCATGTTGTATTGGATGCACATCTTCACAAAGGTAATTGTATATAGTATATTATAGTATATGCTGTAACATACCGCGTTCCTTGCAGCTCTTCTAGTACAATATGCTGCAATAAGCCCATAACATTCAACTCAATCCCAAAAGGTTATTAACCTGCAGTTTGAAGAAGCCTTGCCTCTGGAGCGCGAAGCTCCTGTGAAAGCATGACGGTCGCGCGGAAAGCAGGACCTCGTCATCAATACTGGGCTTGTGGAAATAGCTCTTGGCACCTTTGGTGTAGCCAAGAGAAATATAAGTTTGTTTTGTTTCCATAATCGAAATACATAAAACTTGGGGTTTGACCAGCAGGAAAAGACATTTTGAGACCCCAAACAGTTTTTAGCAACTTAGCACAATGACTTCTCGGAAGAGGCTTCAAGTTAGGATAGTTGGGCCACTTTCTAAGAGCGGAGAGTATAATTGCGGATTAGGGAGAAAGCAACAGGGCGCACACAGAAGAGTACCACAAACAAAAAGAAGCAAAAAAAACTAAAACGCCGTTGTGGATCGTTGTGGCACATGTGCCGCACTCAAGGGGCAACATCTTTGCATCGGGATCTGTGAACTATATAAAGGTGGGATCACATGGTGAATCAACGAAAAAAACATGTGAGAACCTACTAAGACCCCCAGAAGATATCATCAGATTCAGAGCTGGAGAGGTGGCACATGAAACTCACAACAGGCTGGGTTCCCTCCAAGACGCAAGACGGACATGCTGACATGCAGCCCAAATGCTTTCTGGTTCGCAACAAAGTGATTTCACCACAGAAGCCTCAGGCATCATTCTTTGCTTTGGAAGCGAACACACCTACCCTCTGGTAAACTAACATAACTATGGGAAATCACCATTTTTAATGGGAATATCCACTATAAATGGTCATGTTCAATAGCTACGTTAAATTACCAGAGGGTATATACAATTGCTGCTGCCGCCAAACGATGCCAAACCAAGAACCAGGCCAGCGCTGCAGCTCCATCCAAAGAGTACAAGCCTGGTTTGCCAAGCATTTGGTGCTGCTCTGGAACGTTGCTGCAAACGAATGTGGTCAAACGATTTTTTCCCCAAGACTTTGTAAACCGGAAACGGCTTCATCACTTTCACATTCTCTTTTCACCGTTTGAAATAATACAGTAAAACCATACAAAACCAGTTTTTCATCGCAGCTCTAGGCTAAACTGAACTTCAACAGCTAAGGCAGCGTCAATCCGCTGCGAGGATCACCTTGCGAGCAATGTGAGGCTGGCTTGCGAAGTCAATTTGAACAATTGCCAACGGGATACACTCAATCAAGCAAATAATGCAAAGAGATCTATGTGGCGCCCATGGGCACCAGCAATCAATCAGAATGCAGATGTTTCCCGGGAGGACCGAGGTAGTGTGCCTCGTAGGGTTTCCCATCAACCTGCTCTAGTTCCAGAGGCCTGAAGCTAATGTAGGCAAATCAGCTCAGAGATGCTTCACAAATGGGGATGGGTCAAAACCTTGTACCCCTGGTGAACCCCAAAATAGCTGGTAAATGGATGTTCATCCCACTAAAAATGGTATTACAGTAATAGGTATTGATCCATACCCAAATCTTTCAATATTTTAAATGGTGACTGGATGTGGAACGCTTGGCTGACATGAGCACTGTTGCTCAGTCTCGGCACATTTCTGAGCTCTGCGCTCACTCCAATCAAGATATTCTGCATGGGGACATTCCAAACGGCCGGTAGCTCCCATATCTACTGCCTTGGCAATGTCTTTTGACAAGACTTGCAAAATATAGACCTCCAGAAAGCAAGAACCCAGTAGAAAAGAAGCGATGTGGCCAGGAAGCTCTTTTTTGTCTGAGTCAACGGCAGAGGCTGCAACCTTTCCTTTTCTGCGAGGCCTTGAAGCTCAGTAGCTTACATGAGTTCCCACCTTTGACTAGCAAATGCTAGCTGCTAGATGTCAAGTGCCTTGAACAGAACAAAGCATCATGGACCAAATTCTTTGGACATTGCAATGTGCCAGTACCAGTCCCCCCTTGATGCCGGTTCCGCCTTTGCTCTGAACTTCGGCAATGTTCAGCAGCAAAGTCTTTGACATTGCGTTCCAGCCTAACCAATAAAAAATGTCGCCAGATGTCGCCAGCCAAGTCTATCTAGTTGGAAAATCTCCAACAACAAGGCGGTGATCTAAGCTGCAGTCAGGGACAGCGTCTCTTCTCTGTCTGTCACTGTTACCTGCTTTCATAGGAACAAGAAATTACTGGAAATGTTGTGACTTGCTACATTGTCTTGGGCAAGCATCTGCATGCATCTGCGAAAAATCCTTACACTAGCAGTGTGCTCAACAAGAAATAATTCAGAAGCCATGACATGCTTTTGGGATCAACTGGTATCTAAGTAAATAGAACGAGGGCAATCACGGCATGACTTCGGAGATTCGTAGGTGTCCGACAAGTCCCCCCAAGGCTGCAGCGGCTAATCCTGCAAGGCCACAACCTGCATGTCATGCTCATGCCCAGCAAGTCGGCCATCACACCAGTGATGTTGTTGCTGCTGCTGTTGCTGTTGTTGTCGTCGTTGCTGTTGTTCTGCCCAACAAAAAACAACTTCGCACTCAAGTCACGGACACTTGTGATCTCCGTGACTAGTGATACCTGCCTCCAAAGTTCCATGTGTTTGTCTTCACTAGTCTTCACTCGAGCTTCTGGTGTTTCGGTGTTTCATCAGACACAGATACCATCTGGTAAACTAACAGTTTGCTATTGAAAATGGCCATTTATAGTGAGTTTTCCCATTAAACATGGTGATTTTCCATAGTTTTTTGTATGTTTGCCAGAGGGTAAAGCCTTTGGGATTTGGGCCCCAATGCCTGCTCCGAGCTCAAGACATTTCCGGCCGTGCACTGCATCTTGCACAGCCTCGACGAGAAATACGAGAAACATCGAGCTCTTTTTGAAATCTGCGAAATCTGCACGAAACCATAAAACTTCCAGCAGAAAATGGTGATTATATGGTGACAAAATATGGTGATTTAGTGGTGATTATATGGTGATTATATGGTGAACCAAAAGGATCCAACAAGTGTGAAACAATTCTGAACATATTCAAACACAATGTGTGAAATCATGTGAAATCTCTGCACCGCCGGGCTGACCTGAACTCCCACTTCAGTCTTGGAACCACTTCGCAGCTCTTCAGCCCACTCCAAATAACGTGCCAAGACCACTGCAGCATCCCACACACAGCATCCAGTCACACCAAGCTCCCCTTGTCTGGCACGATTTTGCGCAATTCGGATACTTCGACCTGCTACTTGGCAAAGCAAGTAGTCAGAGTTATGGTCATCAAATCGATGCCGCGCATCTGCAGTATCAGGTAGCGCAGCCCAAGTCACCAGAGTTTCCGCAGCAGCATCTCGGACACGCTTCTCTGGCAGAGACTCATCGTCGGATGAGGAGACTTCCATACGTTCCATACAAGTCACGCCATGGAGCTTTTTGGATGTCGATGAGGTAAGGCACACTTTGCGGCGCGCGTGATTGATTTTCAATGAAGTTTCAATTTGGGATAACGCACAATGGCAGGAGGAAACTTCCAATGAAAGCATTGGTTCAAAGAACTGTGGTGCACGATATGGATGCATTCAGTACTTGGCTTCAATCAGGAACATAGAAAGTTAGCCACAACTCTGTATTCAAAGCCCACCAGCGGATGAGGTATCTATCACTAGCATCGTGCATCCAATGCTGTATTCAAACTTGGAGTCCGCCTGACGCAGCTGCCGTGAAGAAGGCCCTAAAAGGAGCTGAAGTTTTTAGATAACTTCAATAGATCCGAGATGATCCGAACATGGGAAGCATGGCGGATGAAAGGGAATAGTCTCTGGTTATGTCAAAATAGCTATTGAAAATGGCCATTAATAGTGGATTTACCCATTAAAAATGGTGATTTTCCATAGTTACGTTAAATTACCAGAGGGTAGTCTCGGAAAGACTTTGTGCGATTTGAAGACTTTTTCTTACTCTACAAACTGCCGAGTCGGGGCTGTCTTGCTGCAGCCCTCTCACCCAATATGCCACATGCACTTGGGGATCACATTACCTGCACTGGATATGATTCTGTACATACATCTTGGAAACACCATTGTGCTCACAGCATCCACTCAAAAGAACTCAATTGAGTCCCTCCTCTGGCAAGACCCAACAAGCAAAGATCTCTCCTTGTCCTCAGAGTGGGAAACTTCACATCAAGGAGTGGACACCGATGAACCCGTTCCTCTTTTTGCTGACTCAAACCACAATAAAAGTCATCAGGAATGCAGTCAAGATTCCTATGAAGCTTTATTTTGGGACAGGAATTCCATCTCAGCTTCCTTTGTCAAGAATGCACTACGGCCACCTGCGAAGACGAGTGACAAGTTGACTCTTGAGACTTGGGACCACCTTTCCAGTTTGAGAAGGAAAGCTTCGAAGGATAGAGGGAAAAACCATTGGGGGCTTGCCATGGCTTGCCATGGCTTGCCATGGCTTGCCATGGCCATGGCAAGCGCCTGCTTGCCAGCCCTTCACCAGGACTTCAGGATCCTTGGCGGCTAAAGAGTGACCATCTCAGACCTTCTCACAGCATTGCCGAGAATGTTCAGGAATATTCTTATTGAATCTTATTGATCTCACTACAGTCACCCAGCAATCAATAGCAATCATACACTTTTTGACTCCCGGCATGAACTTCTTTGCTAATTTAACTGACTGTAAAAAGGATGACATGTTTTGAGGATCTTCGAGGATAGGCTGTACAACCTGTACTCAGGGCAGGACAAGACCTTGAAAACGGGCAAGCTCTCCTGACCAAAGGCACCAAAGGCACCAAAGGCACTGGTCAGAAAATGTGGCAGTGTGTCAAAACCTTGTACCCCTGTAGTTCACATCAAAATAGCTGGTAAATGGATGTTCATCCCCCTAAAAATGGTATTAATAGGTATTGATTCATAGCCATGTGGCAGAAAATATTCACCAAGCCTCAACTCTGAGCCATTCAACAGTTCAACACGCTTATAGCACCATCCAGGGACCATCCATATATCTCACATGGCCTCTCCAAGGCTGGAGACCAGTGCTTGCCCAGATGACAAGGGCAACGGAAAAAGTCGCTCCAAGTGCACCACCAGCCTGAAGTGATTGAGATATTTGCGATGATGAAGATAAGGTGGAGATACGGGAAATGATTCAAATGTGAAATGATGGGGTCGAGTTGTACAATAGTAGTTCAATCATTTCTCGAGTCGAGGAAGGACCGGGCTTGGAAGGGAGATGTCTGCTCTGAACACCTGAACTTTATTTTCCCGGCCACTGTACACTGTACACTGAAAGGCCTCCAAATGGCTCCTCTTGAAGGAGATTTCGGAGATTTGACAAGTTGCAGATTTCAAAAAAGTCACGCGTACTGTACACCCCTGGCGTCTGCAGCTCGTCGCTGCTACATGTGCCTCTACGCAGCCTCAAAACAACGTAGTCTTACATGACCTTATTTGATGTAGTGTGCTGAGGACTCAGATGCCGAAATCTTCACCCAGCCATCCTTTGTCTTGACCATCTTAAAGTCTCCATCTGGGTCCTTTAGAACCTTCTTCTCACCTTTCCAGCCCCGTTTAGGACCCTTGTTGCTTTTTGGGCCTCGTTCCCAGGGTGGTTGAAACTCCATTGCCAGGTAAGTTGGAGCTCGTTTCCCAGACGGTGTCATCCGCGTTCACTTGGTATCTTGGCATTCTGGCAATGCGCCCGCAAGATTCGCCATCTTCGAATATCTCCGAGGCACCACTGAAGTCTCGGTGTTTGAGAGACAGCGGCCATCGGCATTCTTGCGATTCAACAGAGTATGTTTGTTGCTAGATGTTGCCAGCAAACTCTTAATTAACCCAGCTTTGCCAACAGCAGGTTCCAAGGTTCCAAGGTTCCAAGGCCAAGGTTGCCATGCTACCGGGCAAGATTCTAAGGTTGCAGGGTTCCAGCATTCCAAGGTTGAGTTCCAACATTGCAGAGTTCTAGATTACCAGAATTCCAAGTTCCCAGGGTTCCAGGGTTCAAGGTTCCAAGCATCAAGGTTCTAGACTTTCAAGGGTCTTGGCTTGATTCAGCAACAACTAGGAAAGGACATGAAAGGACCAGAGGCATGCAAAGCAAACGCATAACAATATATAGAGTTGCTTCAATTATTGATCTTGAAAACATGACTATAAAAACATATAAAAACAGGTGCGCTGTTGGGAAAATTCAGCAAAAAAATCCTGCAACGGCTCCAGCAAAAGGTTTCTGCAAGGCTCAGAGGTAAGGATTCCAGCACCACAGTTTCAGAAAGGGATCGCCGTCTTCAATTTTCGCCCTGCTCCCCCCAACCTGAGACAGCCCAGCACATTGAGCAGCGCGGGAAACAATTCAAAAGAAAAATATAAACAAAACAAACCCCTGAGAAAATTCAGAAGTTGTCTTCATATAGGTTCCGGCAAGGCTGCAAACGGGCTCCAGCAAAGTTCAAGCCAGATTTCCAACATCACAACCCGGCACATTAACCAAAGCAAGACAGAATAAACAAAAACAAGAACCACACCTGCAAGGGTTTCAACAGAGATTCCAGCAAGGGGTTCCTGCAAAGTTGCAGCAAATTTCCCGCAAGGTTCCAGCACAGTTCCAGCAAGTTTCCGAGAGTGTTTCAGCAGGGTTCCAGAACGGTTTCGGCAGGGTTCCAGAAGGGTTCCAACAGTGTTCCGGTTTTCCGGGCCATGCATTTTCCTGGCACCACTCCCCACCCCACAGATTAAAACCCAACAGAATCGCTGTTGGGAATTAGCAACCCTAACGCGTGACAATCAAGCACAACTCTTCCTAAGGGTCAAAACACCATCATCACGACAGCATTGAGACTCAGGCAGCCCGAACCCACCGAGTGTAGATACACCTGCAGAACTGAAAAGTTGCAGAAAAATCACTGGTAGTGTTTTGCAAGGCTACTGTGCACACACACACACATCTTGACATGCTTATCTGTATTAATTATTACCTGAATGTACCCATGCGCCCACTTTATACAAATATCTCGAGATACCCATGTCACCAAAATAGAGGATATATCTAATGCTAGCCAGCGGCAAGGCCATGGCAAAAATGCTGAGGACCTCAGCGACTTCATACGCTTTAGCCACTTGCACAGAGGAGTGCGCAGCGTGGCCAAATTCAAGGAGAAGCCGAATCTTTGGGGTAGGTAGATTATGGTAGATTATGCAGTCTTGGAATTGGCTTTATGGAGTTTCGCGAACTTGGGAGCAAACGGAGTAGGCAAAGACTGCCCATGCTGCACCAAGCTCCTTGAATGCTCAAGCAGTCATTTTCCAGCCAAACTGTAACAGCATGGTACAAGAGTGCGAAACTGTATTGCTGAGCGGTCTATCCACAGTCCCATGGTTCACTCACAAAAGATGGCTCGGTCGCCAGTCTTCAAACTTCAAATTCAAGGTCTGCAATCTTTGGCCATCAACACATGCAAGCGAGTGACGAAAAATCGCTTTTGCAATGGATATGGTGGTGTTTGCAGTAGCCACCAGCAAAAGAGATTCCAGCTGAGATAACCTGATGTATCGCCAAATGACATGCAGAAAGCGAGGAAACTGTTCTTAGTTCTAAGTTAGATACCTCTGATATTAGTCTCATATTAGTCTCATATTGCTTTAGACTGGCATAGCATCATTGCAATTAGTGTCTTCTGGTGCCAGATGTTGTAAACCCACCGTGCAGTTCCGTGCAGCAAAATCAGTAAATGGAAACAAGTTGACTTCAAGTTGACTCAATTGCATCTTGGTAACACCATGCAAAGCACAACGTCGTATTGATTTCCATATCAGCTGGTCCCAGCGAATGTTGTGCAACCATCATATCCACGACCTAAGCGTGAAGACACAGCATACGAGATCTCAGTCGCATTTGCCTAACATGTTCTGTCGATTTCTGTCATGTTGTGCTCCTCTTTGATCCTGGTGTCCAACCCGGGTTCCCAACCAGCAACAACGGGCACAGCGTGTGGATGTATTGCATGAATAGCCTCCATGGTGCGAGGTATACAATCCGGGTTGTTCCTATCCCATCCAATGGCAGTGAGCTTCTCTAACCTGAAGGGTGTTTGCCAGCGGCACGCAGGCTCAGGATCGGTAGGTCCAAACATGGCCTTGGACACATTCAGATCTCACAAACCATTTCAAACCATTCTCTTTGAAGTCTGTGTCATGTTCACATATGTTCACCTGATCTTTTCAAAGCTGCTGCCCGGCCACTCCAAAAAGGAGGTGCTGCTTGAAATCTGGGCAAAGCCTTGGAAATCCAGAGCTTTTTCAGAAGTGAAAGCAACGAGCTGTTCATCACTTCTGGATACTTCTGGCTGCTACTGAAAAACTGACCACATCATACGAATTTCCCATCAAGAGAAATCAAAAGCGACCAAAGCTAAACAAACTTGAATTACCTTGCCTGGAGTTGTGTATTGACCGATACACGACCATGACGACTATGCATTGCATGTTTTGCTTGTAGCTTCACAAGTTTGACTTGAGGAAGGTTTTGCCCTGTCTTTTAAAAGTCAATCAATCAAAATGGACAAGCAGAGTTCCGAGATTAGAGAAAGTGAAAGGCCTGAGTGGAGCGCTGGTATCGAGGCGGCAAAATCACATCCACTGGAGCCATCAGTGCAGGGTCGATTAAAGCACTTCCCCAGAACACAAAGGCAACCTAAGCTGGGAGGTTGCTACAGTTTGCAACAGGGCTCGGTCAGCCACTACAATGTCCACCGTTTTTTGCTATCAATGGCAGAAGAGCGTGAACGCAGGGGTGGAAAAAGATGCAAAAAGTACAGTAGCTGTCAGTAGCTAGTTCAGAAAGGAAAAGATATGAAAAGATGGCCAACACATTCTGAGTCCGGCTCAAAAAGGCCAACGGAAGTTGCAACCACAAAATACCTCAGTTGAAGCAAATGCAATAAAAAAGGTCGCCCAGTGGCACTAGTGGCCTGTCCCACTCAGCAAATCGTAGCTCCTGGCAACTCGAGCCAGTCGTTTGAGCCGGTGGATGCCTCAGGTCCCCGTGTGATGTCGTTTTACGTGGCTGTGCAGCTTGTGTTTTGGACCTTTTGGAATTGCATCATCAGATCTGCACCTTTAGCAGTCCACACTCACGCAAGACTGCACACGCCTTAGCTGATGAAAAAGTCTACTTCGACAGTTCTGCATGACTAGTCGATTGCATTCGATTTTTCCATGTTTTTTCCCAAAGGCAAAACAGCGCTGATTCAGATGCTGGCAAAATATCCACTGGTCAACTCATGTGACACAATGGTGAGGTGCGCAAACTGGCTCACAAAGCTCAGCCTCAAACACTGAGGGACGTGTGGCATGTCTTCCACAACCATTGAAAAAAGTTTGGATGACAGAGTCAAAAACAATGTCAAAAATTGGTCTGTATACAGTATAATTACATCACGTTGAGGTTGATAGGAAGGAAAAGCCCAGTGACAAGTGTGGAATTTCTGCCTTGCGTACTGCTAACGCTCTTGAATCTGCCGACCCCAGCGAGCAGCAAGGGGGAGCGCGTCAGAGGAAAACTACCGAAGGGCACTGTCCGGCCAGGCTGCAACAGCTGCAGCAGCAGCACTTTTATCAAGCAAGGTCGCTGCAATTAGAGATATGCAAAAAGCAACGTTAGGCACTAGTGGCCGCTGGCTGCGGGCTTCATCCTTCAGAGGCATTCTTTTTTGGTGTGGCGAGGGCAGCGCTTTTGTGGTCTGGGAGCTGCCTTCGCTGGCATTCTGTTTGGGGGCTGCATTTTCTTATCCTCCGCCTGTTTTTCACTGACGCAGCTTTTCGTTGCAGCGAGGGCGTGAGCTGCACTTTGGAGCTAAGTTTATGATGAAAAAAATGGGTTGCAATGCTGTGGACTCCGCGCCAAACTATTCCCGTGAACAAATGTTGCATGATGTTCCATGCACTCATGCACCTTCATTTGCTGTTTGTCCAGTTTCAAATCAAACAAATGATTTGGCAACACATGTTGTTTTCCAGGCAACACATGAAACAGTGTCTCCATGACTCCGGTGCAACTCTATGCAATGTCCTGTTTCCATTTCTATCCAGTCTAAGTTCAAACACATCCTCTTCAAAATTGGGGTGACGGTGGCAACTACATATTTGTTTAGCACTTACATGTTTCTCCTACTGCTTTGGTCCGGTTTCATGTCAGAAGCGGACCTACACGACTCTCTTGCCAAAAATCAGGCCATATGCTGTCACCCATCAGAAAACATAAAGGGGTCACATAAATTCATGCCATTGGCAATTGTTCTTAACTTCTTTTCTGTCTCATCGTTTTTGCTCTCCAGCTCCTTCCAGGGGGCGGCAGCCCTTGAATAAATGAAACCTGCCAAGCTGCAGTCGTTTCGGTAGCGGCAATGCCACCTGCAAATCAGCACAGATGAATCTGGGCAGCTCAGAGTGTTCAAAGACAATGCGGCAATGCTTGTTCAAAGTGTTTTATGGGAGTCTTCCGGCTTTGCCCGCCTTGTCTTCCACATATTTAACCTTCTCAGGGCTAGAATGGAAAAAAGACCTGGGAGAGTGATGAAAACCCATTTTGACAATGCAAAAGGAATAGTGTTGCACTGGTCTGGTGAAAGACTGGGTCTGAGTAGAGTCTGAGTCAACGACAAGATGGCGCAAGGCACAGTCAAGATCGCAGCGATTCCCCGAAAGACTTGCACCAGCGCCATACAGCCAGCGGTATGAAATGTGTCCGATATTGAAACTGCTAGCGGAAGTGCGTCGTTGCTTGCCGTGCCGCACTCATCACATTCTTGGCCTCTGTGAAAGTTTTCTGGCTCATATGTGTTGGTGTTTCCGTAAACGGCTAGCTGACATATATAAAGCAGAGCTAGATCCCTTTCTGGGCTATGCACGAGCAAGTAGGTGAATAGTGTTGGCTCTTGTGCTTGGCATGTAACTATATGTAACTACCTTTATATACAGATAGATAGATCACATCCATTTTCTCTGCATTTACATACATTGCCTTGTTCCTCAACATGCTTTGCTACCCGCTACCGGTCCACTTAGGAAGCCTCTGCCTAAAAGAGAAAATTGTTTCGACTACACCATTGAGATCAAACGCCATACCGTGGAAACGGCACACTAAAGTGCCAAAAGGTGCCAAGTAGTCACAGAGGTCTTTGGCTGCATACTTGGATGCATGCAAGATGAAGCACTATGAAAGCATCTGTTGGATGTCCAGACACTTTTCACTCCAGACTCAGAATTGCGCGCTGTTGAAACCAAAGGCATCACACAAGTTGTCGAGCCAGGCAAGACTTGCGTGATTTGTCAACAAATTGTTTCCGTTGAAATAAGAGCTTTGTCATATTGTGCACTCTTTCGCCTTATAAAGACCATTTCTTCACATTTGTCTAGCCGGCCGCAAAGTAGGACTTTGGATCTCACAGCATGGTCAGCTTCACCTTGCAAGTGAAAGCTTGAGCAGCGATATAAAGTTCTGCATGCACAGCATTTGTTAGCATTCAAAAAGCTGTCCACATACAGGGAACTGCACGCCAAGGTCAAAATTGCTGACGAGCAACTTGATGTGGGACGTTGAGCTTCATAATCTCAGCACGGCAAATTGCAAGTGCAGAACTGAGACTTGTCAAGCTCTTGACCGCTGCAGCTTTTCATGGTTGCAGAAGCAAGGATGTCAACAATGGCTTGTTACACTGCCCATAGTTGCCATCATTTGATATCGTTTGACTCTTGAATCTGTTGATTCTGGTCTGGATCAAAGATTGCCATACAATTCATACAATGGCAATGTGACAAATTTTGAATTGAGGACATATGAAATATGCGTCACAGTTGCACTGAGACTCTCGCGGCATCAAGACCACCCTCCTTGGGCGGGTAGTAGTCAATCTGCCTGGACAACTATGACATGACGTCACCGGCATGGCATGGCCACCAGATAGGTCAAAGCATCAACACAAGGACGCAAGACCACTGCTGCGATGTGTTGGATCTTTTCGAAAGCAAAACTGACTCACACCCAAAGTAGTGCTAGGAGCAGCTGGAAGCAGCTGGAGAAGTTTCGAAACGTTGAGAATTGGGCAGTTCTTGTGACACTTCCAACACCCTTTGAGTTGCTGGCCAGTGGTACTCAATGCGCGTCAACTTGTACTTTGCCTTCTTGTGACCCTTTGGACTCTTGTTGATGGACCTGCGGTCTCAGTACATCATGGGTTAAAAATTGTAGAGCACTAAGTTTGCTGGCAACTGCTGTGAATATTTGCAACTGTGTGTCCCACAGCTTCAGCATGCTTGGACTTAGCATTTCAGGACCTTCGACCTTGGTTGCAATGCAGTTGGAAAGTCAGGGCTCCAAATATGTTTCGCAAGAGCCACAAGAGCCACAAGAGCCAGGTGCTGAACCTCTCCACCAGTTTGCCTGGCCAATTCTTGAAAGCATTCGACCTCAGAATACAGCTACGGCTGGCAATGTGTGAAATGTTTTTGAAGCGCCCTGGCTTTCACACATCCCGAGTTTAGAAACTGCTATTTGTCTTCGTATCTTCGCGCTGCACAAGCCACAGGCAGTGTTGTGTATGTACCGTATATATCCGTATATTAAATACATGTCTCTATTCACGCATTGTGAAATTGGAGCAATACCACGGAACGCTTCAAGTTTCAAGGATTGTCTGCGGCTCACAGCCAAATAAGTTTGTTCCGCCATAGAGGAGGCGATAAGGACCGGACACACTCCTGCAAGTGCACAGGATGATACCTGGGCCAAAGTGTTCAAACGATCGCTGACTCAGTTTCCTGGTGCCAGGAAAGAGCATTGAAAATTATTTGGACTTAGTAAACGACGCGGACATCTTGATGCGAATGCGATCCTTTGTCACAGAGCATGAAAATGGTAGACATACCAGCGTGAGCGCTGACTTTGATGCTGGCTTGCACGACATAAATCGTCAAGAAGCTCAATACAATTCGAAACAGACTAGCAGTGACTAGCAAAGCCTCAAATACTCGAGCAGGACTCGAGCAGCAGCAGCCGTTTATCTGAAATTGGTTGTGTCATGCAACCGGTGAATTAGTCCTCAGGAGGTCGGCGCGCGCTGGGCGGGATCGGTTCTGGGGCCCACCTGCGTAGCAGACACCAACTTCACAAACCCAATCGGAAATATCTTTGAAAGGAAACTGATGGAATGATGAAAAGATGGAAAATGGCTACCCAAATGCAGTGCAAGTCAGTTGTTGTCCAACACGTGCCACCGACAGCGCCAACTTTTCAACCAAAGGATTTTCTGGACACGAGCGGTGCTGACACTTTGCCCAGCTACCGCGCGCCACCTGACCTGCAAGGGATTCAGAAACAAGTGCATGCAGATTGCAAATCTCCAGAGCGCTGACTGATTCCCAAGTGCAAAAGCAAAGGGAAAAAGACAGTGCAATGACGCTCGCCTAACATTCACCTCATCAAGAGAAGTCGTACTCGCCAGCCAATTGCCTTTTGGTGACAGGGAAGTCTTCACCCCTCTACCGAGCACAATGCTGAGGCACAAGTCACTGGAGCAGTGGAACAGTAGCCAGAGTGCTGATAAGCTAGAAGAATTGAACTGATAGAGTGTTTGTGGAAACTAGACCTGGTGGCAAAACAAATCAAGGGCCTGAGCAGGCTCACCAGTTCCACCCACGGCTGTTTGTCCTCCGGCTCAAGTTCATAAGTTCTGTCAGACATATTTCCCAAAAGTTTCTTCTGTGGGGGGAATGATGGATTCCAAGAGTTTGTTTGATTGATTCTTCACCAATTTGCTTGCCCTGCTTGCCCTGCTTGCCCAATGCCTCCGCTCGTTTGGCATCGAGAACTTGCCGTGAATCAACAAAGAGCCAGTAGAGGAGCAAGCCTGAGAAGAAAGAGCCAATAAATAAAAGAGAAATAAGAAATATGAAATAAGAGCCTGATAGAAAGTGCACCGGACTCACTAGACAGGTCCTGACAGCAAACATCATGTCACTTCATGTATTGATCCGATTCTGGTGCTAAGATGCAGACGCAGCCGTGAGCCTCCCTCTCCTTTACTATGTACCAGGAACCTTCAGGGCAAGCCGCAAACGGAAACTTGGTCCTCCCCCCATCTTTTTGGTGTGCAAAGTCAAGGAAAACTAGAGCTAGATTGAAATGCAGTTTGAAACATGGCTAGAGTGCTTTCTGAGCTGAGCATACAGGATCCTTCGCTCCTTGAGACCGACTTAAAACAAGCTGCATCAACCTACTATCACACTATACTATACTTAAAGATGCAATTGCACCTTGTGAGTCGCAATACAGCAAGACTTCAACTTAAAAACAAAAAAAACTTACAGACTTTAACTCGGTTTCACCATGTTTCACCTGGGTTGAAAAACATCTTAACTACGCGTGGTGGCCTTCTGCAGCGCTGCTGAAAGTTCTCGATTAGATCCCATGCCTGACATCCGAGGAGGCAGAGAGACTGAGATGTGCTCTATGTGGTCCTGGATTAGTGGATCCTTTCAGGTCAAAGGAAGATTTTCATATCACGCGGTTCCTTTGAGGTTGTGCCCCCTTGCGACCGGAAGCTCCTGCCCTTTTGATGTGGCTTGCCAAGAAGGCCTTCTGAGAGAACTTGTGTTGGCATATTGTACAGCCAATTCACTTGTTGAGTGCTTATAGGGGAAACGTGAGCATGTGCATACATTGAACTGTGTGTATGTTTCGACACCCACATCAGGTTCGTGATAAAAGGACTAAATACATTCTGTTGCACTCGTTTGTGGACTCAACATATATTTATGTGTATACATATACGTTTGCTGTATTCCAGAGGCTGAACAGGTGGTGCCAGCCATCCAAATTCTGTACGAGTACCATTTGTCTAGTCTAGTAATTCGTCGGCTTGTTTATTTTCTCATTTAGTTGTGTTGCCTTGGTTGATGTTGATGCCAACCTGCGCCTAGAGCAACCCCAAAGAATGAACAATGCGAACAATGCACTTGTGAATGCGAAAAAATGAGATAGAATGAGAACACTCATAACTTGAGAGGGAAGGGTGAAAGATCGAAAGGTAGGCGTGGGTTGGAACAGGAGAAGAGAGCAAGGGAACGAGGCATATCCGCTGCGGACGGACGTGGGTGGAGTTGGGGCGGATATCGAAAAAAGTCTTCTGGGCTTGGACTCGAGGGCGGGTACCAAAAAGGTAGGTTTCAGGGAGGGGGACACGACACACACACAGACACACAGACATATATATATATATATATAAATACATACATATAGTTAGATATATGTATAAATATCAGGTTATGGGGTTTGCGAGGCAACGTGTAACTGGGGGCAGCACATTGTTGCAACGCGGATGGGGTTGATTCTGGTGGGTACATGTGTAGAACAGTGTGGGATTCACAAACGTGGTGTTTTGACCCCAGCATGTACCCAAAGCAACTGACTTAGGGCTATCCTGGTGCTGGAATCTTGGTGCAAAAAGTGGGCCCGCGGGGTGACTTCTTGCAAACGCGGCTTTAGAGGCGGACCTTGGGGGAATCGAAGGGGGGGGTTCAATATAGTTGTGATAATTATGTTCTAGTTATTATAGTAATTCTAGTCATTATAGGTGTTCTAGTTATTATACATGATAACTATATATATACGAATATACATATATATGAAACATATTGAAA
This sequence comes from Cladocopium goreaui, assembly GCA_947184155.2. Taxonomy (NCBI): domain Eukaryota; class Dinophyceae; order Suessiales; family Symbiodiniaceae; genus Cladocopium; species Cladocopium goreaui. Next base: position 60,571 of record CAMXCT020002786.1, read on the forward strand.
TGTCATTAGCGAAGTCTTTTGGTTGAAGAGAATATCTTGGAGGAACCCTTGCGGAAAATCCACAAAATGATCTAGATATGCTGAGCAAGGGGCAGCGATTATGCTTCGGCAACCACTAGCCAAAGCGCAATATCCCACAATTGCTGGGTAGAGTATGCATATATATATATATATATACGAATCTATATGTATATTGAGATTATTTAGTATATATATATATATCATGGAATTATTATGTGTATATATATATATAGATACATATCTTTAACTATATTGTCGAAGGAAGTTGAGAAGCTAAACTTCCGACAATATGGACAGATGAAAAGCAGAGCAGGGCAGAGGCAGAGAGAAGAGAAAGTTCAGAAGAGAAAGAGTCAGAAGAAAGAAGATGCAGATGCGCGAAAAGGTAGGAAAGTCGCGATTCACTGTGTTTTTCCAATGATTTGTGGTTCCGGAGGGTCGAAAAGTAGGCTCGCTAAAGCGGCGGGTGCGGAGACATATGGGGAGCTGAGACATGAAAAATTGCACGCCGTTGTGGCGCGAAAACACCAGAGGATCGGACCACTTTTGGCGCTTCAGATGTCGAAAAAGTGCACGCCGTTGTGGCGCGAAGCACATCCCCAAGTCAAAATGTACAAAACACACCAGGGTCTGACCACTTTTGGAAGTTGCGTTGTCGAAAAAGTGCACACCGTTGTGGCGCGAAGCACATGTCCAAGTCAAAAATGTGAAACAACACCAAAGTTCGGACCACTTTTCGTTTTGGCACTTAGATGATCGAACAGTGCACGCCGTTGTGGCGTCAGAAGCACATTTTCCAAAGTCAAATGTTAAAAACACTAGGGTTCGTGACCACTTTATGGGAGCTCAAGGTCGAGTTCGAAAAAAGTGCACGCCGTTGTGGCCACAAGCACATTCGAAAGTCAAAAAATGTGCAAACAACCAGGGTTCGAACCACACTTTTGGAGGCTCAGAGGTCGAGTTTCTCGAAAAAGTGCACACAGCCGCTGTGGCGCGAAGCACAATTATACGAAGTCAAATGTTACAAACCACACCAGTAAAGATTCACCTTTAAAACACTAGGGTTTCGGACCACTTTTGGCGGTTCAGATGTTGCTTCGCTTAACTCGACTACACTACATGACACTACACTTTGCTGCACTACACTACATTACACTACATTACATTACACTACACTTCACAACACTACAGGTTACAACTACAACTACACAACTACAGTCCACTACAGTCCACTACACTAAATTACACTGCACTACCCTCTCTACACTACACTTCACTACATTACACTACACTACACTCCACTACACTACAAATACAACTACACCTACCCAACTACACTCCACTACACTCCACTACACAACATTAAACTACACTACACTACCTTACACTACACTACACTCCACAACACTTCAACTAAAACTACACAACTACACTCCACTACACTACACTACCTTACACTACACTACATTACACTACACTAGACTCCCCTACACTACACTACATTACACTACACTACACTACCTGCCGCTACACTTCACGACACTACTCTACACTACACTCCACTACCACCTACAACTACAACTACATTCCACTACATTACACTACATTACACTACACTACATTACACTGAATGACACTGCACAAAAGATAGACAGGTAGACAGCTAGACAGATAGATGGATAAGATAGATAGATAGATAGATAGATAGATAGGTAGATAGATAGATAGACAGACAGACAGATAGATAGATAGATATGATAGATATGATAGATATGATAGATATGATAGATAGGATAGATAGGATAGATAGGATAGATAGGATAGATAGGATAGATAGGATAGATAGGATAGATAGGATAGATAGGATAGATAGGATAGCTAGGATAGCTAGGATAGCTAGGATAGATAGGATAGATAGGATAGATAGGATAGATAGGATAGATAGGATAGATAGGATAGATAGGATAGATAGGATAGATAGGATAGATAGATAGATAGGATAGATAGGATAGATAGGATAGATAGGATAGATAGGATAGATAGGATAGATAGGATAGATAGGATAGATAGGATAGATAGGATAGATAGGATAGATAGGATAGATAGGATAGATAGGATAGATAGGATAGATAGATAGTAGGATAGATAGGATAGATAGGATAGATAGGATAGATAGATAGATAGGATAGATAGGATAGATAGGATAGATAGGATAGATAGGATAGATAGGATAGATAGGATAGATAGGATAGATAGGATAGATAGGATAGATATGATAGATAGATAGATAGATAGATATGATAGATAGATAGATTAGATAGATAGATAGATAGAGGGATAGAGGGATAGAGGGAGAGGGATAGATCGATAGATCGATAGATCGATAGATCGATAGATCGATAGATCGATAGATCGATAGATCGATAGATCGATAGATCGATAGGATAGATCGATAGATAGATGGATAGATGGATGGATAGATGGATAGATGGATAGATGGATAGATGGATAGATGGATAGATGGATAGATGGATAGATGGATAGATGGATAGATGGATAGATGGAGAGATGGATAGATGGATAGATGGATAGATGGATAGATGGATAGATGGATAGATGGATAGATAGATAGATAGATAGATAGATATGATAGATAGATAGACAGGTAGACAAGAGTGAGAGAGATCAATCGCCTTTCAGTCCAGCAGTGGCTTCGCTCTGCCATCTCTGATTCACAACAACCAATCTCTCCTATAGGTTTCCTATTTTTGAAACTTCCGCCACCGCCTTGTGCGGTACTACTGGTATATCATGTACGATTTTTGAGACTACTGCAACGCAGTCCGTCGCAACGTTCTTGCTACGACATTGTTCATCGCGGTTGTTAGGGTGAACGAAACAAAGTTCTTGAGCAATCTGACATTGTCGAGTTTCAGTGCGGGTCTTGACTTCGGTTGGGGTGGGGATGTATGTAAACGTGGTGGATGAAAGTGCATGTGCGGCTGTTGGCGTTTCCTTGTAGTCCGCCTATGTTGCAAACCCGGCTTTAGAGGCGGACCTGGGGGGAATCGAAGGGTGGGGGGGGGGCCCCCCCCCCTTGAAAGGCGGACCGAGACATAACCGGCCCAAACTCTTGCACTTGCACCGCTCGCCCCCTAATACTTGCTACGCAAGGGGGAACTCAGGTAGCTCACCGCTACCTTTCGAGAAAAGCGCGGCCAATCCTCCACGCTTTCTTCGCAAACACACCAAAGTCCAGTGATGAGACCGTCGTTGCCGAGGAGGTTATCGAGCCTTTGCACTGAGTACAATGGGTTTTCTGTACGCAGACATCCGGAGCACCTGTGGAGCACAGCAATCACTTGAAATGATCAAAGATGTAGTCCTGGGTAACTAAGCGCCAGGCATCTCCGGGAGCCATTTATCCTTACGGGTACCATTCAAGCAACGAGCGACGAGTGCGCAACTTGTCCGTTCCCCAGTCATGCGATTGTTTTTTTCTACATTCATCAGAGAGAATCGAACATTATACGGGGCATATACCATCATATACCTATATGACATCTCTAGTGACCCTTTTGTAACCACATCTTACTGGAACTGTTCCCCGTGGCCGAGACAATTCGCAATTTCAAGACGTTAACCATTAGGACCGAGCCACTGCTGCCTCTGCCTGCACGCAGTGCACGCAGTGGAGTGTTTCACGACAGTTCACTTCGTTTTCTGGCAGGATGCAATGCATTCCATGACAGTCTCAGCAGCTCCTTGCCCGGCACGTAGGTGTTCTTCAGCTGTGGACTTATCTGCCGTAAGACTTGGTGCCTTGGTTTTTCAATTTGATTCGACTTCCAGCAGATGCGGCTGACTTTGAGTTTTGCATCTGAGTTTCATGCAAGTCAGCGAGCTGTTGGCTCACGGCCTTGACACCCTTGTGCAGCTCCTGTGAGGTGCAGAACACCAACTGTGTCAATAGCTGGGCTCAAGGCTCTCAGGGGGCTCAACGTTTACAACCAAATTCAGTGGAGAACAAAATAGGGTGAAGAATGATGTTTGTTTTGTTTTGGATTCTTTCTTGGTGCCATTTGCCATGTATTTGCAACAGTTTAAAACTAGAACCTGTCATTTTGCATGGTATTTGCTACATTTTGCCATGGTCACCTTCCATTTTGCACGGTATTTGCCAATTCTTGGAACTTCAACCTCTCATTTGCATGATATTTGCTACATGTTGGTACTTCAAACGTTCATGTCATGTGGGTTTCTTTAGGGCTTCTTTATGGTTTCGTTTAGGGTTTCTTTTGGGTTTCATTTAGAGTTTCTTTGGGGGTTCATTTAGGATTTCATTTCGGGTTTCTATAGGGTGTCGCTTGGGTTTCTTTAGGCTGTCATTTAAGGTATCTTTAGGGTTGCATTTAGGGTTTCCTTTAGGGTTTCTTTGGGGTTTCTTTAGGGTTTCATTTAGGGTTTTCTTTAGGGTTTCATTTAGGGTTTCCTTTAGGGTTTCTTTGGGGTTTCTTTAGGGTTTCATTTAGGGTTTCCTTTAGGGTTTCATTTAGGGTTTCTGTAGGGTTTCATTTAGGGTTTCTGTAGGGTTTCATTTTGTGTTTCTTTAGGGTTTTATTTAGGGTATCTTTAAGGTTTCATTTAGGGTTTCATTTATGCTTTCATTTATGTTTTCTTTAGGGTTTGATTTAGGGTTTCTTTAAGGTTTCATTTAAGGTTTCCTTTAGGGTTTCTTTAGGGTGTCTTTAGGGTTTCATTTAGGGTTTCATTTAGGGCTTCCTTTGGGGTTTCATTTAGGGTTTCTGTAGGGTTTCATTTAGGGTTTCTGTAGGGTTTCATTTATTTATATAGGGTTTCTTTAGGGTCTCATGTAGGGTTTCTTGTCAGGGTTTCTTATCAGGATTTCTGTGGGTGTCTAGGGTCTCTCTAGGGTTTCATTTAGGATACAAACAGGAGAGAATAAAGCAGAAGAAAATGAAAAACAAAGAGACAGTAAAGAAAGGAAGCAGAGAAGCAGAACAGCAGGAAGTAGAGCAGCAAAAACACATGACTGAAGAAAAGAAAAAGTAGAAGTAGTAGAAAGGCACAGAAGCAGAAAAGCAGAAAAGCAGGAAAAACAAAAGCGGTAAAAGCAGAGAAGCAGAAAAGAGAAAGGCACAGAAGCAGACAAGCACAAAAGCAGGGAAGCAGGAAAAGCAAAAAGCGGAAAAGCAGAAAAGAGAGAAGCAAGAATATGCAGAAAAGCAGAAAAAGCAAAAAGCGGAAAAGCAGAGAAGCAGAAAAGCCAAGAAGCAGGAAAAGCACAAAAGCACGAAAAGCAGAAAAGCAGGAAAAGCAGAGCAGGAATCCACAAAAAAAACGAAACCTGGCCCCCCCCCCAAAAAAAAAAAATAGCCATCCATTAAAATATAAAAGTCTAAGACCTGAGAGATTTGAGTCGCCAATGCAGGTCCACCAGTAAAAATCACAGTCATATGTTTGGCGCGGGCAACGGCTCAAACATTCGCAAACTATGAGAGTTTCATGCCTCCTGATTCTGTATGTTTTGGAAGTTTCGAGAGATTTTTCGAGTGTGTCGAGTTTTGTTGGCACATCAACCCCGGACCTCAAGGCGTGCCCGGCTCCGTCGTGCCCCACCAGACGCGACGAGGCAAACCACAGCCACTGAACTGAGGAGTGGCATGACCTGATGGCAGATTAGCCAAGACATGTGAGATGTATTGCCATCCCAGGATACTCTTTGCAGACAGACCTATTTGGCCCATTCTTGGCCCACTTGGTATTCGTGCCATACTCGCCATTGATAGAATCATGCAGGCATGCATGTTTTCAACGAAAAATCATGCAGGTCTGTATTCTGCAGATTGACCTCGTTTCTGGGAACATCAGAGTTTGCAACCCAGTCTCCAATCTGTACAAGCAGGGGCTGTAATCTGATCTGAGCGCGCTGGCAGGCTTTGTCTTGTGGGAACGTAGGAGAGCCTGTCGACCAGAATTTTTCAAAAGTTCTCTGGAAGTTATTAAAAACAGGAAGAGAAAGTGTTCTTTACCCATGACGGATCCATGGTGCTGCTATATATGGTAACATGGATCCCATCAATATACCCCCAATGTTAGTATATATACGAGTACCATACATGGATCCTATGGGTTAGGGATGATCTGCAACAATCTGCAATGCGTATGTGTCGCCGAGACCTTGATAGAAACTGATATAGAAACCGGCCCGATAAACGTTGTCCCTCCCCCCGTCAAACCCTTCTGACCCTCTCTGCTGCGTGCAGCTGCTTGGCCAATTCTTCAAGTCTGAAACCACCTGAAAAACGCTTTACAAGACCAAAATTCTGATCGAATCTGAACTTGCAAAGAATTTTGTAAAGTCTCTGAATTCCCTGAGAGAAAAGCCTAGATCATCCGCCGCCTTGGCCCGCTGACCTTTGCCATTCCAGTTTTGCACAAGACTCTTCAATGCTTTTCGTGGCTCTGTGATGTCTGGTCGCGCTTCAAAAGAGCAAACCTTGCAACAAACAGTGCCGTTACTCGCTTGCCCTGGAGAGACGGCGAGGCGAGAGAGAGATAGAGTCAGATAGAGAGACAGAAAAAAATGCATATATCATATATCTATGTAATATTATTTGTATCTATTTGTAATGATCTAATGTTACACTCAGAACATCTGGGACCAGAGACCTTCATCCCTAAGCTCCATGCAGTGCACTCGCAACAGAGCTTCACAGGTCAGTTCAACCAGACGTTGAGAGGAGTACTCACCACTCATCCTCGTGTCAAGCAGTCAAACAAAGTCAAGCACGTCGTAAGATCTACTGAGGCTCAAGCAGTTCTGCTTTCAGTTTGAGCACACTTTCCCTCAAAAAATCCATTAGATTTCAGGCACCAGCTCAAGCCAGGTAGCAGCTTCTGCACTCTTACTGGATGGCCAAGTTGCTGCGTTGCTGAATAAGCAGCCTTGCGTCTCTTTCCATGCCGGCCTGCAAAGTTCAGACACAATTCAAGTTGGATGCCTCTGTTGATAAAACAGACTGACTGCACCGGAGCCGAAAAAAGACAAGGTCCAACCATTGGAGCCCTGGTAAGCTTTCCGAAGTGGAAGCATTAACTTAACGGACACATCATTTTCATTCGAATGGATTCGAACACTTCGAACATACTCAAGACTCTTCAAGACACATGGGTGTGCCATGGTGTGCCTTCAGAAGATACAGCCGCAGCATTTGCCGCGAGTGCCTCTGAGCAAGCCTTCAGAGGAGAGAAATGCTAAAATTGCGAGTGCATGATTTGTCATAGCTTTCATTGCGGGTGCGGTTGGTGTCGCACAATTTGATGCCGTTAGGGATCATTCATTGAACAAATAATGGGTTCCTCTCACTTCAAAGTGGAACGATTCACCTGCTATTCTACAGATCCAACAAGTCGCCTGGCCAAAAACAAAAAAAACTGAGAAGTCCGCCTTGATGGTCTCTTGTTGAGCTGCGCCCAACCGCATCCTCGGGGCTCAGGCTTGACAGGGTAAAGATGAGTTACCCCGTGTAAAGTCGGATGTGTCAATGTACCCTCTGGTAATTTAACATAGCCATGGAAAATGACCATTTATACTGGATTTTCCCATTAAAAATGGTGATTTTCCATGGCTATGTTAGTCATAACCAGAGGGTATATGTCAGGACTCTGTGAAAGCTGTACAGCTTGGCAAAGTTTAGAACGACCAACGAACATCGAATGTCCGATCCATTCATCGAAAATCTGATCTTAAGAAAGTGCTCAAGGTGCATAGAATGCATCGCTGCTTAAACACCCAACAAGGACAACCACGTTTTTTCAAAAACATGGGCACCGCACTCTTCCTCCGCAAGAGCAGCTACACACCAGCTTGTGTGCAAGTCCCTGCGCGTGCTGGGCTTGACAGGTTTTGAATAAGTTGAAAGCACCAGCTATCTGAGAAGGACAAAGTTACTTATTGGAGGGACCGTTTTCAGAGCCAGATTTCTGCTATGCTGCTACATATTCCAGCATCATCTGGAGTACGAAAATCTCCAGCGTGGTGGTTTTGGGAAAGAGCGCCCTGAGATTAGGTTTTTGCGGATGTGAATGTCATGGGGACAACCAGGGACAAACATGGGAAGTGCTGGCATGTCCTGGTTTATGTTCGATGATGTTTGACGCTGGAAGCCTACGACAACTAAACTGGCCAGGAATGAGCACTCTCTTTTCCTTCGGCTAATGCGGAACAGAAAAAGTTTACCAAATAATTCCTGAAAGATTAGGTGTAGCACAGTCTATGACAAATGAAACTTTGATGCCAGGTTTACCACATGTTGTTGCAGTCAGCGATGTTTGTGGTGCGTGCATGCATGCAATAGGCCTGATTCCTGATTGCCCGCCCTGATGAGCCTCAAGCTAATTCGATGCCGCAAGTTCTGCTTTGCCTTTGCCGCTGAATCGTAGAATATCTGCAGGGAACCAAAAACCGGTTCTATATTTAGAAAAGAACAAAATACTGTACTTTGTGTGATCCCCACCGAAATAGAGTGTGTGTATATATATATATATCCTTATATCCATTCTGACATGGATTATGAAATATCTTCAGACATTCCATACATTCGGACATATATTCCAAAGGTTATTCTGACATATCCTCTGACATCAAGTGTGACATGTAGTCTGACACATATTTTGGCATATCCAACAAGTTTCTTGAAAATCACTCTGGCATGTAGTCTGACATAGACATTTAGTCTGAGATGTAGTCTGATATATGCTCTGACATGTTGTCTGACATAGTCTCATAGTATAATCTATAAAAATATACAATATATTCTGGCATTTTATCTGGCAAGCTTCATGTGACATACGTTTGACATCCATTCTGATAGTTTCTCCAGTAACTGTCATGTCACATATAATGCTGACTTCCGAGATAATGCATGATATATACAATGTTCTGACGGATATCCTGAAATATGTTCGAATATTTATTCTGACACATTTTCTGGCATGTACTCTTGCATTTCTTCCGACAGGTGAAAGGTGCCTATAAAATCCCGCGCACAACTTGTGGCGCAAAGGACCAGTGCGTCGGTGCATGTGATCGGTATACTTGTCGGTCCGGTGCACACAGAGTCCGCGAGCTCGCCATGAGAGGAGGCAAGCGGAGGAGGGGAGGAAGATGAGGAGCAGAAGACGGAAGAAGAGCTGACACAAAGTCTAAAGACTCTAAAGACCCTCATGGAAGACATTGTCTTGGGCGGCTGAGTCGACACAAAAGTTAAAAGCAGTTTGGTTGCCTTCTAGGCTCATCACCCATTTCCTTTCAAGACTTTTGGGTGACTAGGCAGACTGTAGCAACTGGATTCAAGTGGCAACTCCCAATCTGAGCTCGCCGCATTCTCAAGCCTTGGCATGTTAGACAACAATTCCTAAACTAAGAGCCACTTGACAGCTATGTCATGCCTATGTGATCTTGGACACGTGAATGAGGTCAATGCTCAACGATTCGCTGGTTGGCCTAACAAACACATGTGAATCGTGGATGTCATGGATGTCATGGATGTCATGGATGTCATGGATGTCATGGATGTCATGGATGTCATGGTGCTACAGTCTTGTTGTGGATACTCACCAGCCGCGGCTAGTCATGATAACAAGTCTCCTGTCCTGTGTACCTTTTCAACACTACAACTGCTGCGTTTCTGCTTTCGCCTCACTGAGCTGCTTCTCCAAATCATTGGCTCGCAGCTGCATCCCCTGCTGAGACTCTTGACCTTCCAGGAGTTGGGCTGAGGCGATTGGCTGCAAAGAAAATAAAAACCTTGTGAAACGTCACAGTCCCCTGCTGAGCTTCCTGGCTTTGCCGTAGAGCATATCGTGCCTCACCAACAGGCAAAGCAAGCTTATGGTCCTATCATTGTTGATGTTGATTGTACATGCTATTTGCTAGGGTCTCCTTTTGGCTGCGACTCTTATTGCAGAGCCAAGTAGTTTTCCAGCCCACGACGTAATCCTTCTGTTGGCAGAGGTGGTTTGCCTGGGGTCCAAACCTGGGCAAGAAGCTGGCGGAAGTCTTCAGCCTCCATGCGTGCGACCTGTCAACATGACTGCGACAGCTGAAGGGTAAGAACTGCGACGAAGGCATGTGTGAACATGATGCGTTGTTATGCGTTGTTAAGAACTCGTGATAAACGAGAATGTTTGGTAAGCGCACGAGTGAGCGCAGTCTTTCATCTGATGTTTGAAAAGACGCACAAGTCACTGCGTTTGTGCAAAGAGCAGGGATGAACTGCGAATGTTCTGAACCTTCGCTTGGTCTACGCTTGATCACACATTAAGACACATTCAGTGTGGCTTTCCTGCAGACTTGTATCAACTCTTGCAACTTAGTGCAACTTAGTGCAACTTAGTTCAACCTAGTGCAACTTGCATCTGTCAAAATATTCGCCAAATTCCGGCACCTCAAGCTGGGATACTTCACAGTGGGTGGCCTTCCTCAGCCCAAAGGTAAGCCAGCTATAGCAGCTAAGCAATCGTGGAATCCAAATGAAATTCGAATGGAAGTCAGTAACTCACGGAGTATTTTCTGTAACGAGTTCTGGGAGCAAAACTGCTTTCGGAAAGCTACCTTCGTTCAGGCTTAAACTCAACTGCAGCTCTTCTTGGATGTGTTTCTGCCTCAATTTGAAAGCACTGGCAGTCTCTGGCACACCTTCTCTTCCTCAAATGCAGAAATGTCCTGACGGGATTCTGCGACAAATGTCACTGACATACCAAGCTCATCTAAGCGATCTGCAACATCTGTGGTTTGCCCATGCTTTCCAACTGCTCAGACTGCTCAGATCCTCGACCAACGCGTCCCTTTCAGCATGAAGCTCACGGACCTGACTCGCCAGCCTCAGCTTCGTTTACATGCAAACCAATCCCGAGAAGGGAGTCGTCACACCATGCAAGAGAATCAAGAGAATGAAGGATTCAAAAGGACTCAAAAAAACTAAAGATCATTGCTGGACCGTTCTCACATCAGAACCATCACTGGGTTCACCCAACTGCTGCCGCTTCTCACGGCCGTCTGCTGCTTCAGCCTCAAGCTCCGATTTGGCCTGTCATCTGGAGGACGTCTAATACGTCTAAAATGCGAAAACTGCGAGGCAAAAGGAATGCAAAAACATAATGCTGTGAAATGCTCAGCTGAGTCAACCTTGTTGAGGATCTCCTCTTTTCGCTTCAAGGCCTTCACTGTGGGAAGGGGATCATAAACAGCAATCATCAGCAATCTAGAATCTTTGGTAATATATCGTGTATATATACATACACAGTATAGTATAATATATATATAATTATATATATACACACATGTATAGCAATATCTATATCCCAATATCTATCCTAATATTGTATATATATATATCACAATATAGCGTAATAATATATCGTAATCACGCTTACTGGCCTGCCTGCTTGCCTGCAACAGAAATTAACCCAGGTTTGCAACCCAACAGCAGGTTCCAGGGTTCCAGGGTCCTGTTCCGTTTTTGGGCTCAGCAAAAAACAGGGACGAAATCTGGATTTCCGCACATGATAAAATGATATAGTATGTGTAAGTCTAAGTGTGACTTTTCTCGGGGCAAAGCTTTGCATCCTCAAGCAACTTGTCGCAAGCATGGGCAATCATAAAACAACAAAGATTTGCAAAAAAAAGTGCTCTGATCAAGCATGTTTGTTTGGTTCAACAATGTGTAACTCAAAAGTCTTGTGACAGTTGCGCAGTGCATCAATGCAGTGGCAGTGGGGTTCAATGTCTTGTGGAGGTTATGCAGCCCAAAAACACACTTAAAGCCCTGCTGTTTTGCAGTCTTCCTAAGTCCTGCTAGAAAAGTACCGTAACTTTAGTACCCTTGCTACGAGTATCCCTCCTGTGTCTCACGACAAAGTGCTGCCAACCAACAGCAGCTGCTTGGAGTTCATGCAAGCAAGAATACACAGGTGTACGGTGTATGTGTTGTCGGTGTCTGTGTGTTTGCATGTGTCCGGGCGCAGGCAGGTGGTGGGTGTTCTCTTGGTGGTACAAATATTGCTAGGCTTTGTTGCCTGCTTGAGCAGTTTCTTTGCTTGTCTTCCATCTCTCTTCTCTTCTCAGGTTTGTTTCCTCTCTTTTTCCCTTGTGCTCAGAGCTCAACAAAACCCTATGCATATGTGGGTTGTTCTTGCTCAGCCTCGTTTTGGCAGAGGCTTTCGAGTCTTGTTTTTGAGCAAGCTTCAGTGACTTCCACAAGTGCTCCACCATGGTTCATTGCAGCCTCTTCACGTTTGTCAATGAGTTTGAGCTGCTCCAAGTTCTCCTCAAGCCGTGGCAAGAGCCCCGTGGGTCACAAGTCTATGATGATTCACACTTTGACTGGGGTGACTAAGGGGCACAGAGGGCACATCAAAACCTCACACCTGCTGACGCCTGCTGAAAATGCCAAGAGTTGGACGCCATGGCATCACCAGGATGAAACTGGGTACAAAAATCCAGTACATAAAAGATATTGATTTGGGTGTGTCTGAAAATGTTGTGTACCCCTTTTTACCCAATGGTTTTGCTGATCATTATCCCTATTAAATGGCTATTTCATTGGGAATATACCCTATTTTCAGACAAACCCATTTGTCAAAACGTGTGGACAGAAGCTGTAGAAGTGGCATGTCCAGTCATACAGTAACATCCCGCTGACGGTGTTCCTGGTGCTGCTTCAGGAGCTCCTGACATGGCCGAAACATTTCTAAATGCAACGGTGAAACTGCAGCGTACATACAGCTCAGCTTGAGGGGTTATTCAAGATCTTGGCATGTTGCCACCGTTCTTTGGACTGATTTTGTCGGTCTGAATTTCTGATTCTCGGCAATGAAACCGTTTCCACATCTGTTTGCCTTCGTAAGCACACACGAGCCAAACAATCTAGCCTTGTTCTGCGACTCTCGCTCCCGCTCATGTCTGGACCTGCCATGCAAAGGCATCAACTCCAAGTGTGGTTCCGGACAGGTGTGAAAGAAAGAGAGACAGAGAGACAGAGAGACAGAGAGACAGAGAGACAGAGAGAGATAGAGAGAGCTAGAGAGCGAGCTAGAGAGCGAGCTAGAGAGCGAGCTAGAGAGCGAGCTAGAGAGCGAGCTGGAGAGCTAGCGAGCTAGAGAGCTAGAGAGCTAGAGAGCTAGAGAGCTAGAGAGCTAGAGAGCTAGAGAGCTAGAGAGCTAGAGAGCTAGAGAGCTAGAGAGATAGAGAGCTAGAGAGCTAGAGAGCTAGAGAGCCAGAGAGCCAGAGAGCTAGAGAGCTAGAGAGAGCTAGAGAGAGCTAGAGTGCTAGAGAGCTAGAGAGCTAGAGAGCTAGAGAGCTGGAGAGCTGGAGAGCCGGAGAGCTGGAGAGCTGGAGCTAGAGAGGTGGAGAGCTGGAGAGCTGGAGAGCTGGAGAGCTGGAGAGCCGGAGAGCTGGAGAGCTGGAGCTAGAGAGGTGGAGAGCTGGAGAGGGCGAGAGATCGA